>CM076574.1:1366742502-1367201405 GCA_034641835.2 Pinus albicaulis
CAATGTAGAAATTAGCTGAATAAATCACTTATTCAATGGAGATTAACCCGATTACACATCAATTTCGAATTGCATGCATAACACATAATCTCATCTACAATTAATTGTCACATGCGGAAATAATAGAAGCGGTTGCACATCAAATCATTCACACATTAACTCAGTATGTATGGGGAAAGCCTATAGCTGAAAACCCCGCAGCTATTGTGTATATTATAATGGAGAAATCATGTAACAAAAACCAAGACACACTTTCACAATGTACTTTCACAAAAAGTTACACCCAGCTTCTATGTATTTTTGAAACGTGTTACCGGGTTCAAAACTCACCGCCAATTGCCTTGCTTCTATTGCGCAATCCAGGCCTGTCTATATAGAGATCCAAGGTTCGAATCTCCTTGGCTTGACAGCGCAATCATCATGGGAAATTCCTCCAAGTGTGGTGCAAATCTCATGCACAACTGATGTCGCCACTAATAGCTAACTCCACCCTTTCATCTACCTCTTTCACCGGTCTCCACTGAACTGATCATGCACTGTAGTGAACTGATGTGTTCTTGAGTTGAATAATGAGTTACTAATTAATGAATTAAATAATATTTAATTCACTCCACTCATAACTAATTGATTATCTAGTTAAACTAATCTCAACTAGTTCAACTAAAATAAACAGAACACAACTCCACTATCTATCTCATTAACTCCTCCAAAACTTCTGTCACTGAAGTCCAACTGAAGTCAACCATGCAAGATGCCATCAAACCCTAGGAACCACGTGATTCCTCTGTCAGTTGCATGAGCCACTTCTGTAGCTCGAACTGAAGTGCTCCAAGAGAGTAAACTAATGTTTAGAGTCCAAATATTATTAAGGGTAAATAATATTTGACTTCCATATTTTTAGGAGAGGTAGTCTAAAAATAGACTTTGACCTCTTTTGACCTAAAAATAGAGTCTCATCTATTTTTACCAACATGTCGCATACTCCAAGAATCTCAAACTGGAATCCTCGAATCATGCTCCATATGTCTAAAAATAGACATAGTCTAAAAATAGATTTTGCGCCAGAATTTGCCTGCGGGCCCACTTAGTGAAGGCGACTTCATTTCACTAAGCTCCATCATCTTGCTGCATTTTCAACACTCCCTCTCAGCAAGATATGGATTATCCGCAACCCCTATCCTGCCTCTGTGGAATTCAAACTTGCTCCTGGTGAGCGCCTTCGTCAGGATGTCGGCATCCTGATCCTCCGTGGGAACATATGAAAGCATCATGATTCTCCGCCGAACACAATCTCTGATATGATGGTACCTGATGTCGATGTGTTTGGACCTATCATGAAATACTGGATTAGCCGAGAGTTTAATGCAACTCTGGTTATCACAGTAGATCACCGTAGGCTCCAAATGCAACCTGAACAATCCTGCGAGGATCTTCCTCATCCAAATAGCCTCGCATGCAGCCAAGCTAGCTGCCATGTACTCGGCCTCTGCTGAACTGAGTGCCACGGATCTCTGCTTCCTGCTGTACCAGGAAACTGCTATCGACCCAATGCTGAAAACTTCTCCAGAAGTGCTCTTCCGGTCCGTTCGACTCCCTGCCCAATCTGCATCAGTGAAGCCAGAAAGCTTCGCTCCATCCTCCTGTCTGTACCATAGACCATATCCCGATGTGCCTCTAATATAGCGCAATACATGCTTTCCCGCCTTCCAAAAGAGCTTGGTAGGCTTAACCATAGCTTGCGAAAGCTGGTTAACTGCATAGCATATATCGGGTCGTGTATTGACCAGATACATAAGCGACCCCACCAACTGCCGATAGACAGTGGCATCCACTACCTCCGCTGAAGTAGCATCCTCCTTCCTCCAACCACCAGGAAGAGGAGTGTCAACAGGCTTGCAGCCTTGCATGTTGAACCTCTCCAGAATCTCCCGGGCATACTTGCCCTGAGAAACAAACAGTCCTCCGCTGCGCTGCCAAATCTCCAATCTCAGGAAATAATGAAGGATGCCCAGGTCCTTCATCTCAAACTCTCGTGCAAGATCCTCCTTGCATGAAAGTATCAACTGCTCATCGCCAGTCAAAATCAGATCATCTACATGCAGTACGATGATCAACAGCTTCCCCTCCACCACAATCTGGTACAGGTTTGGATCCGCCTCACTCTTGGAGAATCCAAGCCCGGTGAAGTAGCTGTCTATCCGAGTGTACCAAGCACGAGGTGCTTGCTTCAGCCCGTACAGTGCTCTCTTGAGTTGGCACACATGCGACTCACTGCTGAAGATCTCAAAACCTTCAGGCTGCTCTATGTACACCTCTTCCTCAATAACTCCATTGAGGAACGCAGTCTTCACATCCATCCGATGAATGTGCCACCCCATCTGCGCTGAGAGAGCAAGGATCGTCCGTATGGAAGAGTACCTTGCGACAGGTGCAAAAGTCTCCTATCTCCCTTCCTCCATCCACCAGGAAGAGGAGTGTCAACAGGCTTGCAGCCTTGCATGTTGAACCTCTCCAGAATCTCCTGGGCATACTTGCCCTGAGAAACAAACAGTCCTCCGCTGCGTTGCCAAATCTCCAATCCCAGGAAATAATGAAGGATGCCCCAGTCCTTCATCTCAAACTCTCGTGCAAGATCCTCCTTGCATGAAAGTATCAACTGCTCGTCGCCAGTCAAAATCAGATCATCTACATACAGTACGATGATCAACAGCTTCCCCTCCACCACAACTGCACAGTTTCTGACTGGCTCACTGAGAATCCTTGTCTGGGTGAAGTAGCTGTCTATCTGAGTGTACCAAGCACGAGGTGCTTGCTTCAGCCCGTACAGTGCTCTCTTGAGTCGGCACACATGCGACTCACTGCTGAAGATCTCGAAACCTTCAGGCTGCTTTATGTACACCTCCTCCTCAATAACTCCATTGAGGAACGCAGTCTTCACATCCATCTGATGAATGTGCCACCCCATCTGCGCTGAGAGAGCAAGGATCGTCCGTATGGAAGAGTACCTTGCGACATGTGCAAAAGT
Source organism: Pinus albicaulis (assembly GCA_034641835.2). Classification (NCBI taxonomy): domain Eukaryota; kingdom Viridiplantae; phylum Streptophyta; class Pinopsida; order Pinales; family Pinaceae; genus Pinus; species Pinus albicaulis. Next base: position 1,366,745,528 of record CM076574.1, read on the forward strand.
CTCCTCATAGTCAATCCCCTCAATCTGTGAAAAGCCACGGGCGACAAATCTCGCCTTGTACTTCTCCACACTCCCGTCAGCCGCCTGCTTCACCTTGTTGATCCATCGCAAACCCACCATTGATTTTCCCACCGGTCTTGGGACAATCTCCCATGCACTGTTCCTGACGATCGAATCATATTCTTCGATCATGGCATCAACCCATGCGGGTTCCTCCACAGCTTCCTCAAAAGAGGATGGCTCCGTCACAACACATTGACTCACAAGAGCCATGTATCTAGTGTACCGATCCTGGCCACCTGTCAGTCTCTGCGCTTCGTGTCGTAGGTGTCCTACAACCTCGCATCCGAGCTGCCGTCGTTCTTCAGAGGCGATGCGCCTTCCGATGGTCAGGCGCCGTCTCCGTGTTCTTCCTGCCTCGAACCTCCCCGTGGGCCGATCCACATCCCATTCCTCCCAGGGAACTAGCAGCTCCTCATCTGCATGCAAGTGTAGCTCCCTCTCAAGCGAACACTGCATGGCTTTCTCCTCCCGAAATTTTATATCCCGTCGCACAACAGTCTTGCGACTGTCTGACAAATACACCCGATAGTTGTGAGGTGTATCAGTGTACCCCACAAATATTCCAACCTCAGCGGTTGGATCCAGCTTCCTTCTTGCATCCTTCGTCACATGCATGTAGACAGGAGAACCAAAAATCCGCAAATGGGAAATATCAAGCCTCTTGCTAGAATAAGCCTCCTCCGGTGTACTCATGCCAAGAACCTTGTGAGGACAACGGTTCTGCACATACACTGCTGTATTGCATGCCTCAGCCCACAAGTGAAGGGGTAGGCCCTGATCATGCAACATCGCCCGTGCAGCACCCACGATCGTTCTGTTTTTCCGCTCAGCCACCCCGTTCTGCTGTGGGTTATGGGGTGCGATGAGCTCTCTCCGAATCCCTTCTGCGCTGCAGAACTCCTTGAATTCAGCCGAGATGAATTCACCACCGTTATCACTCCTTAGAGAAATCACCTTCTTCCCCGACTCCTTCTCGACCAGTGCTTTAAACTCACAGAACTTCGCGAATGTATCGCTCTTCTTCTGCATGAAGAAGATCCAGCACTTTCGAGAGAAATCATCAACAAAGATCACATAATACCTGTGCTTTGCTGTCGAAGCAACCGAGAAAGGACCACACACGTCTGTGTGAACTCTCTCAAGGATCGTCGTGGCGCGACTATCCTTCTCGTGAAAGGTGGCTTTCACATACTTCCCTAAAGTACAACCCTTGCACTGATCTGACTGCGCAAGAGTGCCCTTAGGAAGCCCAGTAGAAATCTGCTGCAGAATCTTCAAAGCTCCATGGTGAAGGTGGCCCAATTTCCTGTGCCACAGTTCGCCCTCATCATCCCGGCTCACCACTTCTCCCGCCTTGCATGCCATAGCTGCGCAGTCATCTACCTGCAACTGATAAAGGTTCTGAGTTCGAACCCCTATCTTCCGGGTCTCTCCAATAGTCTTACTGCGCAGGAAGGCTTTTCCTTCGCTAAAGACCACATCATACCCCTTATCCTCCAACATCGCTACTGAAATCAGGTTCTTCTTCAATCCAGGTACATGCATGACATCCTTTAGTACAAAGGGTTTACCAGACTCCCTCTGAAAGGATACGGTACCGATACCAGTCGCACTGTATCTACCGTCATCGCCCATCTCGATGTGCACACCCAAATCCTTGTCCTCCAGATCTGAGAACAACTCCCGATCTCTCGTCATATGAAATGACGCACCGCTGTCCAAGAACCATACCGATCCCAGCACACTTGAAACCAAGCATGCAATCAGTGAAAAGTCAAGCTCGAACTGTGAAGCCAAAGCTTCTCCATCTGCAGATCTTCCCGCTTGTTTGTTCTTCTTCTTCTTTGGACAATTGGTAGCATAATGTCCGTGATCATGGCAGTGAAAACACTTCACTTTCGCCATATCCTGCTTCTTGCCCTTTGCACCATAATGAGAGGTTTTCTTACCCTTCCCCTTCTTTGCTTTGGCAACCAAAGCGCAGCTTTCTTCATCAGCTCCCTTTGATGAAGATCCATCTCGAGTAGTCCTCCTTATCTCCTCCTGCATGAGATCCGCCCAAAGGCGCTCCCATCCCGGCAGCTTCTCCCGACCATTGACACTATCTTGATATGAGTGCCAAGCTTTCGGAAGACCAAGGAGAGCCAGGTCGACCATGTCCTCATCTTCGACAGTCACCCCCACACTTCCCAGCTCATCTCTGCATTGAGTGAACTTCGTGAGGTATTTGGCGATACTGTCGCCCTTCTCCATCTTGATGTTCCCGAGCTTATCTTTGAGCGCCAGCTTCCTTTGGTCACTCTTACTCTGGAATAGATCCGTCAAAGCTTTCCACATTAAATATGGAGTAGCCTTTCCATGCAGGCTGGATACAATATGATCCTTGACGCCCTCCAACAAGATCCTTCGACATTTCGCTATCTTCTTTTGCCATGCATCGACTAAAGCTGCATCAGTGGGCTTTGGGACATCCGTATATACGAACTCCTTCAGACCATTATCTTCTAACACTGCTTCCATGCGATCCTTCCATGCAACATAATTCGAACTGCCTTCAAGAGCATATTCGAGTCGCAACCCGTTGAAAGACATTTTCAACACTGGCACCAAGAAAACAAAGCTGCTGCAAAATTCGAATTCCAAACTCCAAGCTCTATCGCTTCCGATCTACACTTGAGAAAAAATTATTTCCAAATCAGAGATTGACTGCAAGGGGCTTTTACCAGACCTTTCACTTTCCGAAGAAAGATGAATCCGGAGGCTTCCTGGCCCGTATGCAGACTCTGTCCCAGGAAATAAGTTTGCAATCACCGTAATAGATCTCGACAATTAATCTCGCTCCGATACCATGTAGAAATTTGCTGAATAAATCACTTATTCAATGAAGATTAACCCGATCATACATCAATTTCAAATTGCATGCATAACACATAACCTTCTTCTACAATTAATTGTCACATGCGGAAATAATATAGAAGCAATCGCACATCAAATCAATCACACATTAACTCAGTATGTATGGGGAAAGCCTATAGCTGAAAACCCCGCAGCTATTGTGTATATTATAATGGAGAAATCATGTAACAATCATAGTACAAAACTCTTCACAAGCTCTCATGCACTACCTCCCATGCTACACACTATCAAGCTAGATCTAGCAAATCACTTGCTCCAATCCTTAGCCACTTGATAGCCAACCTTGATTGTGTATTTCAAAGCTATGGGATGGCCTCTTTATATAGATAAACCACCAGCCTAAACTTTGCAATACTCATAGCTTACTCCACCTATCTATGTGTTGCAAATAGCAACAGTATAGTTACAACTGATAGCTAACTCTACCCTTTCATCTATCTCTTTCACTGGTCTTCACTGAACTGATCATGCACCGTAGTGAACTGAAGTGTTCTTGAGTTGACTAATGAGTTAATATTTAGTAAATTAAATATTATTTAATTTACTCCACTCATATCTAGTTGATTAGTTAGTTAACTAATCCCAACTAGTTCAACTAAAACAAACATAACACAACTCCACTATCTAAACGATAGGTAGTCCCACCCAGATCCCAATGCTAGTCTGAGGTTCATGTATTCCCAGCGCCTGGAAACTCCTGTTGAAGTACACCCGGGTCCACCACCATCTCCATAATCCACTCCACCGAGCACCAACTCAAAATCTTTCGCCATCCCACCTCAACATGCGGATGTTGCACCATGTGCAACTCCAATCGTCTCATCCCGCTATCCAGCTCAACATATGAAATCTGACTAGGTAACTCTATCTCTCTCTCACTCCAATGGGAAGAGGTGACCCAACAATGCTGCTAGCCCCGTCTATGTATGCCTGAAGGGGGCTGCTTTGACACTCCAATGTGCCCTCTAGTTGTACCATTAGGGAATCCAACCATTCCCCAATGTGGGCTGACTTCGTTGTTGACTCGGCACAAACCATTATCATGCCCTCCAATTCCTCTTTCTGCAGCAAAATAGCCTCTCGTACTGATGTAGCCTTCCCTTTCAAAGCTAGAAGGTTAGCCTAAAGCTGATGACACTGTTGTGTGCAACCATCATTCAATACCTCTGTATCTCCTAGCACCTTATCAAGGACTAGCCCAAAGGATGGTTGCACACCCTCCTCCATAGACACTCCAACACACAAGACATGCTCATTAGTCAGATGCATGTGATTATCATACGACAATTATGCCATAGACCTGGAGGCCTCTGTACCTATCGGTCCTTAACAACGGTGGAGTTGTTTCCCTACACCTCATCGACTTGTGATGCGTTGATATCATCAGAGAACTCAGTCACAACCCCAGATACCTCAACAATGGGTGGTGTCTCATCAACGAGTGTATGCTCAGTTGTCTCCTTGCCAACCATGGCCCCTTCAACTACTCTTTCATATTCTTCCTTGATTTGTCTCACCATCCCTGCACAATTCCACATAATTCCCCCTTATTTTTGCATGTCTCTTAGTTCATGGAACTCCCAAAAAGAGAGGGAGGCTTGAATGTCATGTCCCAATGATTGGTATGCCCGCCAATTTGCTGCCAATAACTCCACATCAATTGCAATAATGTCTTGCCATCTTGATTTATTATCCACCATTCTAGGCATAGCGGATTTGTTATATAATTGAGAATGTTCATGATTCCCAATTATTGCATGAATCAATTTCTTCCCCACATTAACCATCAACTTTTGCACCCTAATCAACTCATTCAAGGTTATTGCCATGGCGTCTAAGTTTAACCTTTATTGGGATCCCATGATTTATTTTATTTATTTTTTATTTTTTATTTTTCTTTGTTTATTTATTTATTTTTTGGTCTCATCATAGAATGAAGGGTTTCCCACAGGCTGAGCCAAGATTATGCTCTGATACCATTGTAATATCCCAAATTGGGATTAACAGTAATAAAAGTGCAAATAGACTAAAAAATACGCAACATAAAATACATCATCAAGACATGTAAACTAGAGCCAAAAACAACTGTTGAGCAATTTTATTAAATTGAATGGAATGGGTACAATAGTGGTGCTGGAAAGCTTACACCTGGGCCTACTTAAAGCAGGTTGAAGCAAAACTCAAACCCAAGCTAAATCTCCTGTTGGAAGTGGCTCTACGTGGCTCAGTCTCTGCACTGCCTAGCCCAGAAATGATGTTGCTACTCCATTGAATCTGCTGCTAGGGACTAGAATAATGATCAAAAAAAATTGGGCTTTTAACCACGATCTCTGCTCAAGAAACCCACAATAACGCACGAAGGATTTTGCCAAAAATTGACCTCCAAATTTCTGCCTAATTTTCCCCTCGCTCCTCTAGTTACTGGCTGAGTTGGGATCATGGTTTTCCCTCTTAATTCTATCCAGAAAATTCTGCCAAATTAATCTTGGCCTCTTCTCAATAAACCCAAAAAAACCTAGAAAGATTTTGTCCTAGTTTTGACTTCGGAAATTGGCCCTCTTGGGCTTGGCATAATGAACTGTTAGGGGAAATCGAACCACTTGAAGAATATTCTCGGAAATGTCTCTGGAATACTGCAATAAACCATGGTAAGAGGTGGCTAGCCTCCCCTCCAAATCTCCTTATGAGAATTCCCTTCTCTTCAACCTCCCGAATCAAACTCCTCAATACACTACGTCTTCCATTGTGTAGTCTGCTCCTCCTCTGCATAGTCCAGAAATGGATATGCTTCCTCCTGGTGTTTTTGGTAGAAAATTCCATCACAAAAGGGTGGAACTCCTCTCTTGAGTGGGCACTCAAAGTCCCTCGAGGCAGAGGTTGAGATCTCCACTTGAAGATCTCATGTGCTAAACAACACTGCAGACTTAGCTCTCCATCTCAAGCGTGCTCTTTCAAAATGAGAAGAATAAAATAGCTGAATGACTGAATGAATCCAAAATAGCCTTCCCTTCCTCCTTTTATCCATTGAGGCCCAACGTATGCCTTGGGTCCCACCTTGGCTTGCACTGCCTCTCCTTGACCAATCACGTGCTGCCTTCCTCTAGCCAATCCCACGTTGTCCTTTTCGTGCCTCTTCTACGCTTCCACCTAAGGCCAATTCGACCCCACCACTAGAGCCACAATTTTCCCTTAAGTACTTTAGGAAAATACTTTATTTGGATCAATTATTAGTTGTGGGTCCCCTACACACCTTATTTCCGCCTAACATTAGGAAATGCCAAAATAAATCAAAATTAGTATTCCAATTAGCTGACTACTAATTTGGAATATTACAAATTGCCTCTTGATACACCTCAACAGTCACATCATGAAATTATTGAGAAGCTAGAGAGAGAAGCACAAGAAAAACTCAGGGAATTGGAAAAAGATTCTTGGTGTGAAGAGAATGAGAGAGATGAATCATCCTCTTACAAAACATATGCAAAGAAGATCAAAAGGGTTTATGAAGAGGTTCATGGTATACCATCAGAGAGTCACACAGAAGAAAATGCCAAAGATATAAAGGAATTAAACACAAAGCTCCAAGTGACTGAAATCTTGGAGAGACATTTGAAAAAGGAAAATGACATGTATAGGGAACAAAACAACAAGATTGTTAAAGAGAACAAGCAGTTAAAGAAGAAAATGAAGAAGTTGGAAACCCAAAACATCCTCATTTCCAGGCAAGCATTTAGGTGGTTGAAAGAGAAGAAGCACTGGCAATACAAGTATGAGAAGCAAAAGGTAAAAAGTGCAATTTACAAAGGAGAATAAATAGGGCAAGACGATATTGATATACTTTTACAAGCAGCTCAAATTGAGGCTTCTACATCAGAAGGTAGATCAACAAGCAGAACAGCAGGGAGATCAGCAGGCAGAGGTAGAAGATCCAAAAGATAAAGACAAGCATGAGGACATGCTTGTGGATCAACAAGGGGGAAATTTCAACCCTCAGTTTTGACCATTGTTTACCATACATATTCCACCATTTTACCATCCCTTACCACCATATTTTGATCATATTTGTCATATTTTTGTCTCGTTTTGCACACCAAGGTAAATTAATTGTCTTTTAATTTTTAGAATTTTTAGTAAAAATTGAGCATTAAAATTTATTTTTTGTAGAAACAGAATTTCCCATAATGGCTCCATTGAACTCGTATGTGCAGGACACCTAGGCACGAACTGAAGGTATATTCGAAAAGTACATGAACCAAGGATGGATAGACTCCTATTGGCTCGCTCCAGATCAGTCAGACAAGCCTAGTCAAAGCTGGTCAAACTTGACCAGTCACTCAGGAAATCCCCTGATTTAGGAGCAGTTTTGGGATTCTTTGGGATCTTTCCATATTTTGTGTAACAAAGGGATGAGTTTGACCCTATGAAGTGGAATAGGACTCTTGTTAGTTGTTACAACTATTATAATTGATTTTGTTACATTCTTAGCCTATTTAAGCACATTTACTAAGCAACCATGGACATATTATTATCATTGTGATTACTCTTTCTCTGAATATAATTGAAGACTTGCCTTATATTTCTTGTGCATCATTGTTGCGGGATGTGTATGGTGATTTGTTGTAGCTTATTGTCTTAAGGTGTACCAGGCAAAGGTGGAGGGCCCCCATTCTAAGCTAAGTACACTAAATTGTTAATTGATGTGCATAATTGTGAATATGTTAGTATCTTAGTTTTCTGTATATTTCTATCATAATCTCTTGTGAATATTTTCTGTATATACTATAAACTTATTAGTATGTCATGACCATTCAGATTTTGGAATTGATCTCCTTCCAGTGACTAGTTTGGATAAGGAAGGATAACCCAGGTCTCTAAGACAACAGCCTCTTCCTTATTGACTATGATTCAAATAAAATCACTATTCACTTGTTCATGCTTATAGATCAGAGTTTCTATGCTTTCTTTACAATCAGTAGTTTATATTTGTAATATGCATTTCCATTATTTTCATATAAGCAACTACTTCCTACACTAGTTAAATCTAAGATCCATATACTTTGGGTGTGCTTCTAAGTTTACCAACCCAGATTAATATTAAAACAGAGGCTCTAATTCACCTCCATAAATTAGACTGACAGTGACCTCAACCTCATTTGGACATCACCATAGATCAATCTTCTATTCTCTTCTTTGGTTTTGGCTCAGACAAGTCTAACGCAATTCACAGAAATATGGTTCATACAGGTCTGAGATTACAGAGTTCGAAGCACGCACGTGTCTAGGGTTTTTGGTTTCCAACCACGGGCATGACACAAGCAGATTTCGGTGATAACCGTAGGCTCGCAGGCTCATGTGTGCGATTGGAAGGTTTCAGCGGCACGAACGTCGCTCTCTAGGTGCGGTTGGGACCTAGGGTTCGATTTTTCAATTGACCGTAGATTTCGCTTGTTGAGGGCACAGTTCGACAATTGATCGCAAACATTGATAGTTGAGTGCAGGTTTCTGAATTAGGGTTTTGGTTATATTGGCATTATTGGGTTCATCTCATGATGTTGATTAGTTGATTTTGCTAGATAGGTCTATGGTTGAAGATATGGATCATTGTACTCTCTTTTGCTAAATCATTCAATGACAATCTAATAAGAAGAAGAATTTGAAAGGATTTCCCCCATAGTGGGTTTTTCCCTAGTGCCCGACCAATCTTGGTGTCCCTATGTGTCAATGATTTTCTTCTATTGTTCCTTTATGTTCCGCTGCATCGATGATGATGTTGTTCTGTTGAATAATGTTAAGTTTTTATGGGGTGAATTTAATATGCAAATGTTGAAATGAAATTATCAAAGCAAAGAACAATATAGACCTAAGAAAAATTAACATGGTATCAGAGATGGTTTGAAAACAAGTCATTGAAGATCACCCGTATAAAGACACCTTAGATGGAAGCAAGAGAATATGGAGGAGACCCAAGAATACTACGGTTTGAAGGAAACCCTTGCCAATTTGGTTATTAAGGTTTGATGGATATTATGAAGTTAGGGTTTGGGTGAAACCCTCGTTTATGGCAAAGATTTGAGATATGCAATCTAGAAACCCTAGCATGATCAATATGGAGATGTTCAAGTACTTGTGACAGATTTTATGAAGCCCTAGATGGGATAGTCTCGATTAGGCCTTGATTATTGATGAAATTGGTGAATATATTGAATGCAAAAATGCTATATGGTCAATGGACAGTGATGACTCTTGAAGAGGGAATTGATCACCTCTCATAAAAGATAAGTAACTTTTAGATTTATGTCACCTCTTTGTGATTCTATTCTTGTTTGGGTTTATTGATTTGATTATTACTTATGCTTCCTGCATGTATATGTGAATATTTGGATACCTCTAACCTCTTGATGAGATGTGATAAGTGGATCCTTCTTGAGGATCATCTGAAGTGTAGGAAAAGATGGCTAGTGCAGGAAGCAAGGAGCTATTGCTGGAAAAGAGGCACCTGATGAAAAGTTGACAAAGTACTCTAGTTGCCTATGTCAAAGGTGCATATGTATCTAAATACTACAAGGTATGTATGGTATATTATTTCAATGTTATGTTTCAGCTGCAATATTGGATGGTAAGGCAAACCCTCAAGTATGATGGGAATTTCACCTTCATGAATGACTCATATATATATATATATATATATATGAAAGTAGATATGATTCATGGTACTCATGATGAGATGATGCACCTGGTATTGGACAAATATCTTACATTCTATTAAGTCATGACAAAGCTACCTAGAAACATTGAATTTTGAGATATTGGTATGTTTTATGTTCAGCAAAGCATCTCTCATTTTAGACATAATGGATTTCTTGGTCTTATAAAGAAGGCTAACACATTGATTCTCATATATGGTAGCTTGATACTATTCATAGTGTTTGGGATAAGCATGGTAACAATGATGATAGAAATATAACAATAAGATTTATATTCAAGGCCAACGGGGGTGCGGTTCAACAATGAAGAGTGGGTTGTTAAGACACTCGTGCTGAAAGGTCACCGATTCGAATCCCCCCGAAGGCACAAAAAATCCAGCCATGCTAAGGGTTGGTGTGGTTGAGGCCGGGTGCGATCCCTGGGTGATTTTGACAGCTTAGATGCCCCTCGGTCGCGGTTTCTCAAACCAAAGGTTTGGCGTGATGCCATGTTAGGACCACGTAACCAAACAAACAAACAAACAAAAAGATTGATATTCAAAATCTTCTTGTTGACCTTGTTTAGATTTTGATAAGCTTACTGAATTGGACAATGTGATAAATATGATTGCCATGTCTTGATGATTGAATAATATAATAAAGAAGTGATGTAGTGATTATGATCCTTGAAGTATGATGATACAGCTGTTAGCTTCCATAATCATATGACTCTAACTCTTGATGAAAGTTTGATATCATGTTCACTTGTGATGATAACATGTAATGAGCATGATGGATATATGTTTAAGAACTTGATGTAGTTTGATTTTTATGATCTAACAGTTTTGTTGTTGCATGGTATCATTATGATAGATAGGATGATGACTTGAATGATGATGACTGAAGTGGATGCTCATTCAGAGGGAGAAGCTCTCCATAAAATCCCTACACCTATTATCAGTTGCATTAAATATATAGAAGATTCTTTACTACTGAAGTAATATTTTTGGACATGAATAGACTAATATCCGATGATTGTTGGTCTGCAGCAAGTTTTGCATCTGTCACTCTGGCATCTGACTGCATCAACTTCCACTGGTCCATCCTGCTACTGTTGACTATGGGCTCCCGTAGCAAGGTAATGATTCAAGAGGTGGACCTCCTCAAGAATCTTGCCCATCCTGTAGCACTATGGGGCTACAAAACCAAGTCACCCCACCTCACTCCTGAAGGGATGTCTGCAAACATGGCGAAATATTATCTACTCATATTGTTGTTGCTACTGCTCTGTTGATGCTTCTGCACTGCTGCTGCAACTACGGCAATAATGAGTCTGATCTCCTCAGATCCTGAAGTACTACCTTCCATAGGGCTACTCCCTCTGAAAGTAGAATCTTTTGAGTCTCAATCTCCCTATGGGAAATCTCTCTGCTCCCTCCTGGCAACTCGCATTGTCCTCCTGTATTGGAAACAGGATTGCATAGCTCTTCCACGAATCCTGCCCATTTGTGGCCATCTCTAAAAAATGTCGAAAATCTCCTCTTCTCCTCTGCGTCACTGCTGCTAGGCTCTATGCACTCCCTGCTGGAGTGAGAAACTATGCTCACAACGAGTACCGATCTGCAAGGGAAATCGAACTTCTGAGACTAGAAGTTCCTTGAGAAAAAATTTCCCTCAGTGTGTGCTCTTCTTCCACCTGACGCTATTTTGCATTTGCAAACTGCCGCAAAATAACTACATCCTGCTAGAGATATGCTCTGCAAGAAAATATTGGTTGCTCCCTCTACCTCTAGAATCCCTCGATCTGGAGAAATCCAATTTCTCTGTCGCTCTCTCAGAGAAATCGATTTTTCCTCAAGAAATTGACCTCTTGGCCAAGGTGACTGCGCTACCCTCTAGGTTTCGAACTATTGCTCACACTGAGCAGCGAAACTCCTTTTCTTCTGCTACTGAGCTCTCTGACTTATCATCTATGCTCTGATACCATGTGAAAATTCGAGAATCCCGAATCCTACTATAGCAACTGATATTGTTTCCTCTATTCGTTAAATAAATTAAACAAATTATTTATTGTGTGCTACGGCAAATAACAAAACAAATACACTGCAGCCTTCACAAAACAAATATTACAGAAGAAAAATAAACACTGAAAGAATAGATGCACACACACAATATGACACTATTATTTTTGGACTAAGTCCCCGAAAAAACCCAACTCGAGAAAACCGGTGCAACAGCTGAGGGTTTGATTATTATGCAATAATAAATTTGAGTACAAAACTATGGTTGCTTAATCTAGCAAACCAATACAGAGAAATGACTGATAGTAAAACTAGTGAGAAAAATCTCACTTCCACAGGCGATCTGACACTGACCTCAGCTCGATTTGAGCTACTCCTTGTTGCCTCTGTGCAATAACTGCGTCAACCTACGCAGTACTGCATCCCACAACTCGGAACCTCGTCTACTCTTGCTCTCTGACTAGCTGTTGTCTAGGAAATGGATCCTCCTGCCCTCCGAACTCTCTTTCCGGCTTCTGGCACTGAATCACTACTTCTCCCCAGCAAAATACAAAATCTCCTCTAAAGCACTGCGTTGCCTCTCTGTGGCACTCAATGCCTCTCTGCAATGCACTTACCGGAATTGAAAAATCTTCCTCCAGTTTTACTATCCTTACCCCTCTCTCATTGCTTCAAGCTCACTAGCTCTCTCTTCGGCAACAAAACACTGCTACTCTGGAAATCGATCTCCTAGTGAAATCGAACTGCTCAAATGTGTTCTCCAAGCCCCATCGAGTTTCTTCTCATAATCTTTCGTTTAGACTTCAATGACCACGATTAAATTTTAATCGATGGCTAAGATTAACTAAGACTCGATCCATGCACTTTTCTAGAAGATTCTCACCATGACATAATTAATCATATTTCCTAAGTTTAGACTTAGAAAATATTAAAAACTGACTAATTAATTTAATTAAGTCGTCTCTAGGTAGAATTTCCAGAAACAATATCTAAGTATTGGAGAATACATGTATTCTAACCTCTCTGCCAAATCTCGAACCTAGAACACATCCGATGCTACAAAAACTAACCATAGCGTGAAGGTTGAGCCCCTAATGCATCTTAGTGTTTAGGGTCAATGTAAATTACAATGTTAGGTCATCTCTGAAATTTCGCGGAATTTGACTATGTCTAAGTAGGATTTTTTAATAATTAAAGACACTATTCATTCTTTTAATTATTCTTGCTTTTTAGCGGCGAATAATTTTCTAGGTTTTTTCACTCACTGCATTACCCCAAAGTCGGGGTGACAGCTTGAAGGTTGAGCGCCTAATGCATCTTAGTGTCTAGAGTCAATGTATATTACAATTCTAGGTCATCTCTGAAATTTCACGGAATTTGACTATGTGTTAGTGGAATTTTTTAATAATTAAAGAGACTGTTCATTCTTTCTTACTGTTGGTGGATCATATCGTTGTGCACTCTGGAGGCTGTGTAGTCCGTTGTTGTTTTGGAAACCTCTAATTGCAGCACCAATTTCCTTGGAAAACACCTTAATTTTATCTATCCAGGATCAATAATTTCTTTAGGGACCGCTCTAAATATTCACAAGTAGAATAAAAAATTTGAACTCTGCAAAAAAACTTCCAAGGAGAGATATGAAGCAACAAACTATGACATTTATTATTTATTTCTATGAGCATAAAGAACTAACAAAAGATAACATTTATAATTTATTCCTATGGACATAAAAAGCTATGTTAAGATCAATACTGGTAAACAAAACAGATGCACATCTAAATATCTGCAAGAGTGGATTCTTTAATGTTGCACAGGAAGACATTCTTAAGATTTGAATACTCCATGTACTCGATCACCTTCTACAGATCACTATGCCAGGAAATCTTGAGTAGCTTTGAAATAGAATGCATTTATGTCATACCAACAGTAAGTACCTCAATGCCATGTGCCAGTACATATTCAGCAAACATAATGACCAAGAAATGGTGCAGTCCAGTTATCATAGAAAAGTATGACTTACAAATATACCAACTGCGGCAGAGTTGTTGAATGCTTGTACGCAACATTTTTTTCATGAGATCCATGTGAGTTCCATTTACCACGACCAATCTTTTAACCATACTGGGAACATCTTCAGCTAGAGACAATGCCAAAGTCGCACCCCAATCATGCCCTACCTGCATTGTTTCCAAATCGTTAAGCCAATCTCCTAAGAACAAACAAAAATAACACAAAACGAAAAAGTTGAGAAAAAGATCCGGCATCTACACAGGATAATGAATTTCTTACTATATTTGCAGGTCTTCCTGCATTGAAGCACTCAATTAAACAGACAAGGTCTGCTACAACTTCGGAACGGCTGTAACCTGTAACCTTTTTAGGCTTTGATGATGTATTATAGCCTCTTAAATCTGGGGCAATGATGTGGTATCCAGCATCTTGTAGGGCCTTGAATTGGCTCTTCCAAACATACCAAAAATTTGGAAACCCATGTAATAACAACACCTAGGAACACGTCATATAAGTAAACCAAGACAAACTGTATACTTCTACAAATATAGAGAATGTCTTAAGCATCATGCAGAGATGAAATGAAACTCAAGTTTCACAGTTAAGTATGACTCTGCAAAGTTTTAAGTATAATAAATTCTGTAACCCTATACCAAATGTCAAAGACAAAAGACATGAACAAAATTATTTAAATGCAAATGATCCCTAGCAAGTCATCAACAGTATACCATGCAGATTCATTCCATTTCGGCAGAAACACAAACTTTGATATGCAAACATTGTTTTTACAAAAAGAAATTGTTTCGATTAAAATCTGAACACATGAAACTCTGGCCTTATTATGGCTACAGAAAATAATTTAAATCTGAAAAACTTAGAAATAAATGTAACTCAAAGATTCCTAGTTATAGAATAGCTTTAAAAATATAATACATCCCGACGTTAAAAATGTGGGAGATGAGAGATTTGAACATCTTATTTTGATCCATAAAGATTGATCTGCAACGTATTCTGCTTCAGCTGTAGATAGGGAGATAGAAGTCTGTTTCTTACTCAGGCAGGAAACCAGACAGTTTCCTAAGTAAAATACTCCTCCACTGGTGTTTTTCGTAACATCCAGACTACCTGCCAAGTCGGCATCTGTATACGCTGTTAGAGTGAAGTCTTTACTTCTTGGATACCATAGGCCAAAATCCAATGTGAGTTTCAAATATCTGAAGATTCTTTTCACCCCTATCACATGTCTCTCTTTCGAATCAGATTGGAATCTTCCAACCAGACCAACAATTTGCATGACATCTGGTCTTGATGATCTTAAAGAGAGCAGAGAGCCAATCATTGATCTTTACATAGTTTGATTTGCATCAGGAGATTCATTCTCTTTGCTCAACTTGCATCATGTGACCATGGGAGTGCTCACTGGTGCACAATTTTCCATGCCAAATTTATTTAATATTTCCTTTCATACTTCGTTTGAGAGATAAATATGCCTTTGTCTGATTGAGTCGCTTGCAATCCTATGAAGAATGAAAAATATCCTAGCATGGGCATCTCAAACCCCTGCATTTCTGCTGCAAACTTTCAAATCACTAGATCAGCATCAATTCCAAAAATAACGTCATCCATATATACCACAATAATCAACAATTTCCACTATCAGTTTTGACATAGATATTGTTGTTCAATGCTCCTCTTTTGTGTTGAAGAATGTAACTAGTGTCAGTCTTCATAATTGTATTTGAGTCATGATGTAATGTATTTGTCAAAAGAAATAAAAAGAAATTTTATTGTAAAAGAAAAAATATTTTTGAAGCATGGGTTTCATGCTCTTTTATTTATTTTCTAGGTCATAGCCTCCATTGAAGGCTTCTAGGTTTTGTCTTGAGTCATAAGAGTCATTGTTACATTTATTAGACTTTCCTTGGGCTTTTGTATCACGTAAAGAAAATTATTTGAGTCAGAATTGTCATTTGTCACCTCCTCAACAAGTCGGTCTTGCCTTGAAGAAGTTGGCCTAGATTGGGGATATTCGACCCTGTGGAAGCAGTATAAATAGAAGAGGAGCTCGACCTATTTGGCATCCATCATCCACACGTTTGATCTGCAGTACAAGAGCAAGAATAAGGAGAATGAAGTCAACGAGAGGAAGAAAAATCAATTGAAGACAAATCAAAGTTTTCGGGGCATCTTTCTCTCACAAGTGCGAGTTTTTCTAGGGTTTCTGGGCAAGTTACAGGGGTCGAAATTCTTGCAGTCACTACAGGTCCGCAATTATGAGTTTCAGGGGCCGAAATTCCAGATTGAAGCAGTTTTGAAGGAAGTTACTCTCGTTGACTTTGACAGAATCTATCTACTTGGAAGGAGGGTTGACTTGGTGATTGGAGGATGTCTTTGTCTAGGTCTAAAGCTCTTGGATTGCCTCACTTTGATTTGGTCCAATTATTGAAGAAATGTTTGACAAGGTTTTTGCCTAAGGAGGGGTTTTGTCCTGGTTGAGTGCCTACATCTTGTGTTTCTTGTTCCTGTGATCTTCATGCATTTTTGAGTTGGTAAGTGCTTGATGAAAGACATCATAATAAAGAAGTAAAAGAATCCAACTCACATCACAAGTAATTATCAAGAAAAGGGGAATCAAACCCTAATATCTACATGCACTGATTTCTCAACATGGTATCAAAGCTAAGGTGAAGGAAGGACTATTTGAAGATCACTTTGTTAGCTATCATTTGAAGGAAGGAAAGTAATCTTGGAAGAAAGTTCACTCTCTCAATGGCAAGCTATTGGAAGATGGGACTCAATCTCTTGAAAATTGCAGGAAGCTTTGGTGTAGGATCATCTCCAATCTATCTAGGAGAGTCAAGAGTGGAGGATTCTTGGTTGCACTTACAGGTACACTTGATGATGACAATGCTTGGATTATTGATAGTGGAGCTTCAAGACTGGTCCGGATCTCTTCAGCTACCAGAATTAACCAAGACCCTTTATTTATGTGATGTTAGTAGAAAAGGTACACGCTGTCGTGTAATTTCTCTGTAGGGAAAACCGTTTCTGGTGCCCAGATTGTTGTATTCAGATTCTCCATAATAATAAAACCCTCTAGAGTTATTGCACCGATTTTCCTGCATTGGGTTTTTCAGGGGACATTTATCCGAAAAATGTGTCATTTTGTCAAATGTGCGTGATGTTCAGTAAATGATCTATAGTTGTGTAGGCTGCTATTTGTTTTTACTTCACTATTTTACTGAATATTCAGTTAAATAACTTGTATAATAAATCAAGTAGGAGAAGTAAATCAATAGTTAGCAGTACGGTTTCTGTAATCTAGATTCATAAATTTTCACATGGTATCAGAGCATTGTAGATCAAGTTGATCCATCGGCAAAGCGGCTAAAGATATTGGCTGCAGAAAGGGTAGCTGAAGCAGCACGGATCTAGAAGAAGGCAGCGCAGCACCAGAGGGACAACAGACCCTACAAGGGTGACGCAGAGTCAGTCTACTCATGCAGAGGCTGACGTAGCTCCAGAGAGGTGACGCAAAGCCAGTCTGCTTGTTGATTTATGGTACCATCAGATGTGCTCTAGCATTGTAATTTTGTATACAATCTAAGACACATGTATTCCATATTACCCAGAAATGGTTTTAGAAAATTCCACTTAGAGATTGTTTAATTAAATTAATTAATTGTTTTTTAATGTTTTCCTAATTCTAAACTTAGGGAAACTGATTAATTAAAGGGTATTAATTAAACTTAATTAATCAGTTTCCCTAAGTGTGAATCTTCTAGATAAAGTCATGGATCACCTCCAAGTTAATCTTAGCCCTTGATTATGTTTTAATCTTGCCCATTGAAGAGTCAACATAAGAATATAAGAAGGAGGGTGAGGGGCCTATGGAAAATACATCAGACAGAGAAAGAATCAAGAGATCGATTTCTTCCGCCAAAGGAAGAATCGAAGTGGTTCTCGATTGTAGAGAGGGGAAGGTGAAATCTCCAGGAGGGAGAATTTCTGAAGGATAAAGAGTGCAGGAAGAGAAGTGAGAAGGGAGCCATAGCAGCAGCGGAGAGATAGGTAAGCAGCAGTTACGCTGGGCCAACGCAGAGCAGCAGAGGGAGTTTCAATTTCAGTTGGAGAGACAGCTGAGGGTTCATCCAGTATCCGGAGGGCATTTCTGGAAGAGGAGAAAACTCTAGTCTCACACGGCAGTGAGCACCGAGGCAGCCATAACGAGCGACAACAGCAGTGATGCAGTGACAATGTGAGTGATGCAGTCACTGTGCAGAAATCACGCAGAGCCACTCAGTGTGGGTGCAGGTCAGTGTCGGAACTTCGTGGTGAAGTGAGAACTGTCTCACTAAGCCTATTCTCATCAGATTTCTTTAGGTGATTGATGATAATTACAATCACACATTTGTACTCAGAATTTCTGCATAATAAAGAAACCCTCTGATCTGCTGCAATAGTTTTCCCGCATTGGATTTTTCCGGGGACAGTTGTCCAAAAATAACAGTGTCTATGTGTGAATACTTGTGCTATTTCTTTTATATTGCTTATTGATCGTAAAGTCTACAACATATTTTATTTTGTTATTTAACACAGTGAAATGTTAAATAATTGTATTTGAGAATGCAATAGAAGAAATATAATAAGTAGCTGCAATAGGATTCTACATTACAGAATTTTCACATGGTATCTGAGCTGTCAGAAGCAGGGTCAGAGAAGAGACTGTGCAAACCAGAAGCTTCAGAGGGGATGCAACACAGAGAAAAGAAAGCACAGATAGGTATGGCAGACTTAGATGTTTTGTCCTCTAGGTTAAAAGAAGATTGTGCATGCTTGTCAAGTTCAACATCTACAGAAATCTGGTATATTGATAGCAGGGCTTCAGCTCATATGACTGCAGTACGAGAATACTTGTCGAGCTCTAGGGAGGAGCAGATGAACTTCCAAATCACTATGGGGAATAACACGAAATGCACTCCAGTTGGGAGAGGAGCCGTAGTGTTTCAGACGGAAGCTGGAACCAATGTCAAGGTCACAGATGTACTACATGTGCCAGGGCTTGGGATGAATCTAATCTCAATATCCCAGTTGCAGGACAAAGGGTATGACATACACTTTATCGGGAAGAAAGTATATGTCAAGCATCCTAGTTGGAAGCAAACAAGGCAAATCGGAGTTAGAAGCAACAGACTATACAGGTTGCAACTTGAAACTCCGATGGCACTAATCAGTAGTAATCTTAAAGACAAGAAAGGGTTGAATGAACTTTGGCATAGAAGAATGGGGCACTTGCACTACAGTGAATTAAAGATGCTCATAGAAACAGTTGACGGGGCACTTGTTCTCAACACGGAGCATGATAATGTATGTCGAGGATGTGTACTTGGGAAGTACGCTAAGGCAGCCTTTCCCAGAAGTGAAAATAGGACAACAAGCATATTAGGATTGATACACTCAGATATATGTGGACCAATGTCCACTAACGCTCTCAAGTGTGGCAAATATTTTGTCACATTCATTGATGATCACTCCGGGAAAACCTGGATCTACTTACTGAAGACAAAAGATGAAGTCTTTGAAAATTTCAAAGAATTCAAGGCTCTTGTTCAAAATATCATGGGGAAGAAAATCAAGACATTGCATTTAGATAATGGTGGAGAATACATAGATAGAGATTCAATAGATTTCTGCGCAAAGGAGTGCATCAGGAGAGAGTGGACTGCGCCATACAATCTCGAACAGAATGGTGTGGCAGAACGGAAAAACAAGACTATTGTAGGCACAGCCAAGGCCATCTTATTTGACCTTGATTTGCCCAGATATTTATCGACTGAAGCCTACAATATGGCAGTGTACATCCAAAACAGGACTCCTCATAGAGAATTGAGGAAGAAGACAAATGAAGAAGTTTTCACAGGGAAGAAACTGGAGGTAGGGCATCTTCGGATTTGGTAGCATGGCATACTGTCATGTACCAAGTGAGAAGAGAAGCAAGCTTGATCAAACTGCAGAAAGGGGGTTTCTTGTAGGATACAATGAAGTCTCCAAGGCATATAGGATCTATATTCCTAGCAGCAGGAAAGTTGTGATAAGACGTGATGTTGAGTTCATGGAGGATAGAGCTTTTCAGAAATCACGTGATATGCCGACAGAGGATCAAATTGCAGAAGTTCCCTTGGTCCAAGAGCAGCAGGGGAACCAAGAAGAACATTCAGAAAGACAGACTTTGGTACCCAGTATAGGTACTAACGTTTTCCTAGAAGAGGATCAGGAGGATACTCAGTGTGAGGAACAGCCAGATCAAGAGGATGAGTTAAGAAACAGCCTTCCACCAATGGTTGGATCAGCAGGGAAGCTCAGCAGATACTGAGGGATGTAGAAAACTTTATTGGGACTCCCAGGAATGGGAAGAGGCAGCATAGACCCCCTGACAGGTACCAGGCTTTGGTTTCTCAAGTAGAGGAACCCTCTAGCTTTCAGGAAGTTGTTCAGCACCAGGTATGGGTAGATACCATGATAGAGGAGTATGCATCTATCATGACAAATGATGTCTGTGAAGTTGTGCCCAAACCTCAAAATAGATCAGTTATTGGATCAGGATGGATCTACAAGATCAAATAGGCTGCAGATGGTAGCGTAGAAAAGTATAAGGCAAGGTTCATGGCAAAAGGGTATGCTCAGAAGAAAGGCATTGACTATGAAGAGACCTTCGCACCAGTTGCCAAATATACCTCCATCCGGACTGTCGTATCCTTAGCAGCGCAGATGGGATGGGAGATTCATCAAATGGATGTCAAGACAACGTTCTTGAATGGAGAGATTGAGGAAGAGGTATATATCGAACAACCAGAGGGTTTTGAGACTCGTGAAAGGACGTCTCATGTATGCAAATTGAAGAAGGCCCTGTACGGGCTCAAGCAGGCTCCGAGAGCATGGTATGGTCGAATAGATAGCTATTTGCAAAAAATGGGGTTTGTCAAGAGTGATGCAGATCCCAATCTCTACTATTTATTGGTAGAAGATGAGCCATTAGTACTAGTACTATATGTAGATGATATGTTTCTCACTGGATCATCTAGGCTCATCAAGGATTGCAAATGAAATCTAGAGGTTGAATTCGACATGAAGGATTTGGTGTTGATGCAATACCTCCTAGGATTGGAAGTCTGTTAGAAGAATGGAGATATCTTCATGGGTCAGGAGAGATATGCCTTGGAAATTCTGAAGAGGTTTAGAATGTAGGATTGCAGGCCCATGGCCACACCATGATCACAAATTGGAAAAAGATAGATGCATCAGAAGATGCAAAAGTAGACCCCACCTTTTACAAACAGTGCATCAGGTCATTGATGTATCTGATTAACACCAAACCAGACATTTGCTTTGTTGTCAACACTCTTAGTCAATTCATGGTGGGACCCAAAAGAGTGCACTGGGCAGCAACAAGGCACGTCCTGAGGTGTGTACGAGGAACAGTCAGATTTGGTATAAGTTATGGCCAAGGAGAGGGTGTCAAACTCAGTGGATTCACAGATGCAGATTGGGCAGGAAGCTCATTGGACAGGAAAAGTACCTCTGGGTTTTCAGTGTTGGATCAGGGATGGTGTCCTGGTGCAGCTGGAAACAGAAGTCTGTTGCATTGAGCACAGCCGAAGCAGAGTACATGGCAGCTAGTACAGCTACATGCGAAGCCATGTGGCTTCAATAACTTCTTGTGACTATTCAGGAGTAGGATGGAGCCAACTAGCATTTACTGTGACAATCAGAGTTGTATCAAACTCTCTGAAAATACAGTATTTCATGATCGGTCCAAACATATTGACATCAGGTGTCATTTTATCAGAGACTGTGTTCAGCGTGGGGTAGTACAACTCCAGTACTTTCCCACAGGAGATATACTAACTAAAGCTCTGGGGAGGATTAAGTTCACTCAGTTCAGGGAACAGTTGGGTATGAATGAAAATCCATTTCAGTAGTCAATGGATATTCAGCGCAGTTGAAGGAGGGAGTTGCAATACATGGCAGCAGTATGCAGAGTCAGCAACAGTACAGTTGCCACATTTGTGCAGTGTTGGTGAGCAGCATCAACAACACAGTAGCAGGTGTTACAGGAGTCAGAGCAACACAGTGAGTGTCTTGCTAGAGCACTTTCCTCGCTAAGAGGGAGTGTTGATTTATGGTAGCATCGAATGTGCTCTAGCCCTGTAATTTTGTATACAGGCTAAGACACATGTATTCCATAATACCCAAAAATGGTTTTGGAAAATTCCACTTAGAGATGGTTTAATTAAATTAATTAATCGTTTTTTAATGTTTTCCTAAGTCTAAACTTAGGGAAACTGATGAATTGAAGGGTATTATTAAACTAAGTGTGAATCTTCTAGATAAAGTCATGGATCACCTCCAAGTTAATCTTAGCACTTGATTATGTTTTAATCTTGGCCGTTGAAGAGTCAACAGAAGAATATAAGGAGGAGGGTGAGGGGCCTATGGAAAATACATCAGACAAAGAAAAAATCAAAAGATCAATTTCTTCAGCCGAAGGAAGAATCGAAGTGATTCTCGATTGCAGAGAGGGGAAAGTGAAATCTTCAGGAGGGCAAATTTCTGAAGGATAAAGAGTGCACGAAGAGAAGTGAGAAGGGAGCCATAGCAGCAGCGCAGAGATAGGCAAGCAACAGTTACGTTGGGCCAGTGCAGAGCAGCAGAGGGAGTTTTGATTTCAATTGGACAGACAACTAAGGGTTCATCCAATATCCGGAGGGAATTTCTGGAAGAGGAGAAAACTCTAGTCTCACACAGCAGTGAGCACCGAGGCAGCCATAACGAGCAGCAGCAGCAGTGACGCAGTGACAACGTGAGTGACGCAGTCACTGCACAGAAATCACGCAGAGCCACTCAGTGTGGGTGCAGGTCAGTGCCGGAACTTCGTGGTGAAGTGAGAACTGTCTAACTAAGCCTATTCTCATCAAATTTCTTCAGGTGATTGATGATAATTACAATCACACATTTGTACTCAGAATTTCTGCATAATAAAGAAACCCTCAGATCTGTTGCACCGGTTTTCCCGCATTGGGTTTTTCTGGGGACGATTGTCCAAAAATAATGGTGTCTATGTGTGAATACTTATGCTATTTCTTTTATATTGTTTATTGATCGTAAAGTCTGCAACATATTTTATTTTGTTATTTAACACAGTGAAATGTTAAATAATTGTATTTGAGAACACAATAGAAGAAATATAATAAGTAGTTGCAGTAGGATTCTACATTACAAAATTTTCACACTGCTTACGCAGAGGTTGACGCAGCACCAGAAGAGGGATGCTGAGCCAGTCTGCTCACGCAGAGGTTGACGCAACACCAGGAGGGTGACGCAGTCTGAGTTGGTGAGTTGTTATGCAGTTTTCCGAGGCCGGAAGGGCAGTTTCTAATCTTCAGAAGTTACTGGTGTGGCACAGGTTCTATTAGTGCAGAATAGTGCCTAGAAAAGGTGACAAAAAAGCGGGAGGAGAACAGTTTCTCAACAAATTCTCTAGCCAAGGAATCTGAGTTTGATCAAGAGGAGTGATCATAGAGGACTGATTCCTCAGAATTCGTGAAGGATTTCTGGGAGGGTAATCAGTTGTGAGAAGGAGCACATTCTCTAGAGGGTTCTTTCGCCAAGAAGCCCAGATCCAGTCTTTCGCTGAGTGTAGCAACAGCAGAAGGGAGAAGAGTTTTTTATTCAACAGATTAAGCAAAGATGGTTTCTCATGGGCTGAGAGATCAGGATAGGTTTTACAGTGTGTCCAACTTTGTCATTTGGAGAGCCAGAATCCTAACGGTCTTGGATAAGTGCGGCATCAAAGACCATGCAGAAAATTTCCTAGTTGTTTCAACCGATGCAGATCCCCTAAAGAAATTCAACAAGAATCAGGCGCGGGCTAAGCACTTGATCATGGATGGAGTAAAGGATCATGTGGTCCCACATATTTCTGGGAAGAACACGGCAAATGAGATGTGGACAACATTAAACACAATGTATTATGGAAGCTTGGTCTAGAGGAAGATGCTTCTAGAGAATCATATGCGGTTGTTCCAGATGCAGAAGGGGAAGGAAATCGACCCCTTCCTCTTTAGGCTGCAGACTATCCGAGACCAACTGATTGCTATGTGGTCAACTCCGGATGAAGGGCTCATGGTGAGGAATACCCTGAATGCAGTCACAGATGAATGGGAGACATTTGTCCAAAGCATCTTGGGCAGAGCAGCGCTACCAACCTGGGTGGACATGTGGGAAATCCTCCGTCGGGAGAAAAACAGGAGGATAACGAAGAAGCAAAGCAGCAACAGAGGAGTCAAGGTGAAGAAAAAGGAGGAGGAAGATGCAGCCCTTGCATGTAAGGGATAGAGGCAGCAAGGGAAGAAGAAGAAGGACCTCCCAAGGTTTGTTGCTTCAGATGTGGTGAACTTGGACACCTCACCAACACTTGTCCTAAGCGGAAGGACAAGGAAGCATCTGATTCCAAGGCAGCAGTAGCGAAAGGGGACAGTGGTAGTGAGGATGGTGTGGCCATGAGTGCTCATGTGCCTCGAGAGAAGAGGTGGGGCGATATTGATCTGTAGAGCAGCTACAGATGGATGGTGGGATCCTTGAGGTGCCCAAACTCTTGGATCACATACGAGCTACGGGAGCCTTAAGACAGTCGCAGGATGACTGGAATAGTGGGTGCATGGAGACGCAGAGGCAGAGCTGGGACGCTGAAGTCTGGAGCAGCGCAAAGGAGAAGTAGCAGCAGCGTGGAAGCAACAGCGTATAGGCATTGCTGACGCAGTGCAGTGTAGCAGACAGCACAGAGCAGCAGCAGAGGGTGTTTTAGTGATGAGATGCAGCCCGACTCACTTGTCAGTTGTTCGGTGATGGTCCTACAGTTGCTTAATTCTCACCAACTGAGTTGCAGTGGAGCAGTTAGCAGTGGCAGTGTTATAGACAGCATGATGCAGCAATTTCATGCAATACAGATGTGGCAGTGTTAGTGGCAGTGACATGGGCAGCAGCGCAGTGGATGGAGGGTAGCAAGCCAAGCATCAGCAGCACGGAGACCGATGTCGAGATCAGGGTGATGCTTCAGTGTGGAAGTATTGCTAGAGCACACTCCTCGCTAAGAGGGAGTGTTGAGATTTTGGGGTAGCATCGCGTGTGCTCTAGCTCCGAAAGTTTGTGGAGGGGCTTGAACACACGAGATCTCCAAGACCCAGAAAAGGTTTGGAGAAATTTCATCCGGTGTAAAAGTTATTCTAATAATTAAATTTTTTAATGGGGACCCTATGTTTAACTTAGGGAAATTAAAAAAATTAAAGTGAATTAATTTACGCATGTGATGAAATGTTCTAAGTGACATGGATCAAGCTTTCTTTTAATCTCAGACATTGATAAGAAATTAGATCACGGCCGTCGGTTTGCCAAAGAGAAAAGTATAAAGGAAGGGCTTGGGGTCAGTTGGAGGATACACACACATTGCAGAAGCACTGAAGCTAAGTCGAATTTATGGGGCAGGGTTTGCTGAGGAATTCGAAGTGAGTTTGCAGTACAGTGAGGGGCAGAGATCGACAAGGAATGACCTGATCCGAGGCCGAGAATACAGCAGTAGAGAGGCAACATTGTATCAGGGTAGCGCAAAGGCAAGCAAGAGGGACGCAGCCAAGCCAAGCTAACACAGAGGGTGACGCAGACCATTCTAGGTGACGCAGAGGCAACGTAGAGGCCTTTAGAGTGACACAGGGGCAGCAGAGGCTGCGTTGGGCGAGAGGGGCTGACGCAGATGCAGGAAGAGTTGCGCTGAGGGTTCCAGTGGCCCAGAAAGGGCTCGTTATCTGTAAATCCCGATTGAGGGTGTGATTCAGCCATATTTTTGGTCTCTGAGTGAAAAGGTACAAGCTGTCGTGTAATTTCTCTGTAGGGCAAACCGTTTCTGGTGCCCAGATTGTTGTATTCAGATTTTGCATAATAATAAAACCCTCTAGAGCTGCTACACCGATTTTCCCACATTGGGTTTTTCCGGGGACATTTGTCCGAAAAATCTGTCATTTTGTCATATGTGCATGATGTTCAGTAAATGATCTGTAGTTGTGTAGGCTACTATTTGTGTTTACTTCGCTTTTTTTCTGAATATTCAGTTAAATAACTTGTATAATAAATCAAGTAGGAGAAGTAAATCAATAGTTAGCAATAGGGTTTCTGTAATCTAGATTCAGAAATTTTCATGGGAACCAAAGGACATTCTGTCGATCTAGCGTCTGAAACTTGTTAGCACTCCACCAGTTCTCCGAAGGCTGAAAAGGAGACTGACAAATGTAGCCACAGACCACTTTGACCTAGTAGGTAGCCCTACCAAGCTGAGTGGGCTCTCTATGAGATCTCAGTCAAGGATTGACTGTGATATGAAGGATATTAGGCTAGATATGATAGGC
Organism: Pinus albicaulis; assembly: GCA_034641835.2. NCBI lineage: Eukaryota > Viridiplantae > Streptophyta > Pinopsida > Pinales > Pinaceae > Pinus > Pinus albicaulis. The sequence goes on from CM076574.1 coordinate 1,366,771,676, forward strand.
TCAGGTAGGTTTTGAGTGTTTTAGGGTTTGATGCTGGTTCAGGGATGAAACCAAGTACCTAGGTCTAGGTATCAAAAGGGTTTACAGTTGCAAAGATATAAAGGAGCAAGTTAGTAGTGGATCTATGATTGCTTTAGGGTTTTGTAGGTATGATGGAGGGTCTGAAAAAGTAGACGGATTAATGAGCATGTTTAATCATGAATTCATTAAACTGGAAGCACGAAACACAAAATGACATTCCCATATAAATAGAGCTAAATGAATAGAATTTTGCCTATGAACTCTAAGGAAAGCCACTGAAGATACAAGATATGAAGAAGAGCTATATATCATTCATTAAAGACTATAACAGAGAAAAGACATGATCATAAACTCACTGCACATGAATTCCAAGATAATAGTTGCAATTGCATCCTTTGATTTCTGAATATCAAAGTGAAAGTACAAGCTACAATAGTTACAATCCTCTGATGTCCCACTAGTCAAATGACTCTGAAAATGATAGATATAGACCAAAACAACCTCTCCACTCTCTCAGGGGTTGAATCCCTCAATTGTGGAGCTGATTACATGATATTCTCAACAAAACCCTAATGTCTAGGGAAGGTCAACCAATTCACCTCATCATAGGAAACTAGATACATTTGACCAAAAATTACATCAACAAGCCTGTATCTACCCTATTTCACTATTCACCTACTCAATTACACTTCATGACATCACAAAATCATCATTATTCATCAATTACACATGTAAAAAGTCAAACTGGGTCAAACTGCTGGTGAAAAATGTATACTGGAGAAAGCACAACGTGCTGGGGAAAAATGCAATTTGAAGGCCTTCCAGGTGTCCAAATGTTGATCTGAAAGTTGTTAATGGATAGCCATGGATGTTTGCTACATGATAGGATGTTCAAGCACTCAAAAAGGTGGCTTCTAGCCCTCCAAATATTCATACTCCCAAGAGTACTCGGAAAGCGCAACGTGGCCTCCAAAAAGAGGGTAGAAAGGTCATTTTTTGCTAGTTTTTGGGCATTTTGACCCTCCAAAAGTTGTTGACATGGCTCCACCACTGACTAGGATTGAAGTATGTGTCAAGAGGAATCCACCAATGCAGAGAATTCATCCATTGGACCTCCCCAACAAAAGTGCAACGTGAACCACGCTACTTTTTTGCCAGTCGGACTGTTTTCAAAAATTGCCAAAAAGTCAAAAATCTTCAAAATTTTCCCGATTTTTTCCCAAAAATGGGGCTCAAAGATGGAGCGATATCTCACTAATCATAAGGTGTTTTACAAAACTAAGAGGGGTTTTTGTTCTTTGGCATGTTGTGAACAAAAACCTCCTCCAATTTTCAAAAATACTTCCCCATTTGTTTAGAATCAAAGCTTGAAGTTGATCAATCAAAAATTGGAGAAAACACAGCGTGCTTGGGAAAGTGACTTTTGGAGGCCTTCCCAAGGTCCAAATCGAGATCTAAAGGTGCCATTAGAAAGCTTAGGATGTTTGCTACACAATGGAGTCATCAAGCACTTCAAACACCTTCTCCAAACCCCCGAAAAACTATCTTGAAGTCAAGTTGTCCAGAAGTGCAAAAAACCTCTTGTAGCAGTTGTATTTTTGGCATTTCTCCCAAATAATAATACATGTGCATAAATTTAAGGAGGTTTTTGTTCCTTGGTCTATGATGGACAAAAACCTCTTTCACGTTTGTAAAATTCATCTATATTTGGTCAGAAACACATTTTGAAGCAAAATTGTCCATGTGTGCAATGTAAACCCTAGGCAACCCATATCTTAGAAAGGTGAAGCTATGGTTCTTAGACTTTGGTGGGATCATACCTACTGATCTGACCTCCCTTATGCCTCTACTCAATGGTTTCATAATCCATTGCTAACCCTAGCTCAATGGGAAGGGAAATTAGGGTTTAGTGAAGGGAAAAACAGGGGATTTGGGTAGTTTTTGGGAATGAAGGGAGATGAAGGGGTTAAGGGCTTCCTAAATTCTTGGGAAAATTTAGGGGGGTAGGGAGAGATGTTAGAGAGTAGGGGAAAGTGAAATTTGAGGGAATGAGTGAGAGGAAGGGGTCCAAAGAGGGAAAAAACAATCCTAACCTAAAAATGTCTAGTTTAGGATAGGGTTTGTGGGAAAATAGTGAAAACGAGGGATAGGAGTGATGGGAAGTGATTAGGAAGGTGTATAACAGGTGGGGGAAGGTGAGTGAGCTTTAATCCCAGGGTTTTACTCAGCAATTTGTCAATGAGAACATGAAACCAAGCAAATGTACTAGAAACCCTAGAAAAAGGGAATTTCTCTTTCCAAGCATGAAATGAAGACACAAGAGGTGATTTGGATGCACACTTACTTGTCACTGATACACTGGACTCTGTTGTTGATGAAGAATCCATCTACAATGAAGTTTTGTGCCTCCTAAAGATGAAAACGCAACACTCTGGCAAAGCGCAGCGAATGCGTAGCACAAGGAGAAATGGCACCCTTAAGCACACAAATTATTGTTCTAAGGGTGCAAGTGGTATTTCAAGGTGGAGAGAAATCTCTTGAAGATGTAAAGAGCAAATGAAAGCTCTTTTTGGTCTTTTTATAGCTTGGAAGTCCTTTTCTTCATTGTGGTGTGGTGGTGGCCCACCATGTGCTTTTCACTTTTTCTTTGAAAACTATGCAGCTTTGGAACAAATAGAACTTATTACATCATGTTTAATAACAATTACACTTGAAACAAACTTTATTGAGCAATTTGCGTATTTCTACTCCTCCACTTGACGGATTTATGCATGAAATGACTGCTTTTGATGACTGAAACCCTAATGACCTAATGGAGACACTGAGTTGGATGAAGACCATGATGGCATGACTGAAATGAATATGGAGACCTTGAAATGATGACTCATCCAACTGAGAGATGATAATGACCAGCAGGTTATATTTTTTGGAAGGAGCAGTAATAGTCCTAGACACCACTAGCCAGTGACCAAATTTTTATTTGAAGACCTAGCGAAACCATAAAATTTGACTCGACACCCTAACAAAAATTTTGAAAGAGCCCATTTGATCACTGGTGACAGGCAGAACTGACTGACACTAACAAAACCTACCCAAAATAATTTGAAGGTGGTTAAACTGCCAACCAGGAAAACCACTAGAAAACGAGGAGGTGTTGAGCTGGATTGGGAAGTCGGCAGTAGATTAGGGTTACTAGAGCAGTCAAAAAGTCTTCCCTCAAAGGAAGTTTCATGGTTGCAAGCAACGGAGTCACTGGTCGGTCAGGAGAATACAACGTTTCAGGTGGCAGAGGTTGTTAGTTCTCTAACGAATTTTCGGAGAAGTTCATTATGCCCTTCATATGTCTCTGTGATAGGTCCATTAACGGGAGGGCTTGAAGATATTGTGAAGAGTAGTGGGTTAATTCGGCTCGAAGGTTTAAAAACATGTCTCTTTCAGGAACTGGAGGCGATTTCCCAAGGGGTGGGTTAAAGAATTGACAAAACCCAAGGGTGTGAAATACTGAGTGCGGTAAGTCCTGTTGTTTTTTCTGAACCGGCAGTAATTTATAGCCAATAAATGTTGCATGGGGAGCCTCAGTTCAAGGGATTGCCGATGTTGGAGGAGTCGGGAGTTATTTTTTGGCACGGTGAAGCGAGAAGGGAGGGATGTGGTTTATTTCCATAGAAACACTAGGGTCACGAACAGGGCGTCGGTTTTCTGGGGTTGAAAGTGGGTAGCCCGTTTTTTGGCTCAGTTGAACTTTCTTCTGGCCTAGGGGTTACTTTTCAAGGGGACGGGGTGCCAGTGTTCTTGCCAAGCCCAAATCCAGTGGAAGAGCTAAAAGGTAGCGTCGAACTACATGAACCCTCTAGAAATGGACAGTCCTCTGGCTCCAAGAGGAAGAAAGGAAAAGTGATTAGGAGGAAGGAGGAAAGACCAAACTTAATTTTGGGAGTTGATATCCAGATGGATGAGGTCATGGTTGCATCGGAGTTAATTTTGGTGGGGCACGCAAAAGGCGGGCAATATACAGCAAACTATATAAATGAATGGATCCAAAAGGCCTGGTGTGAAGGTACGGCCACTCAAACTGAGGCCCTTATCCTAACTAGAGGTTGGTTCATGGTCAGATTCTCGAATGAGAAGCTGTGGATTGGGCTCTTGAAAGAAACTGCGGATTTGGGAATGCTCTGATATTTTTCAAAAAATGGACTCCATTATTTGATGCACAAAGAAAAAGGCTTGAAGAATTACCAATGTGGGTGCACTTTTTGGGTTTTGCACCCTGGCTATGGTAAGCGGATGTGTTTAGAGCCATTGGCAACATGTTGGGCACCTTTCTTGAAGCGGACATGTCGTTCCTTGTGACAAAAGAAAGGAAGGTGGCTCGTATATTGGTCAGGTTTGATCCAAGGGAGGGGTTGGCAGACATCATGCAAATCCAGGTACATGGTCACTCGTTCTCACAGATTCTACGAACAGTTACCATTCCGTTACCACGGATGCCATAAGCATGGACACCTGGTGAGGGGTTGTCCATTAGGCTTTCGCAAGCAAATAAAACAAAGGGAAGAGCCAGTTCTTGGGGGCAAAGATGGGGCAGCAGTGGACGAGGAGGGACAGCCGGAGGAGGATGGAAATCAACAAGGTGTTCCCCTGGACCCTATGGAATTACAAATGCCTAATTTGGGTAGGCAGGTGGAGGGAATCGAACATGCTCGGGAGGAACAGGACGAGGTGGAGTTCATGGGGTAGGCTCCTCTCTCCGCAAGTACTCTTACTCCTGTTCTCTCTCATTCAGTTATTTTGAGTCCACAATTCGATTGTTTTGGGCATGGTCCTTCCAGGCAAAAGTTTGATGAGTCTTTTATGCCTTGCAATGTTTCTCTCACTTTAGATAGCATCAGCACATCCATTCCTGAGCTATCTATCTCTGAGGGCTCACTGGGCAGTAGCCAAACATGTTCTCAGGTACTTGAGGGGGAGAGTCGAGCTTGGATTGAGGTACACCAAGGGTAATGACATCTAGTTGAGTGGGTGCACTGACGCAGACTGGGCTGGAAGTCCAATAGATCAGAAGAGTATCAGTGGGTAATGTTTCAGGGTCAGATCAGGAATGACTTCCTGGTCCAGTAAGAAACAAAAATCCATGGCGCTCAGCTCAACCGAGGCTGAATATATTGCAGCTAGCACAGCTTCGTGTGAGGCCATATGGCTTCATAATTTGCTCATGAACTTACTCAAGAAAAGGATGGAAGATGGCAGCTAGCACAGCTTCGTGTGAGGCCATATGGCTTCGTAATTTGCTCATGAACTTACTCAAGAAAAGGATGGAAGCGACCAACATTTTGTGTGATAATCAGAGTTGCATCAAGCTCTCTGAAAATCCTGTGTTTCATGATCGGTCGAAGAACATTGACATCAGGTGTCACTTCATCAGAGACTATGTCCAACGGGGAGTTGTACAATTGAAGTACATTCCTACAGGAGAGAAGGTGGCAGATATCCTCACGAAAGCTCTAGGTAAGACTAAGTTTGCTTACTTCCGAGAAAAGATGGGGATGGTCAAGAATCCATTCCAGTAGGAGGAATGGATAGGCTCCAAATTCAAAGGTAGTTGCAGTATAGATGAGGCAATGACAGTGATGGTGTCATGGGCAGCAGCGTAGCAGATGAGGGGAAGCAACCGAGACATCAGCAGTGCAGTAGATGCTTCAGGTCTGAGCAGATGCAATTGGCATTTTGCTAGAATTATTTCATCGCTAAGAGGGAGTGTTGATTTTTGTAGTATTGGAAAGTGTTCCAAGTCTCAAATTTTGTGAGGAGGCTTGGACATCAGTATTCCAAAAAAACAAGAAACCATTTGTGGAAATTCCACTCAGTTCGTGTTTTATTAAAATAATTAATTATTTTAATGAGGACCCATTCATGTTTTTATTAAATAATTAAAGGGTATTAATAAAACAGAGTGAGAATCTTCTAGAGAACAAAGATCAAGTCATGTTTTCAATCTTAGCCATTGATTAGAGATCTAATCTGGGTCGTTGATTCATCAACGAGAAGATTATAAGAGAAGGCTTGAGGGTCATTTGGAAAGCAAGTCGGGCACACACTCACTACCTGAAGGAATAGAATTCGATTTCAGAGGGAGAGTTGCAGAACAGAGACGCAGAGGTAGAAGAAGGAAGGGGAAGTCAGCAGTGATAGAGAAAGGCAAGAGGAGGACACACAGTGACGCAGTAAAGCGTAGGGACTGCGCAGAAGATCGCGCAGAGGGAGCTAGGGTGTCTTCCGGGTGTCAGAAATTCTCCAAGAGGATTCGGAGAATTTATCTCAGGGGTACTTTGAAGAAATTTGCTCGTCTATTTATTGTAAAAGATTTTCATTGCTAAAGAATAATACAAAGGATTCAGTTAGTTTTCGTAATTTACATAATAGGAGAAGTAAATTCAGTTAGTTGCAGTAGGATTCTTGAGATTATCAGATCTAGGAATTTTCACATGGTACCAAAGCATTTGATGTGAAACAAGAAGAGCGGATCTAGCACTGAAGTGAAGGCCAAATTGCTACAGCAACAGCAAATCGAATCCCCAAAGGGATTGCGCAGTTCTAGCCAAGAGGTATAATTTTTCTAGGTTGTCTCTCTCTAAGTGAGTTGACAGAGAGGTAGGACTTTCGGTTCGAGATTTTGCCGAGACAGAGGGAGCAGTGTAGAGCCTTCATGCAGAGCCAGAGGGACGCAATTTTTCTGCATGCAGTTATTGGGCAGAGAACCATCAAAGAAGAAGAAGAGCACATACCGGGGAATTCTTCCTCAGTGAGTTCCTTGCCGAGGGATTCAACATTTTTCAAAGATCTGAGCAGAAAATCCAGGCAACAGATCTACGAACTCTTCAAGGAGTGCATAAGCTTGCCTAGTGCTGAATAGAGGGGGAAGAAGAGGGAGCAGCGTGACAGTTTTCGGCTGAAATGGCATCTCATGGACTGAGAGATCAAGAGCAGTTAGTGGGATCCTCAAACTACGTAAAGAATCAAATTCCTTCTAGATGAATATGATCTCAAAGTGTTCGTGGACAATGTGGTTGTTGTACCTACGGATTCAGATCAGAACAAGAAGTACAAATCGGATATGGCAAAGGCCAAGAGACTAATCCTTCATGGTGTCAAGGATCACATAGTCTCGCATATAGCTGGCAAGAACATCGCCAAAGATATATGGTAGGCCTTGGCTCTGTTGCACGAAGGAACTTCCGAGCAGCGGAAGATGTACTTGGAGCAGAAGCTCCAGATGATCCAGATGCAGAAGGGGGAGCGCTTTGCTCAATTCCTTATGAGACTTCAGGAGATTCGAGACCAGTTGACAGTCCTGGGATCCACCCCACCGAGTGAATCTAGAGATCGAATTCTTCTGCCAAAGCAGTGCTCGAACGAAGATCAGATCCGAGTGATTCCAATTGCAGTGAGGGGCAGAGACAGTTATTGGTCGGAGGATCTTCTCCGGGACCAAGAATACATAGCAAAGAGGCAGCAGGACCTGCAGAGGAAACAGTGCAGCCTCCAGAGGGTGTGACGCAGGCCCCAGAAGGGGTGACGTAGTCCCACGTAGAGACTATGCAATGCTTTCGAGAGACAGTCCAAGATTTGCTGGAGATCGGGGTTTCTAAGCTGGGAGGGTTGAAACTCGACTTTTCGAGACGCAGATTGATTCAGAGAAGAGGTGGCACAGTCCACAGAAGTCCCCACGCAGACCTACGCATCTACTACACACAGGCAGCACAGAGGGAGCTGGGGTTTCGCCAATTCATATTTGGATCAACCGAGACTTGTAGTGTGAGGTAAAACTCACTATATTTTTGTCTGTCGTGATTTCTCTATACTGGATAGCCGACAAGGCATCCAGAGATTGTATTCAGAAACTGCTGCTTAATAATATCAAACCCTCAAATCTGCTGCACCAGTTTTCCCGCATTGGGTTTTTCCGGGGACTTAGTCCAAAATAAAGGTGTCCTGTGTGTGATTTAATTCATGCTCAGTTTCCTTGTTTCATAATCATAAAATATTAAGTTTAGGTTGCTTCAGTAATTCATGAAGAAATCTGAATTAATTTTGTAATGTAATTTACATAACAGGACAAGTAAATTCAGTTAGTTGCAGTAGGATCCCTGAGATTGTCAGATCTAGGAATTTTCACATGGTACCAAAGCATTTGATGTGAAACAAGAAGAGCGGATCTAGCACTGAAGTGAAGGCCAAATTGCTGTAGCAATAGCAGATTGAATCCCCAAAGGGATTGCACAGTTCTAGCCAAGAGGTCTAATTTTTCGAGGTTGTCTCTCTTTGAGTGAGTCGACCGAGAGGTAGGACTTCCGATTCGAGATTTTGTCGAGGCAGAGGGAGCAGTGTAGAGCCTTCACGCAGAGCCAGAGGGACGCAGATTTTCTGCATGCAGTTACTAGGCAGAGAAGCATCAGAAGAAGAAGAAGAGCACATAGTGGGGAATTCTGCCTCGGTGAATTCCCTGCCGAGGGATTCAACATTTTTCGAAGAACTGAGCAGCAGATCCAGGCAGTAGATCTACGAACTCTTCAAGGAGTGCATAAGCTTGCCTAGTGCTGTGCAGAGGGGGAAGAGGAGGGAGCAGCTTGACAGTTTTCGGCTGAAATGGCATCTCATGGACTGAGAGATCAAGACCGGTTGGTGGAATCCTCAAACTACGTAATCTAGAAGGAAAGAATCAAATTCCTTCTAGATGAATATGATCTCAAAGTGTTCGTGGACAATGTGGTTGTTGTACCTACAGATTCAGATCAAAACAAAAAGTACAAGTCTGATATGGTAAATGCCAAGAGGCTAATCCTTGATAGTGTAAAGGATCACATAGTCTCGCATATAGCTGGCAAGAACATCGCCAGAGAGATATGGTAGGCCTTGGCTCTGTTGCACGAAGGAACTTCTGAGCAGCAGAAGATGTACTTGGAGAAGAAGCTCCGGATGATCCAGATGCAGAAGGGGGAGCGCTTTGCTCAATTCCTTATGAGACTTCAGGATATTCGAGACTAGTTGGCAGTCATGGGATCCACCCCACCGAGTGAATCTAGAGATCGAATTCTTCTGCCAGAGCAGTGCTCGAACGAAGATCAGATCCGAGTGATTCCAATTGCAATGAGGGGCAGAGACAGTTATTGGTCGGAGGATCTTCTCCGGGACCAAGATTACATAGCAGAGAGGCAGCAAGACCTGCAAAGGAAACAGCGCAGCCTCCAGAGGGTGTGACGCAAGCCCTAGAAGGGGTGACGTAGGCCCACACAGAGGGAGCTGGGGTTTCGCCAGTTCATATCTGGATCAACCGGGACTTGCAGTGTGAGGTAAAACTCACTATATTTTTGTCTGTCGTGATTTCTCTATACTGGATAGCCGGCAAGGCATCCAGAGATTGTATTCAGAAACTGCTGCTTAATAATATCAAACCCTCAGATCTACTGCACCGGTTTTCCCGCATTGGGTTTTTCCGGTGACTTAGTCCAAAATAAAGGTGTCCTGTGTGTGATTTAATTCTTGCTCAGCTTCCTTCTTTCATAATCATAAAATATTAAGTTTAGGCTGCTTTAGTAATTTACTTCAGTAATTCATGAAGAAATCTGAATTAATTTTGTAATGTAATTTACATATTAGGAGAAGTAAATTCAGTTAGTTACAGTAGGATTCCTGAGATTGACAGATCTAGGAATTTTCACATGGTACCAAAGCATTTGATGTGAAACAAGAAGAGCGGATCTAGCACTGAAGTGAAGGCCAAATTGCTGCAGCAACAGCAGATCGAATCCTTAAAGGGATTGCGCAGTTCTAGCCAAGAGGTCTAATTTTTCGAGGTTGTCTCTCTCTGAGTGAGTCGACAGAGAGGTAGGACTTCCGGTTCGAGATTTTGCCAAGGCAGAGGGAACAGTGTAGAGCCTTCATGCAGAGCCATAGGGACACAATTTTTCTCCATGCAGTTACTGGGCAGAGAAGCATCAGAAGAAGAAAAAGAGCACATAGCGGGGAATTCTTCCTTGGTGAGTTCCTTGCCGAGGGATTCAACATTTTTCGAAGATCTAAGTAGCAGATCTACGAATTCTTCAAGGAGTGCATAAGCTTTCTTAGTGTTGCGCAGAGGGGGAAGAAGAGGGAGCAGCTTGACAGTTTTCTGCTGAAATGGCATCTCATGGACTGAGAGATCAAGACCGGTTGGAGGGATCCTCAAACTACGTAATCTCGAAGGAAAGAATCAAATTCCTTCTAGATGAATATGATCTCAAAGTGTTCGTGGACAATGTGGTTGTTGTACCTACGGATTCAGATCAAAACAAGAAGTACAAGTCTGATATGGCAAAGGCCAAGAGACTAATCCTTGATGGTGTCAAGGATCACATAGTCTCGCATATAGCTAGCAAGAACATTGCCAGAGAGATATGGTAGGCCTTGGCTCTGTTGCACGAAGGAACTTCCGAGCAGCGGAAGATGTACTTGGAGCCGAAGCGCTTTGCTCAATTCCTTATGAGACTTTAGGAGATTTGAGACCAGTTGGCAGTCGAGGGATCCACCCCAACTGCGACAACTATGGTGACGCTAGCCCTTAACATAGTCATGGAGGAGTCGCAAGTTTTTGTCTGAAGTATTTTGGGCAGGGTTACGCTTCCTAGTTGGGAGCAGATGTGGGTAGCACTTCGGGAGGAGGAGCTGAGGAGAGATCTAGTCAAGTGCAAGCTTGACAACAACAGCGGGATCGAATTGAAGAATCAAGAGGAGGAGAATGCAGCCCTTGCATCGAAGGGACATCAAGGGCAACGGAGACAGAAGAGAGATGTCTCAAAGGTGAAGTGTTTCAAATGTGGCGAGATGGACCACTTTGCATCACAGTGTCCTTTGAAGAAAGAGGACAAGGATGAAAAACACGATCCTAAAGTTGCAGCCGCAAACATCGAACAGGATGAGTTTGCCATGAGTGCCCACGCTTCTCCAGGGGAGAAACGGGGTGACATAGAATTGTATTTCATCTTGAACTTCAGTTGGGCAAGATCCTTGAGGAGCCCACCTCTTGGATCACAACCTTGCTACGGGTGCCCATAATCAGCAGTAGCGGGATGGACGAGTTTTTAGCGGGAGCCGAGGAGTGATGGAGACGACAGTGCAGTAGGTAGCAGCGCCTACTTCTGGAGCAGCAGCAACGTAGCAGTAGCAATGTAGAGCAGTGTTGTGCAATGCAGAGCAACAGGAGCGTAGTGCATCAGAGGGACAAAGCAGTAGTTGTCAGTAATCAGAGTCTTCAGCACCGAGGTGCATCCACTAAACACTTGTTTAATTTTTTGGGTGATTTCAATTGATTCTCTCAGTAGCTGAGTTGTAGTGCAGATGCAGTGTTAGCAGCATAGCAGATGCAGCACTTGAGAGGGAGTTGTAGTAAAGATGCAGTAGTGCCTGTGCCAGTGTCATGGGCAGCAGTACAATTGCAGCAGCAGTGCAGTCGCTGATGGACAGCTTGTCAGACTTCAGCAGCGCAAAGGATGCTTCAGGTTCAGAGCAGTACGTAACAAGCATGTTGTTAGAGCACTTTCCTCGCTAAGAGGGAGTGTTGATTTTTGGTAGCATCGGAAGTGCTTTAAGTCTCAAATTTTGTGGAGAGGGTTAGGCACTAGTATTCCAAAGAACCCAGAAACCGTATGTGAAAATTCCACTCGGATTATGTTTTATTGTAAACAATAATTATTTTAATGGGGACCCTAAGTCTAAACTTTGGGAAATTAAATAATTAAAGGGTATTAAAAAAACAGAGTGAGAATGATCTAGAAAGCGAAGATCAAGTCCTGTTATAATCTTAGCCATTGATTAGAGATCTAATCTCGGTCGTTGATTTCTCAACGAGAAGACTATAAAGGAAAGCTTGAGGGTCATTTGGAAAGATACACTGAGTGAATCTAGAGATCGAATTCTTCTAACAGAGCAATGCTCAGACAGAGATCAGATCTAAGTGATTCCAGTTGTAGTGAGGGGCAGAGACAGTTATTGGGCAGAGGATCTTCTCTGGGACCAAGAATACATCGCAGAGAGGCAACAGGACTAGCAGAGGAAGCAGTGTAGCCTCTAGAGGGTGTGATGCAGGCCCACGCAAGGCCCATGGAGAGACTGTGCAATGCTTTCGAGAGACAGTCTGAGATTTGCTGGAGATCGGTGTTTCTGAGTTGGGAAGGCTGAAACTCAACTCTCCGAGAGGCAGATCAATTCAAAGAAGAGGTGACGCAGTCCAGAGAAGTCCCCAGGCAGGCCTACGCATCTACTGCGTTGAGGCAGCACAGAGGGAGTTGGGGTTTCGCCTGTTCAGATCCGGATCAGCCGAGACTTGCAGAGTGAGTTAAAACTCACTATATTTTTGGATAGCCAGCAAGGCATCCAGAGATTGTATTCAAAAATTGTTGCTTAATAATATCAAACCCTCAGATCTGCTACACCGGTTTTCCCGCATTGGATTTTTCCGGGGACTTAGTCCAAAATAAAGATGTCCTATGTGTGATTTAATTCTTGCTCAGTTTCCTTGTTTTAGAATCATAAAGTATTAAGTGTAGGCTGCTTCATTAATTTAATTCAGTAATTCATGAAGAAATTTGAATTAATTTTGTAATGTAATTTACATAATAGGAGCAGTAAATTCAGTTAGTTGCAGTAGGATTCCTGAGATTGTCAAATCTAGAAATTTTCATAGATCCGACATTGATCCAGCCTCTGAATGGCTAGCCCCGTGCTACCTCTGTGTAGCCTCTACGCAGTCACTGCATTACCTCTACATCACAACTTGTAGGGACTGTGTCAAACCTCTAGTTGATCGATCTGTTGGCTAGATGCTCAGATCTCTGACCCTCCGATCTCACACCCCGACTCCCAGCACTGGATCGAGATTTCTCCTCGACAAAACTGCGGATCTCCTCTCAGGCTCTGCACTGCCTCTGCGCTACCCAACGTGGCTCTACACTGCCTCTCTGGATCTCACTCTGCCTTCTCTGCCATGTATTTACTGGATCAGGAAAACTTCCACCGGCTACTATCCCTGCCCCTCACTGCAAGAAATCAACTCCATCACTCCTCCGGCAACTGTTGTGCTGCTCTCTTGAGAATTCGATCTCTAGATCTCTCACTTGATGTATTCTAAAAGTGCCCATCGAGCTCCTTTTTATAATCTTCTCGTTGAACAATCAATGACCCAGATTAGATCCTAATCAGTGGCTCAGATCATCTTGATTCGATCTCCGTCTTTTTCTAGAATATTCACACCCAGTTTAATTAATACCCTTTAATTATTTTAATTTCCTAAGTTTAGAATTAGGCATCCATTAAAAATAAATAATTAATTTACTTTAGCTGTCTTCGAGTGGAATTTCCCAAAATGATTTATGGGTCTTGGAGAATGCATGTGTTCTAGCCTTCCTGCAAATTCTTGAGGCTAGAGCACATCTAATGCTACCAAAAATCAACAACTACCAGGTCAAGGGAAACAATGGAGCAATAGCCCATTGTCACCTCGGTTATGGCTCCCTATTCTTTGTGGACTTTCACCGATGGGAGGAGACCCGTTATAATGAGGATCACGAAAAGAATGGACTAATGATAAGGTGAGAGGTGATCCAAGAATCTTATTCACAAGAGAGGCACAAATATAGGGCTTGCGTGCTTTGAAAGGCAAGGTTGAAGGCTCTCAAGGAAGGGATCATGGAGAATTTCAGGGTTTAGGTTTAGTGTGTGTATCTTGTAATGGGGGCCCCTAGGCCCTATAATTCTTATGAAGGCTTGGATTCCAAGTGATCTTTGAATAATAGTGCTTAATAGTGTATGGGAACACACAGGACCAAGTGGACCTGGGGTTAGGTCAAAGGGCGTAGGGTTTAGTAATCAATGATATACTTGACCTAATCCAGAAGGAGAAAGGGACCAAAGAATGATTTTTTAATGCAAGGCAGTGTGAGGATCCCAATGAGGATTCTAGCCTAAGGAAACCAAGGGAAAAAGTCGATATCAAGGCTAGGACTTGCGGTATCTCAAAATCCCACCGTCGGAATTTTCTCAAAATTGAAGGGTGCTTAGGAGAAACCCCAGCACAAAATATCCCAAGAGATCGAATTTTTTGAGTGGGTAGTTTGCAAGATAAATGATGCCATAGGAGACCTAATGGGCTAGGCCTAGAAAAGAAGAGGTGGGAGAAGAAAATTAGGTTTAACGTGATCACCTTATGGTGGACCAGTGCCTAATCCTTTGGGGAGATTGGAGTCAAGAGTAATTATGACTATGGATATTGGATTTTCTATGTCAATGAGGATTTAAAGACAACTTCGCATAGCATTACGATAGCAGCAAAAGCAACTTCAAAGACTTTATACTTCGTTTGTAAAATAGATGGTTTATCAAGATGAATTTTGACGATGAAGCATCTCAAGGAATATTAATTCATTATACATGGCCCAGACATGAAACATCACTATCTAGAAACAAAATTTCCACAACTTCGCATAAATGGATGGAGTAAATTAGCCCTAGTATGGCGAAATTCCAGCAACAATTTATGTGACAAAAATAGAAAGAAAGAATAGCCTTAAATTGCACTTACATGTATAAGAGTATATCCAACCATCAAACTTTTTCCAATCAAGAATCTCCAAGACAAGAGAAAATGATCCAAACATCAAAATTCATTCCATGCTCCAAAAATTCATCCTCCAAGAAGGATAGAGAAGTTCTCTAAAGAGATACAAGTCCAATCCAAGTGATGATGAGAGAATGATTCAACTCATCATCTGTTTATACAATGTTTAATGAATTTGATTTAGCTAATTTTGGCCTAATGTATCCCCTAAAATAAAATAATATGCATAATAACAACCTTTTGGTGACAAGCCCACCAAACTAACTCAATAACAAAGGAGTAAGCCTCTCAAGAGGGTCGAATGATCAATAAGTTAATAACATGTGTCCTTGGGCTAGAGGTGGCCTAGTGAAGTCCATAGGTGCCATAATGTGAAATAGGACTCCCAAAAGTAGTGGACAAGGGGTTGGCCCCTTGTTCTCCGAGCAATAAACCTGTGGTGCTCCTAAATGGATGTGGGGACACACAAGTGTCCTCATGGGTCTCCAAACAAATCGAAGATGGTTGTAGAACATCTACAAGGGCTAGGATGATGGTATAAGTGATGCCACGTCATCATATAGATCTTGGATCATCTGCCAAGTATCCAACTGAACATGGTGAACCATGTGCATATTCCTTGTCCAATAGGTGAACCACGAGCAATCTTTGAATAACTATGGAGATCTATGGAATGTTGCATACTACTGTGGAGGCCCATGGCTCTCTGCACACACCCTACATGTGCCAATCTAGCCCTCTAGAGGGTTAGGACCCCGTATAGGGAGATCAAACCCAAGATGGAGACCATCTGCAATCCTGTATAAGATCCAATGCATCCCCTTGCCTTCCAGTACAACAATTCATTAAAGAAATCAAGTAAAAGAGTTTACAAACCATCGACAACAGGTGGGCACTCCATAATGGCATGCCCTTCCATAGTGGGCTTTGGCATGTGCTAATGTCTCCAAGTTCCAAAGGGGGTTAACCAAACACCTTATTAGGTTTTTTTTACTTCCAAAGGGGGTGGTATGTACTTGGTACATCCTTCAAATGGTGGTGCCATGTGATAAATTGATGGAACGAAGAAGGGGATGAAGGGGAGATCCTCATTCACATGCCATTGTACAAGGGTAGTTAATAAAGGGAAGCCCATACTTGGGTAAATAATGTGTAGGAGGAAAAAATCATGGTGAATGAGTTACTCTGGCCTTGATTTTTCCACCCTTCTTCACATGCCTTTTGCCTTTTATGATTTTTCTTTGGTTAACTCCTCGGGGCTCAAGGGAATGAAAGCATGATGTGTAAAGTATAACAATGGATACCTCCTTTTAGGTGGGGCAATTCACTGCCCACTAGGGTTTGGGACAATCATGGGTTCCTAAATGATAGAGTAGGCTCATTTAAGGCCAATAGGAACCCGGGTGATAACCATGGAAGGGGGTAGAGTTCATGTATTGGCTTTTTCCCACGTGCTAAATGTGTTTGTCCCAACCATATTTTTCATTTTGCGGTACAATTTCCTATTGAATGTGGCCAATTATGCTTTTTCTTTTCTTTTTAGCTGCATCAACCTCCTGGCATCGTTCCAGGCCCGACCCAAGGGAGTGGCTAACCCTTTATGGACCTAGTGGAAGAATGTGGACACACGTGGGAGGAATGATGAATGGAGTTATAATGAGTGGAAGGGGAGTGATATATGTGGATCAGGGAGCGGGACCACGCAACCAAAATCAGGGTTTCCCATGTAGTACCATCCCTAAAGCCCAAAGGTCAGTAAAAGAGATCCCACAGGACTAAGGTCCAAGGTTAATACTCAAAAGAAACCTAGGGGACAAGAGCACAGACCTAGTCCACTCATTCCGCCGAATCCCCCCATTAATCCATGCCCAAGAGTTTCCATGATTAGTAAACTAAAATAATCAATCACCAAATGAAAAGGCATACCTTTAGGTCTAGGAGGCCCACCTTCAAACATACGATCATGACAAATGGGTGAGGGGCCACATGGCTGACTCAGGTGGTGGAGAAATGGCACAATGAGCTAGTTGATGGCTGCAAGGGGCTGCTGGCTACCAGCTAGGGACCATCATGGAGAAAAAATAGAAGGAACTTCCAAGCAGCGGAAGATGTACTTGGAGCAGAAGCGCTTTGCTCAATTCCTTATGAGACGACCTCTGCGCTGCCCAACGTGGCTCTACACTGCCTCTCTGGATCTCACTCTGCCTTCTCTGCTATGTATTTACTGGATCAGGAAAACTTCCACAGGCTACTATCCCTGCCCCTCACTGCAAGAAATCAACTCCATCACTCCTTCGGCAACTGTTGTGCTGCGCTCTTGAGAATTCGATCTCTAGATCTCTCACTCGGTGTATTCTAAAAGTGCCCATCGAGCTCCTTCTTATAATCTTCTCGTTGAACAATCAACGACCCAGATTAGATCCTAATTAGTGGCTCAGATCATCTTGATTCGATCTCTGTCTTTTTCTAGAATATTCACACCCAGTTTAATTAATACCCTTTAATTATTTTAATTTCCTAAGTTTAGACTTAGGCATCCATTAAAAATAATTAATTAATTTACTTTAGCTGTCTTCAGGTGGAATTTCCCAAAATGATTTTTGGGTCTTGGAGAATGCATGTGTTCTAGCCTTCTGCAAATTCTTGAGGCTAGAGCGCATCTGATGCTACCAGAAATCAACAACTACCAGGACAAGGGAAACAATGGAGCAATAGCCCATTGTCACCTCGGTTATGGCTCCCTATTCTTTGTGGACTTTCACCGATGGGAGGAGACCCATTATAATGAGGATCACGAAAAGAATGGACTAATGATAAGGTGAGAGGTGATCCAGGAATCTTATTCACAATAGAGGCTCAAATATAGGGCTTGCGTGCTTTGGAAGGCAAGGTTGAAGGCTCTCAAGGAAGGGATCATGGAGAATTTCAGGGTTTAGGTTTAGTGTGTGTATCTTGTAATGGAGGCCCCTAGGCCCTATAATTCTTATGAATGCTTGGATTCCAAGTGATCTTTGAATAATTGTGCTTGATAGTGTATGGGACCACACAGGACCAAGTGGACCTGGGGTTAGGTCAAAGGGGGTAGGGTTTAGCAATCAATGATATACTTGACCTAATCCAAAAGGAGAAAGGGACCAAAGAATGATTTTTTAATGCAAGGCAGTGTGAGGATCCCAATGAGGATTCTAGCCTAAGGAAACCAAGGGGAAAAGTCGATATCAAGGCTAGGACTTCTAGGACTTGCGATATCTCAAAATCCCACCGTCGGAATTTTCTCAAAATTGAAGGGTGATTAGGAGAAACCCCAACACAAAATATCCCAAGAGATCGAATTTTTTGAGTGGGTAGTTTGCAAGATAAATGATGCCATAGGAGACCTAATGGGTTAGGCCTAGAAAAGAAGAGGTGGGAGAAGAAAATTAGGTTTAAGGTGATCACCTTATGGTGGACCAGTGCCTAATCCTTTGGGGAGATTGGAGTCAAGAGTAATTATGACTATGGATATTGGATTTTCTATGTCAATGAGGCTTCAAAGACAACTTCGCATAGCATTACGATAATAGCAAAAGCAACTTCAAAGACTTTATACTTCGTTTGTAAAATAGATGGTTTATCAAGATGAATTTTGACGATGAAGCTTCTCTAGGAATATTAATTCATTATACATGGCCCAGACATGAAACATCACTATCTAGAAACAAAATTTCCACAACTTCGCATAAATGGATGGAGTAAATTAGCCCTAGTATGGCGAAATTCCAGCAACAATTTATGTGACAAAAATAGAAAGAAAGAATAGCCTTAAATTGCACTTACATGTATAAGAGTATATCCAACCATCAAAATTCTTCTAATCAAGAATCTCCAAGACAAGAGAAAATGATCCGAACATCAAAATTCATTCCATGCTCCAAAAATTCGTCCTCCAAGAAGGATAGAGAAGTTCTCTAAAGAGATACAAGTCCAATCCAAGTGA
The DNA here is from genome assembly GCA_034641835.2 of Pinus albicaulis. NCBI lineage: Eukaryota > Viridiplantae > Streptophyta > Pinopsida > Pinales > Pinaceae > Pinus > Pinus albicaulis. Next base: position 1,366,790,317 of record CM076574.1, read on the forward strand.
TGATGAGAGAATGATTCAACTCATCATCTGTTTATACAATGTCTAATGAATTTGATTTACCTAATTTTGGCCTAATGTATCCCCTAAAATAAAATAATGTGCATAATAACAACCTTTCGGTGACAAGCCCACCAAACTAACTCAATAACAAAGGAGTAAGCCTCTCAAGAGGGTCGAATGATCAATAAGTTAATAACATGTGTCGTTGGGCTAGAGGTGGCCTAGTGAAGTCCATAGGTGCCATAATGTGAAATAGGACTCCCAAAAGTAGTGGACAAGGGGTTGGCCCCTTATTCTCCGAGCAATAAACTTGTGGTGCTCCTAAATGGATGTGGGGACACACAAGTGTCCTCATGGGTCTCCAAACAAATCGAAGATGGTTGTAGACCATCTACAAGGGCTAGGATGATGGTATAAGTGATGCCACGTCATCATATAGATCTTGGATCATCTGCCAAGTAGCCAACTGAGCATGGTGAACCATGTGCATATTCCTTGTCCAATAGGTGAACCACGAGCAATCTCTGAATAACTATGGAGATCTATGGAATGTTGCATACTACTGTGGAGGCCCATGGCTCTCTCCACACACCCTACATGTGCCAATCTAGCCCTCTGGAGGGTTAGGACCCCGTATAGGGAGATCAAACCCAAGATGGAGACCATCTGCAATCCTGTATAAGATCCAATGCATCCCCTTGCCTTCCAGTACACCAATTCATTAAAGAAATCAACTAAAAGAGTTTACAAACCATGGACAACAGGTGGGCACTCCATAATGGCATGCCCTTCCATAGTGGGCTTTGGCATGTGCTAATGTCTCAAAGTTCCAAAGGGGGTTAACCAAACACCTTATTAGGTTTTTTTTACTTCCAAAGGGGGTGGTATGTCCTTGGTACATCCTTCAAATGGTGGTGCCATGTGATGAATTGATGGAACGAAGAAGGGGATGAAGGGGAGATCCTCAGTCACATGCCATTGTACAAGGGTAGTTAATAAAGGGAAGCCCACACTTGGGTAAATAATGTGTAGGAGGAAAAAATCGTGGTGAATGAGTTACTCTGGCCTTGATTTTTCCACCCTTCTTCACATGCCTTTTGCCTTTTATGATTTTTCTTTGGTTAACTGCTCGGGGCTCAAGGGAATGAAAGCATGATGTGTAAAGTATAACAATGGATACCTCCTTTTATGTGGGGCAATTCATTGCCCACTAGGGTTTGGGACAATCATGGGTTCCTAAATGATATATTACGCTCATTTAAGGCCAATAGGAACCCGGGTGATGACCATGGAAGGGGATAGAGTTCATGTATTGGATTTTTCCCACGTGCTAAATGTGTTTGTCCCAACCATATTTTTCATTTTGTGGTACAATTTCCTATTGAATGTGGCCAATTATTCTTTTTCTTTTCTTTTTAGCTGCATCAACCTCCTGGCATCATTCCAGGCCCGACCCAAGGGGGTGGCTAACCCTTTATGGACCTAGTGGAAGAATGTGGACCCAGGTGGGAGGAATGATGAATGGAGTTATAATGAGTGGAAGGGGAGTGATATATGTGGATCGGGGAATGGGACCACGCAACCAAAATCAGGGTTTCCCATGTAGTACCATCCCTAAAGCCCAAAGGTCAGTAAAAGAGATCCCACAGGACTAGGGTCCAAGGTTAATACTCAAAAGAGACCTAGGGGACAAGAGCACAGACCTAGTCCACTCGTTTCACCGAATCCCCCCATTAATCCATGCCCAAGAGTTTCCATGATTAGTAAACTAAAATAATCAATCACCAAATGACAAGGCATACCTTTAGGTCTAGGAGGCCCACCTTCAAACATACGATCATGACAAATGGGTGAGGGACCACATGGCTGACTCAGGTGGTGGAGAAATGGCACAATGAGCTAGTTGATGGCTGCAAGGGGCTGCTGGCTACCATCTAGGGACCATCATGGAGAAAAAATAGAAGGAAATTCCAAGCAGCGGAAGATGTACTTGGAGCAGAAGCGCTTTGCTCAATTCCTTATGAGACTGCCTCTGCGCTACCCAACGTGGCTCTACACTTGCCTCTCTGGATCTCACTCTGCCTTCTCTGCTATGTATTTACTGGATCGGGAAAACTTCCACCGGCTACTATCCCTGCCCCTCACTGCAAGAAATCAACTCCATCACTCCTCCGGCAACTGTTGTGCTGCTCTCTTGAGAATTCGATCTCTAGATCTCTCACTTGATGTATTCTAAAAGTGCCCATCGAGCTCCTTTTTATAATCTTCTCGTTGAACAATCAACGACCCAGATTAGATCCTAATTAGTGGCTCAGATCATCTTGATTCGATCTCTATCTTTTTCTAGAATATTCACACCCAGTTTAATTAATACCCTTTAATTATTTTAATTTCCTAAGTTTAGACTTAGGCATCCATTAAAAATAATTAATTAATTTACTTTAGCTGTCTTCGGGTGGAATTTCCCAAAATGATTTATGGGTCTTGGAGAATGCATGTGTTCTAGCCTTCCTGCAAATTCTTGAGGCTAGAGCGCATCTGATGCTACCAGAAATCAACAACTACCAGGACAAGGGAAACAATGGAGCAATAGCCCATTGTCACCTCGGTTATGGCTCCCTATTCTTTGTGGACTTTCACCGATGGGAGGAGACCCGTTATAATGAGGATCACGAAAAGAATGGACTAATGATAAGGTGTGAGGTGATCCAGGAATCTTATTCACAAGAGAGGCTCAAATATAGGGCTTGCGTGCTTTGAAAGGCAAGGTTGAAGTCTCTCAAGGAAGGGATCATGGAGAATTTCAGGGTTTAGGTTTAGTGTGTGTATCTTGTAATGGAGGCCCCTAGGCCCTATAATTCTTATGAAGGCTTGGATTCCAAGTGATCTTTGAATAATTGTGCTTAATAGTGTATGGGACCACACAGGACCAAGTGGACCTGGGGTTAGGTCAAAGGGGGTACGGTTTAGCAATCAATGATATACTTGACCTAATCCAGAAGGAGAAAGGGACCAAAGAATGATTTTTTAATGCAAGGCAGTGTGAGGATCCCAATGAGGATTCTAGCCTAAGGCAACCAAGGGAAAAAGTCGATATCAAGGCTAGGACTCGCGGTATCTCAAAATCCCACCGTCGAAATTTTTTCAAAATTGAAGGGTGCTTCGGAGAAACCCAAGCACAAAATATCCCAAGAGATCGAATTTTTTGAGTGGGTAGTTTGCAAGATAAATGATGCCATAGGAGACCTAATGGGCTAGGCCTAGAAAAGAAGAGGTGGGAGAAGAAAATTAGGTTTAAGGTGATCACCTTATGGTGGACCAGTGCCTAATCCTTTGGGGAGATTGGAGTCAAGAGTAATTATGACTATGGATATTGGATTTTCTATGTCAATGAGGCTTCAAAGACAACTTCGCATAGCATTACGATAGCAGCAAAAGCAACTTCAAAGACTTTATACTTCGTTTGTAAAATAGATAGTTTATCAAGATGAATTTTGACGATGAAGCATCTCTAGGAATATTAATTCATTATACATGGCCCAGACATGAAACATCACTATCTAGAAACAAAATTTCCACAACTCCGCATAAATGGATGGAGTAAATTGGCCCTAGTATGGCGAAATTCCAGCAACAATTTATGTGACAAAAATAGAAAGAAAGAATAGCCTTAAATTGCACTTACATGTATAAGAGTATATCCAACCATCAAAATTTTTCCAATCAAGAATCTCCAAGACAAGAGAAAATGATCCAAACATCAAAATTCATTCCATGCTCCAAAAATTCGTCCTCCAAGAAGGATAGAGAAGTTCTCTAAAGAGATACAAGTCCAATCCAAGTGATGATGAGAGAATGATTCAACTCATCATATGTTTATACAATGTCTAATGAATTTGATTTACCTAATGTTGGCCTAATGTATCCCCTAAAATAAAATAATGTGCATAATAACAACCTTTTGGTGACAAGCCCACCAAACTAACTCAATAACAAAGGAGTAAGCCTCTCAAGAGGGTCGAATGATCAATAAGTTAATAACATGTGTCGTTGGGCTAGAGGTGGCCTAGTGAAGTCCATAGGTGCCATAATGTGAAATAGGAATCCCAAAAGTAGTGGACAAGGGGTTGGCCCCTTGTTCTCCGAGCAATAAACCTGTGGTGCTCCTAAATGGATGTGGGGACACACAAGTGTCCTCATGGGTCTCCAAACAAATCGAAGATGGTTGTAGACCATCTACAAGGGCTAGGATGATGGTATAAGTGATGCCACGTCATCATATAGATCTTGGATCATCTGCCAAGTAGCCAACTGAGCATGGTGAACCATGTGCATATTCCTTGTCCAATAGGTGAACCACGAGCAATCTCTGAATAACTATGGAGATCTATGGAATGTTGCATACTACTGTGGAGGCCCATGGCTCTCTCCACACACCCTACATGTGCCAATCTAGCCCTCTGGAGGGTTAGGACCCCGTATAGGGAGATCAAACCCAAGATGGAGACCATCTGCAATCCTGTATAAGATCCAATGCATCCCCTTGCCTTCCAGTACACCAATTCATTAAAGAAATCAACTAAAAGAGTTTACAAACCATGGACAACAGGTGGGCACTCCATAATGGCATGCCCTTCCATAGTGGGCTTTGGCATGTGCTAATGTCTCCAAGTTCCAAAGGGGTTTAACCAAACACCTTATTAGGTTTTTTTACTTCCAAAGGGGGTGGTATGTCCTTGGTACATCCTTCAAATGGTGGTGCCATGTGATGAAGTAACGGAACGGAGAAGGGGATGACGGGGAGATCCTCAATCACATGCCATTGTACAAGGGTAGTTAATAAAGGGAAGCCCACACTTGGGTAAATATTGTGTAAGAGGAAAAAATCGTGGTGAATGAGTTACTCTGGCCTTGATTTTCCACCCTTCTTCACATGCCTTTTGCCTTTTATGATTTTTCTTTGGTTAACTGCTCGGGGCTCAAGGGAATGAAAGCATGATGTGTAAAGTATAACAATGGATACCTCCTTTTAGGTGGGGCAATTCATTACCCACTAGGGTTTGGGACAATCATGGGTTCCTAAATGATAGAGTAGGCTCATTTAAGGCCTATAGGAACTAGGGTGATGACCATGGAAGGGGGTAGAGCTCATGTATTGGCTTTTTCCTACGTGCTAAATGTGTTTGTCCCAACCATATTTTTCATTTTGTGGTACAATTTCCTATTGAATGTGGCCAATTATGCTTTTTCTTTTCTTTTTAGCTGCATCAACCTCCGGGCATCGTCCCAAGCCCGACCCAAGGGGGTGGCTAACACTTTATGGACCTATTGGAAGAATATGGACCCAGGTGGGAGGGATGATGAATGAGGTTATAATGAGTAGAAGGGGAGTGATATATGTGGATCGGGGAGCGAAACCACGCAACCAAAACCAGGGTTTCCCATGTAGTACCATCCCTAAAGCCCAAAGGTCAGTAAAAGAGATCCCACAGGACTTGGGTCCAAGGTTAATACTCAAAAGAGACCTAGGGGACAAGAGCACAGACCTAGTCCACTCGTTCCGTCGAATCCCCCCATTAATCCATGCCCAAGAGTTTCCATGATTAGTAAACTAAAATAATCAATCACCAAATGACAAGGCATACCTTTAGGTCTAGGAGGCCCACCTTCAAACATACGATCATGACAAATGGGTGAGGGACCACATGGCTGACTCAGGTGGTGGAGAAATGGCACAATGAGCTAGTTGATGGCTGCAAGCGGCTGCTGGCTGCCAGCTTGGGACCATCATGGAGAAAAAATAGAAGGAACTTCCGAGCAGCGGATGATGTACTTGGAGCAAAAGCGCTTTGCTCAATTCCTTATGAGACTGCCTCTGCGCTGCCCAACGTGGCTCTACACTGCCTCTCTGGATCTCACTCTGCCTTCTCTGCTATGTATTTACTGGATCAGGAAAACTTCCACTGGCTACTATCCCTGCCCCTCACTGCAAGAAATCAACTCCATCACTCCTCCGGCAACTGTTGTGCTGCTCTCTTGAGAATTTGATCTCTAGATCTCTCACTCGATGTATTCTAAAAGTGCCCATCGAGCTCCTTTTTATAATCTTCTTGTTGAACAATCAACGACCCAGATTAGATCCTAATCAGCGGCTCTGATCATCTTGATTCGATCTCCGTCTTTTTCTAGAATATTCACACCCAGTTTAATTAATACCCTTTAATTATTTTAATTTCCTAAGTTTAGACTTAGGCATCCATTAAAAGTAATTAATTAATTTACTTTAGCTGTCTTCGGGTGGAATTTCCCAAAATGATTTATGGGTCTTGGAGAATGCATGTGTTCTAGCCTTCCTGCAAATTCTTGAGGCTAGAGCGCATCTGATGCTACCAGAAATCAACAACTACTAGGTCAAGGGAAACAATGGAGCAATAGCCCATTGTCACCTCGGTCATGGCTCCCTATTCTTTGCAGACTTTCACCAATGGGAGCAAACCCGTTATAATGAGGATCACGAAAAGAATGGACTAATGATAAGGTGAGAGGTGATCCAGGAATCTTATTCCCAAGAGAGTCTCAAATATAGGGCTTGTGTGCTTTGAAAGGCAAGGTTGAAGGCTCTCAAGGAAGGGATCATGGAGAATTTCAGGGTTTAGGTTTAGTGTGTGTATCTTGTAATGGAGGCCCCTAGGCCCTATAATTCTTATGAAGGCTTGGATTCCAAGTGATCTTTGAATAATTGTGCTTAATAGTGTATGGGACCACACAGGACCAAGTGGACCTGGGGTTAGGTCAAAGGGGGTACGGTTTAGCAATCAATGATATACTTGACCTAATCCAGAAGGAGAAAGGGACCAAAGAATGATTTTTTAATGCAAGGCAATGTGAGGATCCCAATGAGGATTCTAGCCTAAGGAAACCAAGGGAAAAAGTCGATATCAAGGCTAGGGCTTGCGGTATCTCAAAATCTCACTGTCGGAATTTTCTCAAAATTGAAGGGTGCTTAGGAGAAACCCCGGCACAAAATATCCCAAGAGATCGAATTTTTTGAGTGTGCAGTTTGCAAGATAAATGAGGCCATAGGAGACCTAATGGGCTAGGCCTAGAAAAGAAGAGGTGGGAGAAGAAAATTAGGTTTAAGGTGATCACCTTATGGTGGACCAGTGCCTAATCCTTTGGGGAGATTGGAGTCAAAAGTAATTATGACTATGGATATTGGATTTTCTATGTCAATGAGGCTTCAAAGACAACTTCGCATAGCATTACCGTAGCAGCAAAAGCAACTTCAAAGACTTTATACTTCGTTTGTAAAATAGGTAATTTATCAAGATGAATTTTGACGATGAAGCATCCCTAGGAATATTAATTCATTATACATGGCCCATACATGAAACATCACTATCTAGAAACAAAATTTCCACAACTTCGCATATATGGATGGAGTAAATTAGCCCTAGTATGGCGAAATTCCAGCAACAATTTATGTGACAAAAATAGAAAGAAAGAATAGCCTTAAATTGCACTTACATGTATAAGAGTATATCCAACCATCAAAATTTTTCCAATCAAGAAGCTCCAAGACAAGAGAAAATGATCCAAACATCAAAATTCATTCCATGCTCCAAAAATTTGTCCTCCAAGAAGGATAGAGAAGTTCTCTAAAGAGATACAAGTTCAATCCAAGTGATGATGAGAGAATGATTCAACTCATCATCTGTTTATACAATGTCTAATGAATTCGATTTAGCTAATTTTGGCCTAATGTATCCCCTAAAATAAAATAATGTGCATAATAACAACCTTTTGGTGACAAGCCCACCAAACTAACTCAATAACAAAGGAGTAAGCCTCTCAAGAGGGTCGAATGATCAATAAGTTAATAACATGTGTCGTTGGGCTAGAGGTGGCCTAGTGAAGTCCATAAGTGCCATAATGTGAAATAGGACTCCCAAAAGTAGTGGACAAGGGGTTGGCCCCTTGTTCTCCGAGCAATAAACCTGTGGTGCTCCTAAATGGATGTGGGGACACACAAGTGGGGCACACAAGTGTCCCCATGGGTTTCCCAACAAATCGAAGATGTTTGTAGACCATCTACAAGGGCTAGGATGATGGTATAAGTGAAGCCACGCCATCATATAGATCTGATCATCCGCTCAAGTAGCCAACCGAGCACAGAACCATGTGCATATTCCTTGTCCGCTAGTCCTAACCACGAGCACCAATAATCATGATCTGTGTTATGTTGGCAGACACTGGAGGCCGTGGTTTCTACACCCTACATGTGCCAATCTTAGCCCCTCCGTGAGGGTTAAGACCCCATATAGAGATCAAACTCAAAGAGCTAGACCATCCAACTCGTGAGCAAGATCCACGTATCCCTTAGCTTTCTGGTAAACCAATTGTATCAACGAAATCATGTAAAAGAGTTTATAGAGTTTACAAACCTATGGACAACAAAAAAAGGGCTCCATACGCATGCCCTTCCATAGTGGGCTTTGGCATGTGCTAATGTCTCCAAGTTCCAAAGGGGTTTAACCAAACACCTTATTAGGTTTTTTTTACTTCCAAAGGGGTGGGTATGTCCTTGGTACATCCTTGAAATGGTGGTGCCATGTGATGAAGTGATGGAACGGAGAAGGGGATGAAGGGGAGATCCTCAGTCACATGCCATTGTACAAGGTTAGTTAATAAAGGGAAGCCCACACTTGGGTAAATAATGTGTAGGAGGGAAAAATCGTGGTGAATGAGTTACTCTGGCCTTGATTTTTCCACCCTTATTCACATGCCTTTTGCCTTTTATGATTTTTCTTTGGTTAACTACTCGGGGCTCAAGGGAATGAAAGCATGATGTGTAAAGTATAACAATGGATACCTCCTTTTAGGTGGGGAAATTCATTGCCCACTAGGGTTTGGGACAATCATGGGTTCCTGAATGATAGAGTAGGCTCATTTAAGGCCTATAGGAACCAGGGTGATGACCATGGAAGGGGGTAGAGCTCATGTATTGGCTTTTTCCCACGTTCTAAATGTGTTTGTCCCAACCATATTTTTCATTTTGTGGTACAATTTCCTATTGAATGTGGCCAATTATGGTTTTTCTTTTCTTTTTAGCTGCATCAACCTCCATGCATCGTTCCAGGCTCGACCCAAGGTGTGGACAAAGGGAAGGGGGTGGCTGACCCTTTATGGACCTAGTGGAAGAATGTGGAACCAGGTGGGAGGAATGATGAATGGGGTTATAATGAGTAGAAGGGGAGTGATATATGTAGATCGGGGAGCAGGACCACGCAACCAAAATTAGGGTTTCCCATGTAGTACCACCCCTAAAGCCCAAATGTCAGTAAAAGAGATCCCACGAGACTAGGGTCCAAGGTTAATACTCAAAATAGACCTAGGGGACAAGAGCACAGACCCAGTCCACTCGTTCCGCCGAATCCCCCCATTAATCCATGCCCAAGAGTTTCCATGATTAGTAAACTAAAATAATCAATCACCAAATGACAAGGCATACCTTTAGGTCTAGGAGGCCCACCTTCAAACATACGATCATGACAAATGGGTGAGGGACCACATGGCTGGCTCAGGTGGTGGAGAAATGGCACAATGAGCTAGTTGGTGGCTGCAAGGGGCTGCTCGCTGCCAGCTAGGGACCATCATGGAGAAAAAATTTCTCCTAAGGATATCACCCACAAAGTTGTAGGTAACAAGCCCAATTCTCCTCCCTCACCATCAGTAATCAGATTTAGGGGTCCTTGACATCTTCAACCCCATCACCTGTCTTCCTATCTCACACATTCCTTTTTTTGGCTTCTTATTATTTTGTATAGTGATACAGTATATGCATGTCGTGTGAGCATCGTCGCTTGTTTCTTTCTCTCTTTCTATTGTCGACATTTTCTAGGAGTTGCACTTGTACTCCCACGTTGTACTCATATTGGTTGTACTCTTATTCAGTCCCATTGACCTACTTTTGTGGTCATTTGTTGGACATTTAATAAAATTATCTTATTTTATCTAATCTACCCTAAACCCTAACTTCCTATCTTTATCCTTCGGTGGATATTATTATAGAACCTGTTAACTTTCCTTGCCTCCCAAACCTACCTACAAGTCTGTCGAAAAAGCCTTCAACCCCACGAGGTGTGGTTGGTGGCAAGGATCTCAGAGAAGGGGCTATCACCTACTCCCGACTCTCTCTGTTTAAGCTATCTCCTAAGTTGGTTAGGGGGGTGGTCCCTAATAGAAAAACGAAGTTAAAGATTTTGAGTTTTTACGAGAATTATTAGAGTGAAATTGGATTAATTTTAAAGATTTATGAGCATTTTATAAGCAGCTTGGCAATAATAATATCAAATCATTCAACCAGTGCCTTTAAATAAAGTGCTCAAGAATAATGCTCAAAAGATGAGAACACAATAATCCTGAAATGGAAACAAAAGATGTCAGCACAAGATATTTGCAAGATAAAATGATTAAAGAATAACAAAATCTCAATATTTAGACATATCTTGTCATAGTTCAAAACAACCAAAAAAATTGATGCTGAAGATGAAATTAAACTTTGCAAATATAAAAATTAAGCATCACACTATTTACATGAGATCAACAACCATAAAAAGGGAAATGTGATGAAAAGTGTTCTTGGTTCATTTTAGTTAAACTTACTCTACAAAAAATATTTCAAATCAACTCTTCAATCCCCAGACCTCACCCTCGCCCAAATTATGTGGATCTCACAGTGAGGAGTCAATAGGGGAGTAGAGGGTCCCTAGAGGTCTATACAACCAACTTATGTTGGAGATAAGTTTTAATGAGTTGCTCGTGTGAAATGAATGTTGATTAGTCTCATTTAAATGACACATGCAAATTTTCCACAAGAGATGGTGCTTACTTGCAATAATAAACCAAACTTTGAGAGAAACGATAGACTTATGTGTGTTGTAGCATTTAATGGCAAGTGAAATGAGATAAGTTCTTATAAAAAAGGTGCTTCAATGGTTCCTCAACATGCATGAAGAATAAACATTAAATCAATGGAATTTTTCCAACCATGTGAATTGCTCACACATAAAAAGAGATTTTGCTCAAGTTTGTAGCATTGGGGCTCATGCATGTAAGTTTAATTTAACCGAAATTTAGTTAGATGGATGTAGAGTGCATTAATTGTTAATTCATTAGCATGCATAAAACGAAAATTAGAAAATGAATCAATCCACCCAAGAAATTCCTTCCTCTTCAACCAAGGAAGGGGGATACCATGGGAAAAATATTCCAAGCTCCCTCAAGCAACAAAAGTTATTTTATTATTGATTACAAGTGCGGAAAACAACCTTTAAGAAGGTTGCCCAAAAAGAGATCCTTCTACGAATAAACAGCTTGGAAAAAGGCTTAATCTCCTCCTCAAAAATTGACAACACACCTTATGGAGAAAAAATTCAAAATATGAATTTTTCAAGGCTCCAAGGCCCACGAAAAAGATCAAGTTTGCTACTGTCCCAAAGGTACTTACAGCCTCCATAAAACTCGATTTTGAAGTCATGGAATTCTTCGCGTGTAAGGAGAATCAATTGTCTTTTGCAATCTTTTCCTCGAGCTCCTCGTTTTTCACACTCAAGCTTGTGGGCTGTAAAAGAAAATCAAACATTAGGCTGAAATAAAAAGGATCTAAAGTATAACTTTATATACAAAGGTACTAGCCCAAGGAATGGGAGCAAACTCCCATTCTTGCCTAGTCTAGAAAAACACTCTTGACATAGCAAATATGACTTTAAGATGCTCTACAAATGGAAATTTTTAGATTTTAAAAGTGGAAATAGATGATCAAGTAGCTAGAGAATGAGAAACTCCCCCTTTGTCTTGCTTTGATGCAAAACTTGGAGTTGAGTCTTGGATCGCTTTGAATCTAGGAGTAAGTTGATCTATTTGAGACTTCTCTCACGCCCAGATGGATTTCCTACACACAATAAGAATAGATCTTCCCTACACACTTAAACAAATATTAGTCTGCAAAATGATTAGATCATCATAATGAAATAGATAAACCAAACATTCCTCTGAAAATGACTTGGCAAGCTAATTCCTAGAATAATACTCTAAATCAATAATGTATGCAAGATAGCTTGCACGCATCAATCCAAGCAAGATGGCAAATATAAACTAATATTGATCAAACATATAAACGAATTCAAATACAATAGCAATAGCATGGAAATAAATCACCTCATAACGCCAAGAGAACATCCGCTAAATAGCCCCAAAGTCTTGATTTTATTGATATACAAAAATGGCAGAGTTTCCGCAAGCCCAATAGCTCATAACATGATACAATATGAGAGCTCATGGCTCCATTATATAGAAAGTTGGGAACAAATCCCAATGAAGAACCGAATGCCAAGTGGTGAGAGGGAGGAGATCACAAGGCAAATTCGAATTTGATATGTGAAGCTCCATTGCCAAGTGAAAATCGGATTTGGGCAAGTGGACATCATTTTCTTCTTCCCTTATGAGCCAAATTCGAATTTTATGATGGAATGACATGTGTATATGGGTGGTAACCCATGTGGGGACAATTTCCCACAAATATATCCACCAAATATTCTCCCAAATCCTCCCAAATGTGCATTAACTTCACAACTTCGAATTTCCAAGTAAGCAACTTTCATTTAATGCCAGAAATTTGATTTTATTTGAGCACATGTCCTTTCCTTGATTTTGGGAGTCTACATCACCTTGAGACTTCACTTTAACTCCTCCATAATTTTCCACCTCATTTCCACATCATTTAGCATGTGTAGATATTTATTTTTCTTCATTTATTTAATTTATGGCTTAATTAATTGCTAGATTTCCCACTAAACTTAGGAAAAGTGGGTTTTGAGGGTTCAAAACACATTTTTAACCCCTCAAAGTGTGTCATAGTAGAAAGTTGAGGGTGAGAGGTGTAATTTTGATTACTCATACCCCATACAACTTCTCTAGGCAACACTTATTACAATTCAATTACAATTTTCATTGCAATTTTCGATTTGCGGGAAATCTAAAAAATTAAAAAATCACTACCTAGACCTAATCAAATTCTACAAAAAAATTTGTGTGATCAAGTATGGTAATATACATTGACTCTAGACATTATGACTCACCCAAGGCCTCACCATCAAGCCGTACTCCGGCTTTGGGGTAAAATTGAAAGAAAAAACTCAATTAATTATTAAGTCCTGATAGGGAGATGATAATTAACTAAATAAAAAAAACCTCCCAGAGCAATACACACTTGTTGGCAAGGTCCCAAGCTACCTAGGTTTGTTACAAACTCAATACTGACTCAAAACTCATCATTACTAGCATCACTTATTACAATTCCCCCTAGGGCGTGGAATCTGGGTACAATAGAAAGATGATGAGAAGTAGAAGTAGAGTTCAAAAACTCTGTTGAATTGATGATATCTGATGGTACAACTGTCCTCTGGTTCATCTTTGGGCATGGAGTCTTCACATAATCATCAGGTGCCACTCAAGTGGTCAACAGAACCCTTCGGTGGCACTTAGTTTGACGTAGTGGGTTATTTGATCCCTAAGATCTACTAAGGAAGCCTCCCTTGTGTTCTATTGTGTCCATCATTAAAACGAGGGGAGTTGTTACTGAGGTGATTCTTTTCCACTGGAGTGGCACCTGATGATAATGTGAATACTCCATGCACAAGGATGAACCAGAAGACATTTGTACCATCAGAAATCATCAAATATCATCAGTTCAACAGAGTTTTTAAACTCTACTTCTATTTTTTCATCATCTATCTCTTGTACTCAGATTCCACGCCCTATGGGGAATTGTAATAAGTGACTCTATTAATGATGAGTATGAGTCAGTATTGTGTCTGTAATAGGCCTAGGTAGCTTGGGACCTTGCCAACAAGTGAGTATTACTCTGGGAGGTTTTTTTGACTCGGTTAATTATCATCTCCCTTGGGTGAGTCATAGTGTCTAGAGTCAATGTGTATTACCACATACTAGATCACACAAAAAAATTCGTGGAATTTGGTTAGGTCTAGGTAGTGATTTTTTAATTTTTTAGATTTCCAGAAGGTCAAAAATTGCAATAAAAATTGTAATTAAATTGTAATAATTGTTGTCTAGGGAAGTTGTATGGGTATGAGTAATGAAAATTACACATCTCACCCTCAACTTCCTACTATGACACACTTTGAGGGGTTAATAATGTGTTTTGGACCCTCAAAACCCACACTTGCTAAGTTTAGTGGAAATTGTGGCATTTAATTAGGCTAGAATTAAATAAAATAGAGATAAATAAATTATTCCATGTGACAAAATGATGTGGAAATGACTTGGAAATTATCGTAAGTCAAAGAGTTGAGTCAACGGACATGTGGAGGATGACTGAGTACACTGCATCATTAATTCACCATTACTTTATCAAAATCGAATTTCCCAGAGATAAAGCAGTAGCTACACAAAAGGAAAATCGAATTTATTAAAGGCAGTTGAGTATAAAAGGAATATTCTACAAGATCAATTGACTAAAGACCAAGTGGGGACCTCTTCTCTTGAGCTATCTGGAGTTCAACAGCACTCAACATTTCACTTAGTGGATTTACACTATTTCTTGAGCCTAGACTGTGCAGTCACTCGAAGGAAACACGCAATTCTCAGGGGCCTACGCAGAAGATCACTAGTGTCATTTACAGGTACGATTTCAGTTGGCTCAATGTAATATTCCTTTTTTTTTTTGGTGTCACCTATGACAGGGTTAGGATGGACTTCCAGAGTTGGGAGCAGACCGGTCACAAGTACAGGTTGGTGTCATGAGCGAACCCAGGGGCTTTTTGGAGGAGTTATGAGAAGTTTTTATGCGGTCCGGTGGCATTCGCTTGATGTATTCTCCGAGCAGCTTTCTTTTCGTTCCGGTGCATTCCAACAAATTTCGGAAAATTGAGTAATTTGTGGGCTTAACTCAGCTAATTACGCTCAGGGTGGGCATTCTGGGAGGAATACATGATAGAACACCTTAGTGTAATAGCTCATTCGAACCGAGACGAGGATACTTACATGATGGGATGGTTGGACATGAGTTTTAGTGACCGAAGGAGACATGGTAGCCGATTTACTCTTTTCTGCATTAAAAATGAATATTTTAATAAGAGGGAAAAGTGCTCCATGAATAAAATAATAATAAAATAAGGCTCTAGAAGGATCCAAGAGATCTATAAAAGAACGGGTGGAGGCCATTGAGGGATATCTTTGGATTAGATCATTATCTTATGTCAGAGATTTGAGACGTGAATCTCTACTTCATTGGTAGCCCCAAGACAGAAACCCTCGGGTGATTGGTGAGTGTTGGACGGAAACCCAACTCTCTTTGAGGAGACTTCATTCAGAAGTTTCGCAGAGCTTCAAAGATATTGGAGTGAGGATCATTCAGATCTTCAGTGGGTGCTTCAGTGGATTCAGTGGTAGCTATTGCCGGAGGGAGAGTGCAGCAGTTCAGTTTTGGAGGCCAACACAATGCAGCAGTTCATATTGATGGTCAGTTATCCATCTCAACTCTTTTTGGGTCAGATGTATTTGTAATGCCAGTTATTATCTATAATAAAAATGTTGAGATTCTTCATATTCGATGTGTTGATAGATTGCAGTGCTTATGTGTTTTATTTTACATGGCAATCTTCTGTTTATTAATTTAGTAATTTTATGGTAAAATGTTGGGTTAGTGTGATTTCTGCAAAATTAGTAAAATATCCCATTTGGGGAATGGGATATTACAGTGGTATCAGAGCTTTAGTCTTGGCTCAGCCTGCGGGTTTCAATTGCAGTTGCAGCAATTTTCGTTCGGAAGAATTTTTGAAACCCAAAATCATCATTGTGGAGATCGCATTAGAAATGTGGAGAGTGGGATTTTGTAACAGCGCAGAACCCTAACCAAATTTGTTATTCAATAGAGCAAATCGAATTCGTTCATAACTATAGCTTGTGGGCCATAAAGTATAAAGGGACGAGCTTCTTTAAAATTTTATGAAGCCGTCGAAATGCTTTTTATGAGGCAAACTCATTGTTTTTGGTGAAAACATAGTTTAAAGAGGCCATCCCATTATTTTATGAAGAGTCAAATTTCTCTGCGACGACATTTCAATCCAATGCGAGTGCACATCTATGGCCCGTGAAATAAACAACGTTGAGCCAGGCATTGGAAGCCATCCTATTCATGAGCGTAGCCGTCATCCTCAACATAGTCGTCGCTTGGAGGCAATAGTCGTCAACAGGGGTCGTAGCATATTTCGAGGTATAATTGTGAAACAGTCAGCAGACATCTATGA
This sequence comes from Pinus albicaulis, assembly GCA_034641835.2. NCBI lineage: Eukaryota > Viridiplantae > Streptophyta > Pinopsida > Pinales > Pinaceae > Pinus > Pinus albicaulis. The sequence continues at coordinate 1,366,806,645 of CM076574.1, forward strand.
GGTGGCCGCTTACGTGAAGACTAAGTGCCAGAAGACCAATTACAGTCAGTTCCGGGAGGATGGGCCACGGGAAGCAGTGAGCAATCGAGTCAATTATTTCCTTGCAGATCCACAAAGGCACGTTGACCATTGGGCGTAGTGGTGGACCAAAAAAGAAGTTGAATTCGTGGGTGGCTGCATGACCGAGCAAGAGGGACAGGCCAAGCATCAACTCTGTGGATATGTAGAGGTCGATCCCGTAAATATCTCAGCAGGGAGGCCTTCATAGAGGACCCACAACCGCATCAACAAAGACAACCCACGAGCAGAGCCGGGGCACACGAATAACCATTCTCTGTCGCTCGAAATCGACCAAAACAGCATGAGAAAAACAAAGTGCCCGCAAAATGAACAGCGTGGTCGTAAGGAGTAGCCGACATGTTGACCATTGGGCGTAGTGGTGGGCCAGAAAAGAAGTTGAATTCGTGGGTGGCCGCATGATCGAGCAAGAGGGACGGGCCAAGCATCAACTCTGTGGATATGCAGAGGTCAATCCCGTAAATATCTCAGCAGGGAGGCCTTCATAGGGGACCCACAACCGTGTTATCACCATAAAAAAAAATTCTAAACTTGGACAGTTTACATTGTTCCTAGTCATGGTCTTAGATAGGTGTTGGGTCATTTCATGCTTTAAAGGGTAGGTGATAGGGTAAGAGTCTCAAAAGTCTCATTTTCATATCCAAATAAAGTTTGACAACCTTATTCCATGGTTTAAAAGTCCCATATCCTGTTTAGAAGTCATATCTTAAACCTTTTGAAAAAAATTTGGAATTAGCCACGAAACCACACTTTCGTAGCACAGACAGTGTTAAAAACCTGTTTTGCGCTACGAAAGCGCTTCTACTTTCGTAACGCTTTTCCCTAAAAATACATTAAGCGTGCTACGAAAGTGCGGATTCGTAGCGGATCATGTCAAATAAACAAAACTTTCAAATTCTGTTAATTTTACATCATAAGGTGTCATCTAGGGGTCATTTCTAAAGCATGCAACCATTCAAATCCATCATTTCAAATGTAGAGGTCATCATGTAGGTGAGTTCAAATTCGAACAAGCTGGTCTTTTGTTTCATTTCTCATGCAAAAACACTACTGCATTCCTTTTTCGAATACTAAGCTATTGGTAATCTCATACCAAAGCTTCCTTCATATATTTTCAAGCGAGGTTGAATACCATTAACAAGCGAGGCTGACTACCATAAGCAAGTGAGGCTAACTGTTTTGAAATCAAGCGAGGCTGATAAACAGAAATTCAAGCAAGGCTGATTTGTTACAGAAATTCAAAGGCAAATATGACAGAAGAAAATAAAAACCACAGGTCTAGACATTGTTTAAGAACAGAGCCTGAAAGCACAGAGGCCCTAGTCAAAGATAAATCAGTATTGGAGGCTTTCAAGAAAACAGGGTGTTGGAAATTTTGTGAAAAATTGTAGGGAGGACACAATCAGGTGACAAAGGAGTTTGCCCTACATTTCACTGGCTCAAACACAAAAATTGGAATCCTAAACTTGTCAATTACTCCTGAAATCGTAGCTTTGGTGATAGAGATTCCTAGGGAGCAAGAGAGATGGTTCAAAGGCTTCAGATTTGACATGCAGGAATGTAAAGTATTTCTAAAGCCCGAATTTGTAGAAACAGACTTAACCAAGGCAATTCCAAGGAGCTACATCAAAGACACCTATGCAAATTTTCTCTTCAACATACAAAGGTATTTTACCTGTGAGGGAAGGTATCATAAAGTATATTCATATCATTTTAAACTTCTATTTCACTTTACTGGCATGATTTCTCTAGATTTTCCATTCTTTATATATAGAGTATAGCTAAGATGGCAGATAAGGTGCAAATGAAATCTCAAGGATGTGAAACTTCCCTTTTTCATCATGGTCTAATTAAACTGATAGTTTTACATGAACTCCAAAGGATCAAAAGGGAATGGTCATCATTTTTGTTTTTATGTGGTTTTGGAGTGGAAACACAAGCTACAGGCATTAACCCTAAGGCTAAAGAAATCCCACTAGCAGAAACTAGTAAGCCTGTAATGACAAGGTCAAAAAGATTTGTTAAGCTAAAACCTAGAAAGCAGGTGAAAGAGCGAGTAAAGCATCAGTGGTTATTCTTGAGACTCCTCAACCTACAAAACAAAAGATAGCTAAAGTTAAAGAAATGACACAAGAACAGTCAGCTAATAAACCAGTTCAAAGTAGATTGAGTAGAAGTCAAATTGCAAAGGAAAATGGTAAAGCAGTGATTTCAGGGGAGAGTCCAAGCTTAAAAGGTAACTTAAATGATATTTTACAAGCCATTGATATTGAAGAATCCCCTTTGGTATAGGCAGATTTCATAAAATTTGATGAAGGAAAACCGAAGAAGATGAAATCTTCTAAGAAACTGGAATTCGAGGATTGGGTTGCAGCATTTGTATTCAAGCCCAGACAGCCTTTAACCAGACAATCCAAAAAGATGCAAGAGCTTAATATTGAGTTAGAGAAAACAGAGGAAGCCTCCATTGTTGATGAAGAGTTTATAGACCTTTCATCACCAATCCCTGAAGGTGACAAAAACAGGGTATTTTCCACTCAAACAGAAAAAACCAGTTATGAAGAAATGGAAGAAAGGTTGAAATTAGCTAATTATGAAATTGCTAGACTAAGGAAGAGAGCAAGAAGGCATGCTGCTGAAAAGACAAATTTCAAGAGGATAAAGGCTCTCTGGGAAGTTGAAAGGGTTTCCAAACCAGAAATAATCAGCAGTGAAGCTCAATATTTTACTTGGATTGTACCTGCAATTAAAGAAGCCAGATTTGTGAGAATGATGAATGTTCAGTTGAGGGCTACCAACAGGAAATTGAGGAGACAAATTGAAGACCTAGAAATACAGCTGACAAAATCTGAAGAGAAGCTACAGCAACAATGAAATAGGGAAGTAAGTGATAAATCCTTAAAACAGTTTTGTCATTAAGAAGAAGATAATTTTTGAGGAAAAACACTTTTAAAAGTCAAGTTGTTATGCTTTTTTATGTTAACACCAATCCTTGAAGAATGTTAAATATCCTCAAACTGTAAATTTCTGAAAGTTGTGTTAAAGGGAGCATACACAGCAGTTTCATAGCGCGCTACGAAACTGTTGAAGATGAGTTTTTGACATTTTGCATATGTATTTTGGAGATAAGGATTGTTGGGTTTCAAGTTTTGATGCTGCTGGTGGAAAGATGAGGATCACAGATGAAGAATCAGATTGCAAAGCAAAAGAAAGAAGGGTTAAAAGAAGTGTTTTACAATGATATAAAACACTGCGCTACAAAAACAGGCTATTTTCGTAGCGCAGTCATATCTCATCCCCTTTTCCATTTTTTCGAGGATCTCTTTTTGCACAGGTGGAAGATTGAAGTTTTAATAGAATATTATCACATGTGACCTATATGAAACAGTCATCAATGCCAGCAAAGCAACTCGAAGATAAGCATGGAGGTTAAGGGCTAAAAAGCAGGAACTCTGTCTCCTGGTTTTTAGGACAGTTGGGTCATGAATCAGCAGGGTTTATAACAAGGCTGGAGGCATCATAAAGGTCAAAGACATGGATTAGCAGCTGTCAAAGAAAGTATTTAAGTTTTAGATAAGGTTGTTTCAAACATGTTTAGGAGTTTCACTTCTATTTGTATTAGGACTCTTAAAAGACAGTTAGCTATCAGTATGTAATTAATAGTTTGTTTCATGAATAGAATAGGTGTCAAGGATAGAATTCGAATTCTCCTAATGATGGATCATGGAATCCAAGATTGTAAAGGCTCTATATGAAGCATTAGGTCGAATTCATCAAGGTTGGCATTTTTATTAGCAAAAGAAGTTGTGTTATTATAGCAGACTGTATGTTGTTTCAACTTAATACAGAGATTGGTTTACTACTCAAGATTCACAAGGTGTTTATGTGTTTGATATTTCTATGGCCTTTTTCAATTACCTATTTGCAGTGGTAGGAGCATGTGTTACTTAGAATTCATTGGATAATGCTCTAACTTCCTTCACATGCTTGTAGACTGTGTTTATTCACTGTGTTACTGTTTCACTTATAAACCTAAACTCCAAGTGCCTTGACTTCCATGTTTAGCCGATTATGATGTTTTGTTGAAGACTACTTTGTCTCCATGGCCCAATAGATGTTTGCTAATCTGTAATTCAACCAGTTATACATTTTTGTCCATTTTTATTTCTAGAGTTAGCCATATAATCATTAATTAAAAATCTTAAACTTATTGAGAGAGCCCTCCCAGGTTGAGAAGGCTAAGCCTCAGCCAAAAGTTTGATTTGAAAGAGTTACTCAGAGTCTACTTGATCAGCAGCCTATCAGGGTCAGATTTTGTGATAACAAACCGCATCAACAAAGACAACCCACAAGCGGAGCCGGGGCACACGAATAACCATTCTCTGTCGCTCAAAGTCGACCAAAACAGCGTGAGAAAAACAGAGTGCCCGCGAAATGAACAGTGTGTCGTAAGGAGTAGCTGACGTGTTTTGTGGTGGAAGTGCGTCGGGTAAGCAGAAAACTAGAGGTGCGTTCCACATTGATCCTCAGCGAAGGGATCCAGTCGCGTGTCACACCAGCCGAGGAATTGCCTCACCGAAGTTAAAATAGAAAAATATGTATATTTATTACCAGTAACCGCATTTAGTCAATATCGAGCTGAGATTGCGTGGGTATCTGCGACATTATCAAAATCAAATCGGCGTGCTGGGAAGTCGAAGTAAATACAAGTTTATGGGGCCACATATTATTTAAATCTTTGAAAGTTGTATTGCATTATAGATTATATGGAGGCAAGATATCTATTTCAAAATCGCTGACTCTTTTATTTACACGGAAGCCAACGGCCAATTTAAATTGTCCAGAATAAATTAAAAGGGTCGAACTTCATCGATCATTTGGGGCTCTCAAATATTTTGCAGAGGAGGCGTACCACAGATTTTCAAGAGGCTAAATTATTCCTTGGCTCTCAAACATTTTCAGGAGGAAGAGAACAATTTTCATGAGGCCGAGTTCAACTGAAATTAACTAAAGGCTGAGTGAAATTGTCTCACAGATTTGGATTCTCCCTAGCATCATTTTCAGAATTACTCCCAGATATTTCCAGTTCCAAGGGATGCCAAGGGTTTGTGCTAGTAAAGATCAAATCTCATAAAAGGAGGTTGAACTGTATAAATTTCCAGCACTCAATTCTTTCAAGACTGAGGAGATTTGCCGCTCAGAAATTCTGAGATATTCTCCAAAGGCGTACTCAGGAAAATCAGTTTCCTACCTTCAAGAGGACTGCACTTTGTACACAAACAAAACTTTTATCAGGTTCTTCTATCTTGTCACTATATCTCTATTGTCACCTCCTGAGCAATTATTTTATGGAGAAATGATGTCTAATAAGTGCTTCTGTCCATATATATGTTGTTGGTCCAGTCTGAATATCGTTCAATTGTTTTGAAGGGATTTTATGAGTTATGTATATTGTTGTCTCATGCTACTTGGACTGACTAAAAAAAAAACTACACCTACACCACTATTACAACTCAGAAAAACAGTGACCACGTCATTGGTTGAACCATGGAGGGATTCCTAAATAGATTGAGAAGATTGAACACAGAAATTGATCCCTTGAACCATGACACGCACCTAGAAACTAAGCAGAACAACAGACCTCTTTCAAGAGGGATTTATGCCATCCTTCAAAAAGGACAGCCAAAAGATTTGAAGGAAGAATTGGGGATTGGTCACAAAATTTTTGCACTTGGGATAGATTTGAAACAACTGAAGATGACATGGAGAGTTTTGTCCAAACTCAATGAGTTTAATGAACTCCTGTCCACAATAAGCCAAGCAGAAGGGAGAAAACTAATTTGGGCATTAAAACCAGATATGCTTGCTCTTATACAACCCAAATTCTTGGAGGAACCTTGTGAGGGGGTCAGACTTCCAGTTGCATCATGCCTCAGTAACATCATGAAGTTGACCGCACCTATAGCTCCATACAACAGTGTAGGCTCTATCTTTGGGAAGAATCTTGAGATTCTATGGAGTATGGCCACATTCGAGACGTATGTCATCATGTTTGACCTTTAGTATGATGACTTGATTCTACAGATATTCCAATGCTTTTTCAGCATTAGGAGACATCATCCTCACATCGTCATAGCACACATGTAGTCCATCCTGTCGTCATGTATGAGAGACCGTGAGACCATTGGCCGAGAGTTGCAGACCAGGTTGTTGAGCATTTGGAGGAGAGAGTAGTTGGTCTCACCTGCTGCTTATGAGCTAGCCCAAGGGTTGGTTGAGAAGAATATTTGGCTATTCAGGAGACAATTGACCAGGGAGGAGTTGCACCAATTCAGTGGATCAGGCAGCAGAAATGAGTGAGGAGAAAGGGACTATGCTTCATTTGCAAAGAACCTTGGGGGTCTGATCACTCATGCTTGAGTGATGCAGATTATGTGGCAGAGGCAGAACAGAAGGACATTCCTTTTGTATGCCAGGATGAGGACTCTTCTTCAGGTGAGTCCATGGGATCAGATGAGGATGCTTCTAGGGAGCGAGATCAGTCATGCGGAGTTGATGGCAGTAGGCAGGAGTTGCATTCCAGTGTGCAAGGTGAGCAGTCAGGGGACTCTATGGGAGATACTCTGGGTGATGAGTCACTTCTGACGATTCATCCAAAGCAGCATATGATGGAGCCTGAGTCAGCAGAGGAGGATACTATGCACATCATGCATGATAGACTTTTGAGGGAGAGCCAGATGGAGGCTCACATTGAGTCTATGATGGATAGGCGGCTAACCTTGGGGACAGCCATTGAGGAGGAGCAGTCAAATGCATAGACAGTGACAGCAGTTGCAGATCCATACCCTCTGGAGATATTGGAGGTTGATGGGATCATTCTGTAGGGGGCTAGTAGACAGCAAGAGCATGGCATTCCTAGTCAGGAGTGGGAGGAGTTGTTGGAGATGGTGGAGCATCCATCTTTCGACCGACACATTGATGAGGTGCAGATAGATGCACATGCAGTTAGCGGAGCTGCAGTACTTTCATGGAGTAGCACTCTCCAGGAGTACTTCGATGGGGCTTACAGTATATCTTACCCACTTTGGCCCATTATAGAGAGAGGAGCTTTCTTTTGCAGGCAGATCTCGTTGGCAGATGGGACAGAACAGTGTGAGTTGATTATGAGCTGGCAACAACTCTCTAGGCATGTTCCTTATGCAGTTGACGCTACATTGGATTCTTCTTCCAGGATAGATTGGTGGGAGATCATTAAATGGTACCCTCTTGATGGTACGATTTTCTTCGTAGGGAGCACAGCGGAGCAGGGGCCCATAGACATGGCAGATGATAAAGATTCCAGTTGGCAGTGGGGCACAGATCGACGTTTCTTCAGGATCACCACTGGATTGAGTCAGGGGTTGGATTGGAGAGAGGTGATGAGTTGGTACACCGTTGGTGGGGCAGTTTACACAGTCATAGCTACAGCACAGCAGGAGTCGTGGTCTTCAACTCTTAGAGCATCAGTTATAGCAAGAGGCAATGAGCTGTCCAAGACGTGGGACTTGGGCGATGATTAGCCATGGTGGCATTTGGGATCCGGGAGGATTGTTTGATGACAGGTACAGAGAGAGGTCAGTTTGGGATCCTGGCATTGAGGGGTCTATTATGGTTGGCTTGACATAGGCACATAGTAGCACCAGAGGGTTTGTATGGGATCCGAACATTGGGTCTCAGTTGTGGCGGGCCAACAAAGTGGCCCACATATTTGGATTTCTCGAGGGCAAGAAATCTTTGGGCGGAAGGTTTGTAATATTCCTTTTTTTTGGTGTCACCTATGACAGCGCTAGGATGGACTTCCAGAGTTAGGAGCAGACCGGTCACAGGGACAGGTTGGTGTCATCAGCGGGCCCAGGGGTTTTTTGGAGGAGTTTTGAGGAGCTTTTATGCGGTCCGGTGGCATTCGCTTGATGTATTCCATCATTCGAGCAGCTTGCCTTTCATTCCGGTGCATTCCGACAACTTTCGGAAAATTGAGTTATTTTTGGGCTTAACTCAGTCAACTAATTACGCTCAAGGTGGCATTCCGGGAGGAATACATGATAGAACACCTTAGTGTAATAGCTCATTAGAACCGGGACAAGGATACCTACATGATGGGACAGTTGGACACGAATTTCAGTGACCGGAGGAGACGTGGTAACCGATTTACTCTTTTCTGCATTAAAAAGGAATATTTTAATAAGAGGGAAAAGTGCGCCATGAATAAAATAATAATAAAATAAGGCTCTAGAAGGATCCAAGAGATCTATAAAAGAAAGGGTGGAGGACATTGAGGGATATCTTTGGATTAGATCATTTTCTTATGTCAGAGGTTTGAGACGTGGTTTTTTACTTCATTGGTAGCCCCAGGACGGAAACCCTCGGGTGATTGGTGAGTGTTGGACGGAAACCCAACTCTCCTTGAGGAGACTTCATTCAGAAGTTTCGCAGAGCTTCAGAGATATTGGAGTGAGGATCATTCAGAGCTTCAACGGGTGCTTCAGTGGGTTCAGTGGTAGCTGTTGCCGGAGGCAGAGTGCAGCAGTTCAGTTTTGGAGGCCAGCACAGTGCAGCAATTCATATTGATGGCGAGTTCTCCATCTCAGCTCTTTTTGGGTCAAATGTATTTGTAACCCCAGTTATTATCTATAATAAAAATGCTGAGATTCTTCCTATTCGATGTGTTGATAGATTGCAGTGCTTATGTGTTTTATTTTACATGGCAATCTTCTGTTTATTAATTTAGTAATGTTATGGTAAAATGTTGGGTTAGTGTGATTTCTGCAAAATTAGTAAAATAACCCATTTGGGGATATTACACTCGAGTTTGCAGTGGTGGACTTGGTGTAACACGAGACTTTGTTTGGCTTATGGATGAGTTCACTGGATCATATGGGGAATTTGATTTCCCTTAGTGTACACAAAAGAAATTTTCTTTTGCTTTGGGTGTCTCAGTCTTCTCCACATTGAACTTGGCTTATCTTTCCTTGTGATTTGATCAAAGTTCAGTTCTCACATGCATTTGTCCTTGGGAATTGCTCTCAACTCTCTATATAACAAAGCCATGGGCTATTGTATATCAACATGTAATACGAGCTATTGGGCTTGAGGACACGTTGTTGGATTGTACACGTACACGCAATATAATACAAAAGTCTTTGGGGCAACTTGTGATGGTGTTCTTCTCCTTGCATATGTGGTAAATTCTTGACTTGTTGTTATGCTTCTATTTATTTTCTCATGATATTGTTTCGTTCATGCTTGTTTCAAGTTATGTTAGTATGCAGTTATCTCATATTAGCATAAGAGTTACTTGATTGCTTTAGGATAAGAAATATTCTAATTGATGTCAAATATATCTATAGGAGTTTTTTCCATTGTTTTTATTTAATTTCATGTGGATTTAATTTGTGGTGAGATTGTATAGAAGGATCTGTCTTTCGTCAAGCGTTTCAATCGTGAGGGGAAGCTCTTGGAGGAACCAACCCATTCTTGAAAATATTCAAGGAGAACTTGCATGTGTTGATTTCCAAAGTCTAATATATATTTTATTTTACCTTGCAGATGTTCTTATAAGTTTCTCAAAGCTCTTATTTCTTTCATCAAAAAATCAAACTTAAAATAATTTACTTTTCAAGTATTACACTTCATTTCTTTAATATCTGGCTATTTCAAAGAGCCAAGATATGGCTAGTCAAAGAGGAGAGTTTTCTCATACTCTTTGGCCTAGCCTCTTGTAGATTATTTTTGTAATATTACTTTGTGATTTCTTGAGCTAACATTTGTTGTTGTAGATTTGCTCTAACTTGTTGTCTTGCAGCTACTTGTAGGTTTCATTTTCAGAAAACTACTTACAAGTTTGCATGCATGACCTTGGGGCTCCAACTTCTAGATCGTTTCCTTCCCTTAGTCGTGAGCATTAGAGGACATTTATCTAACAAAACCGAGTTCTTCTTAAGGGAGACTGAGTTCATTTTGGGCCTCTATTTCTCTTTCTTGGCCGTGTAATTCAAAGAGACTTTTCCTTGCTTCTTCTTCCTCAAAAAATATGCATTTTGTTGGGATTTTGTGGACATCAAATTGCAGAAATTTTCAGCAAGGAAATATCTATAGCTTAAGCCAAAATTGTGAAGACTTTCCTTGGATTTTAGAGAAGACTTCATAGTTTTCTCCTTCTTGTAATAACTAATAAAATTCTTGGTTTTGGGAGCGTGGGTTTTACTCATTGGTATCCCTATCTCTCCACCATTTTTGAAGAGGCTTTGTGACTTGATCTTTGATCTTTTTTCACTTCCATGTACATCATTTAATTGGGGAATTAAAACAATCATGCATTACATTCATTTTGCACGCACCTTAATCTAATTTGCTACAGGTTTCTAGTCTTTTTACTTTCATAGCAAGTTCAAACTTTTTCATGCATGCACTTTTAACTTGAATCTAATTTATTGTGAGTTTTGTTCCAATACCACTTATGCTTCACCTTTAATTACATCTTACATGCAATAAGTATTTGGGAACATTTTCTCGATAAAATAACATTCTACTTCATGACAAGCAAGTACATCTCAAGTTTGAAAGTTAATTTTCATTGTTTGATTAATTTACTTACATGCCCCAAGCAACCGCTAAAATTTTAACTCCAACATAAGTTGGATGATTAAACATTTTAGGGACCCTCTACTCCTCTACTGACTCCTCACTGTGAGATCCATATCTTTGGGCGAGGGTGAAGTCTAAGGATTGAAGAGTTAAATTGTAACCTTGCTTTAGAACTAATTAATAAAATAAACCAAGAGCATTTTTCATCACATTTAGCTTACTTGTAAGTTCTTGAATTTTTTCTTTCTTGATGGTTTAGAGTCTCACATGCAATATCATTTCCCATTTTCAAGAAGCATTTTCTTTCATGCAAGTATTGTAATCTCTTTTGCAACAAGTTTAGCTTGATTTTCTTGTACTTGAATATTATCTACTTTAGCAAGCTCCATTTCATATTTAATGTTCATCGGGTTCATGGATGGTTGATGAATCTCATTTCCTTTCAAGTACTCTTATTTCATGTTGCAAGGCTAAATGCATGTTGGTTTAACTTTCAAGTCTTTCTATCATCTAGTTTATATTTAGATCACTAATTGTTTCCTTGTGAACAAGATAGCTTCATGTGTTTTGATTCATAAATTCGTTTATCTTGAAAGCATTTATGATATCCTGTGCTAACAATCTTTTGTTTCCATTTCAGAATTCTTTGCTTTCACTCTTGAGAGCATTACTTTTTTACTTTTGAGCAAGTTCTTTATAAGGCATTGGTTGTATGTTTTTATCATTGTCATTGTTATTTCAAGTTGCTCATATTTGCTCATAAATCTTTAAAAGTAATCCAATTTAACTCTAACAATCTCCTAAAAACTCAAATATTTAACTTAGTTTTCCATTTAGGGACCACCCCACTTAGCTAGCCTAGGCGATAGCTTAAACTGAGAGAGTTGGGATTAGTGTGACAACCCCATCTCTGAGTTCCTTGCCACCAACCACACCTTGTGGGGTTAAAAGATTTTCCCGCTAAATGTAGGTAGGTGTAGGCAGAAAGCGATAATGGTGACAATGGTGACACCCCCATTGTTACACTTGATCTAGGTTTCCTAGTGAGGCTTTGCACGAGAATGTTAGATTTTGTTGTAAAATTCCTTTTTAGGCCTCAATGGCTCACTATCTATTCTAGGCAATAACACATTGAGCAATCTAGCCTATTCAGGTCCTCCTCTAAACAATGGTCAAAGTTTTAGGGATTCTAAGAATCAAGCCACAGTAAATATATTGTTACTATACCCCACCAAGTAGTTTTAGGAGGAGGAAATCAAACATCCCACCCACCCAAAGTATTTTGTGTGATCATTTGTTTCTTGAGCATGGCATAGGTTCATGCCAAGGTTTCTCAAGAGGAGGTCGAACACATTGATCGTCAGGTAGAAAAACACTAGTGACTAGAAGAGCCCCTATGCCAATTCTGGTTACCATTTATTATTTTCTAGCTTCCTTTCATCTTTTCCCTAAGTAAGCTAATTATAGATTATGTACTAGAGGTTCAAGAAGCTTGCCCATGTTCAAGAGTGTTGTCGTATCAGCATACCATGTTAGGATAACCTCAACTCAAAAATATATGAACATCAAAAAAAAGCATCTTACATTCACAAGAGTTCATTGCTATTCTCAATTCATACATGTAGTCTGTCATCACGTGATGCTTCCCTAATGCAATGAATAATATTAATATTCTATGCTAGGACAACCTCGAATAGAAAAAATGAGCATCTAGCAATTATATTAAACTCTAATTAGTTTTCCATCATTTTCCACTCTAAACATACAGTGTTCCATCATGTGATTGCTCCCCACTATATCCATAATCCCAGATTAAAATTATTTAAAGGCACAATCCATTTATTGACTCTGTCCTGCAATGTAAGATTATTCAGGAAGTCTTGTGATGTTTGATAGTCAACATAAAAATGTAGAAGAGAATGAGAAATCATGTTTGAATTTTGGCAAAGAATAGGCCATGCATTAACATTCTCTAAATATCAATTAACACCTTTCTATTGAAGACAAAATCCTGCAAAAAAAAAGTACATTTTATGACACATATTTAGATCACGAGGCTTAACAAGTAAACCTCCAAAGCATACAATCAAGCATCGGCATCCACCTACTATTTGATATGCCACTCAAAAATTGAATATTACAGTCTATGAGATTGCATCTTTCCATATTACAGCTAGTTGTTCATACAAAAGTTGCACCATTTTTTTAAAAATGCCTTTAATATGTCTAAAAATGATTGCAGAAACCTGGAAATGATATGCAACATTTACTATGAGATGTTTTGAACGTCCCCTAAACCCATAACCAAGATAGAAAAAGCATATATAAATATTAAAAACACTATCTTGATAAAATAAAAGCAATAGAGTAAATGCCTTATGATGACAACAATATGTTCACAAGCACATCAAAGAAAGGTACAACTGAATGCTTTGCGTATAAAATAGCATATTACCATTTCCCTTTGATGATGTAATACTAAGAAAACGTGCAACTTGTGTTGATTTTTTAAAGAAGGGTTTAGTAACTAACAAGATCTCCATTTAAATTCCCACATTCGACAACGTGTATGGTGATATCTCCATGGATAAGCTTCTTGTGGTTAAGTTCGCAGTCCTCTATGATTTCTTTCCAACCACTGTCCTTTAAAGTCCATGCTTTGTGATCTTCCATGGTTGACTTGGCAACAAACCAAAAGATCGGGATTTTCTTGTAATCTATTTTAAAAAAAAACAGTCAGGCAAATATCTTTTATGCATCTAACCAAAATCTAGAATCTATTTTCTTCACAACTCAGATCACCTTTCTCATCCTTTCTCTTCTTCTAATTATAGTTTTTACCAAATAAATGTGCTATTAACTGAGATTGAAGTGTTGCTTTAAAAAAAATAACCTATTCAATCATTCAAAGCTAAAAATCACTGCACTTATCCGATTACAATGGAAGGTAATACCATAATTGCTGACATAAACATGACAAATGATAAGTAGCGATGAAAGATTCTTGGCCTGTATTATCTGTGTATATGCATACGTAAGTAAAGCTAGAGATTTATTGTGTCTGTTAATATATCCTTCCATCAAATAAAATAAAGCATATAAAATAAATCAAATTTTTAGCTGTGTCTTGGATGTAAACATGCTGGACATAGCCTGATTTGAACTAAAATTTTCACAGAAAGAAAATAAAAGCATTGCAAACCTTTTGTCTAATGCCTTCTGCAGGAAAGCTTGTTTAAGTCCCCTAAATTAGTTAGTGATTAGTCGTTACAAAAGTTTTATTGTATGAATCCCCCTGATATTGTATGCATTCGACATCTTTTTCTCAGTAGCCATTAAATAACAAGGGCTCCTTTTTACAGTGCAATATGTGCCTCGGGGAATGGAATTGTCTATTTAGATGCGTTTGGCCAAGTAAAAGCAAGTCATTGGACTAGAGTGGTGGCACTTCATCATAAGTGTGTGAGAGATGTGTGTGAGATAGTTATCAGCTGATTAGGTTAGTATTGAGCAAGTACATTCCTTCATGTTGCAGCATATGATCCACTATGTTACCCCTCATTTTGCGTAGGGGTTGTACTATTGAATTTCTTCACTACCCTTGTGATTTTTATCACAAAGAGCTATGGATAGTTGGCACTTGGTTCCATGGATTGTTGATGACATGAATGATGATGTGCTATAGGTTTGATGATGTATTGGTTGATCATGTGGTGTTCTAGTCTCCACTCCTTACTAGATCATCGTACATGAGCATGTATAGTTCCTTTGGTGAATCTCTCTAGCATTTTGGGGCTAAGTGGGCATTAAATTGGCTTCATCATGATATTTGGTATTTACTATTTTCATAGTTCCCAAGGCAGTTCACAACTCTCGAGGTAATTTCACAACTCTTAAGGCATTAGTCGCAACTCCCTAAGCAGTTTGGGGCTGTTGTTCATGCACCTAGACCTTTCATACCATGCCACATCACAAATCTTGGAGTGCTCAACCTGTTCACATATTTCAAGACATGTGTCACGCATTTTGCTAAATATGTTCACCTTGGAGGATGCATTACTTGATTGTTGGGGTATTTATTGAGCACATGTGGACCTTCTTGGACTTCCATTAACTTGTGGAGGTGGTTGACATGATTTGAGGAGGAGGTTAAACATTGAAGACCACACACATGACCTCCACTCTCGAGGGATTCTATTCATTGTTTATAATATCCTGCTAGCAAAATCCTTAAGAACATAAAATAATGTTTTTATCCCTTACAAAACCTAGAATAAGGCCAAAATACATAAATATACATGATACAAGAGTAGATATGCCTTAAAGACCTGCAACGATGCTCCTTGAGTGAGGTAAAGATGATATAATGCTAAGTCATCCATCATAAATGCATCTTCATCATCAAATGTGTGGCACACATGGTCTCGTGGATGACTCACTCAACAATTAATAATTATGTGTGGGGGCTCCAGAAGTGAAACATTCACTCCAAACGGTTCAACATTTCATCCTCCAAGTGTCATACCATCTCATAAAGGTACAATATGTAATGTTCCTAATGGAAAATTAACAGTGATAACCAAAGAATGCAAAGAATTTCACCACAAATATTTTTCAACAAACACCCATGAAACAGAAATGCTCCAAACACACCAAATGGGCAATTTCATTATATATATAACTGTTGGAGTACAATGTGAAATAGAAAGAGTGCACCTAGCCTTGCACAAGTCAAGCTACAAGCCTCAAGTGATTGATATATCAATTCCCAACTGTTGCAGTAGTTTATCTTCCAGAAATCTGCGTTGGCCCAATAATTCTGCACTGTTGGCTGTGTTGAGACCCTGATTTGATGCATCAAATCTGCCTAGAAAATTCTGCAAATTTAGAACTGAGATCCTTGCCAAAAAACCAGAAAGGATTTTGGCAAATTCTATCGACCACCCGGTACCCAAAATTTCAGCTCACTCCTCCCCACTGGCTGCCAAATAATTCTGTTATTTGGGGCACCAAAACTCCCCCAAAAATTCTGCAAAATTAGGAGCCAACTCCTTGACCCCTAACCGACAAAACCCAGAAATGTTTTGGGCTAATTCTGACCTCCTGGAATTAGCCAAAATTGGTGCTATGCCCTCCTTGGCAGAAACTGCGTCCCCCACAACCACAACTGCTAAATATTGCAATTATTCCTCCTCAATCTGCTGTAGAACTGCCCTGAAAATTTCCTCCGGAAAAAGTGAGAGGATTTCCTTCCAAAATCCAGCACAAGAGAGATGGATCCAGCCCCACGAATTCTGCCCAGTGACACTTCTGTGCAGGCCCTAGAATGGCAAATTTGACTCTCTCAAGAGCAGCAACTTCTAGCCTTGAAATTCTCCACAATCGTTGGTCCACCCTTGGTGAAATTTCTCCTAAATCCTCCAGCCAAAATACCCCTTGAAACTCCCGCAACTCTATGGTACGAAATCTGCTACTGCGTCCTCCTGTAAGCTCAAATTAGCTGAAGCAAGAGCTGATATGACCCACGAACTCCAACAAATCTCTTCCCACTAAGTCCTGAAATTCTCTCCTAGGGTGGCACTCTAAGTCCACCGAAGAAAGAGTTGAGATTTCCGCCTGGAAATCTCTTTGTGCTAAGCAGTGCTGGTAGTCTTGGCTAAGCAGCTCAAGAGTACTCTAATTCAGAAATTCAGATTGTCAAAAGCTTCGAAAATTATGCCTCTTCCTTCTATTTGTCTTTGCTGCCCCCTTTCTATCCTTGTGGGCCCTACCAATTCGACCTCCTTCTCCCTAGCTCGATTTTCCTAAGGGGTTTGAATTCCCCTTTCTGGGTGGCCCCCACATCCCACTACCAATTTAATTTTTCCTTTTCTCTAATGTTGGTGGCCTCCATCTCTCTAAAAATTAAGTGGGCACTCCCTCCACCCAATTTTCCTAAGTTTACCTGCCAAAATATTTCCCAACACCCAATGGAAAAAATGGAAATTCTTCTTAGCAAAATTAATTTTAATTGGGGACATTACAGTCCTCCCCACCAAAAATTGCTTGTCCTCAAGCAATGCCCCAACAAGCACCCTCTCATTCAGCTGACCCCAATAGTCTCTGCACACAATACCAGGGTCCGAAATGTACCACCCAGCCATCCCCGATCTCTGCCCTGTCCTGCCAAAATCCCAAGTCATCTTGATCAGCATGAGGCATCCCTTGCTCCACTTGTTGTCCAACTCATCATAGGCACCAAACACCCTTTGCATACTTCCACTAAGTAGAGCATCGTGGTAGTATAAGATCCTGATCATCTCCTCGTGAAACTGCTCTACCAAATAGTCCCTCTCGTGCACTTCAGGAGCAGACTCCTGAGAATGCAATCCAATCCTGGTGGGATTGAAACCTCGTCTACCTGAGCTTCCCCCAATCTCCTCCTGCAGATCACCCTACCACACCAGTGAAGTTCCCCACATCGTCAAATGGATCACTAAAACCCACTGGAAGACCTGGATGACCTTCCCCGGTAGAAACCAGATGACCTCTACGGGTAGTTGAATTGTTAAGCCCTTCTATGCCAAAATCCCCTGCCCGTCACAGAAGGAACCTATCCTGCTGACATCGTGACACCCCAGTCATGCTCGTACCGGACCCTCCCCTCTGGTAATGCTCGGCCACTATATCTGTGTCGATCAGCGCTAGGACCAACTTGCAAGGGAAACTCTACTATGCTCGAGTCCACCACTCCACAGCGGGCCTTGATCCTGAGCAACAACCTACTTCGACATACAACAAAGGTCTCGGTGAATCCCCATGTGTTAGCCTAGGAAAGAATTGGGTCCCCCTCCATCATAACCCTGCCCATCAAGAAGTGGAGTGATCCACTCGCCAACCTAATCCCTGGATCCCCCAACTTTACTGGGAACTCACAACTCCCACTCCTCACGGGTTGTCGCTGCGTAACACTGCTACCTCTTAGAACCCATCTGGCCCTCATATCTGACCCCTGTATGTATCCCATAGGTGGACCCCAAGTATCAAGAATTTATCCCACGCATGCCAATCTGCCCTGCTCCTGCTAGACTGCATAGTGAAATCTGCTATCCCAACTTTTGATGGTACACTCGAACACTACTTGGAGTCTGGACACCCTCCTGTAGACGAAGTCTACCATCCACTGTCCCTCATGCGTATGTAGCGCCTCAAACTGCCTCTTCAAAAGTGTATCATGCAGCTCCCTCGCGATCACCTCCTCAAGTGTGAGCCCAGGGGTGGAACATATGCTCCCTCAGCAGTAGACCACACCATCCTTAAGCCGATATCCGTCAGCTCGTGCACCCACCAAATGTCTCAACTAGAGCGTCTCCCTCCTGCCCATGAAACATTGTGTCTCATCCAACTGTCTAGGGTGAGACTCCCATGCCCTGCTACCTGTACTGAAGGCACCATGGGGCAACAACCCGACCGTCAGCAAATGTAAGCCATGCTGGAGAGTGATAGGTATGTAAGTCCCCACAGGTATGACCAAGAGTCTACATGGACACCAAAAGGTAATCCCATGGATGCCCCTCTCTCTGTCCTAGTCCTACGGAAAACTCCATCGAAGATCTGGCTCTGTTGAGCAAGATGTCCCAAGATGCTCAACAGCACCCCCATCCATACGGGTTCGGCTGTATCCAATGGTACGCCTCCTCTCACTCCATGTTGTAAACCTGCGCACCACAACACACCACCATGCATCTACGTGCTCGCCTGCAAACCACTGCTCAACACTACATGCTCCTACATGCCACTGAATGCCAGGATCTAAAACTGAGATAGTACCCGTCGACCCGCACCCTACCGCTATCGCCTCCTCCACTATCATATCACCATACCCTCTGTTGCACGGGCCTCGCCTCCAAATCCTCCCTGAGAGACACAAGGAGAATCCCCGTATGTACCAATGGTGATGCCACCACTGTGCTGCTCCTCGGTGACCGTTGAGTCCCAACTAACTACAGAGAATCCCTGGCGCCAAACAAGGCACTATTTGGTGGCCTGCCAATGCCACCTCCTCCAACAAACAACTACCAAAGTATATTGAAAATCCTGTGATCCTTTTGTCGCACAGATTGTCAAGGCACTGCGACAACGGCTCAGGTTGGGAGCTGTCACCTTTATCCCCAATCTCTCTATTTAAGCTGTCTCCTTGCAAGCTAAGGGAGGTAGACCCTATTAGAAATGAGGATGATAAATCCAGGAGACATAGCTAAAACATCAAATACTTGATAGAAATGAACGAGATTCCACAGATCTAAATTAAATTTCACGTTTAAGACCAGTGCCCTATGGAGTCAAACAGAGTCCCGTTATGCGATTATAAACAAGTAAGTGACGATTAGCTGCTGCTTATTAAAACACGATTTGATCACAATGATATTTAATTGAAAATGCCACAACCATGAATAACAATAACATGAGAATGCCAGATTTCCGAAAAATAAGATATTCCAATTATTACCCAGTTCGACAATCAAAATGTTCTATAGTCAAACTTTAGATAAAAATAAAATTAGCACATTTGACCATTGAAATTTTGAAATTTTTTTATATTTTTGATTTTTTTTAGAGTTTTTGGAATTTTTTATTTTTTAAAACAAATCAAAATTTTAAATTTAAACAAAGTTCTAATCTAAAAGCTAAATTAAATCTGAACAAAAAAAACTAAAATCAAAATTTAACTCTATAGCTAATCTAAAAAAATTAAACTTAAAACTAAGAAAAATTAAACTAAGTTAAAATTAAACTTAAACTAAAACTAAACGTTAGAAAACTAAACTAAATGAAACAAAATAAAATGAAACCCATTTAATTAAAACTTACGCTAACCTTAAAACTAAACAAAATAAAATACAAACGAAAGCCTAAAACCTAGGCTAACTTACGCTATGAATCCACATTAAAATATACAACGTTGATATACAAAGGCTTAGCAAATATGCACGTCTTGATTTTCTTGTCGTTTTGCAGGTGAACGAGGAATCGGCTCTAGACAGAACTCGAGGGATGGCAGACGAGAAGAAGGATCGGACGACAAGGGGCTGGAAGAGGCACGACGGACCTGGAGGTATGATGTTGCAGATCGAAAGCAAAGGGAAGAAACCTGGACGGCAGGAGGAAAGGTGACAGTGTAAAGAGCTGACGTGAGGGAAGAAGGAACGGGTGGACGGCCAGATCGATGCCCAAAAAAAAAAAAGCTAACGCAGAGAAAAGAAGACGGATTCCTAGGAGCAGAGAAAATGAAACGTTTTGTGCTTGTGCAGGTTGGACAGGATGGGAGACTGATCAGGCAAGCTGGAGGATGCTGGGGCGGGTGTGAATGAAGGCAATGGATATAACAGTGTTTGAGCAGGGAATGACCCAAGACGTCCAGCAAAATTTGAAACTCTCTTCTTGAAACCCTGATTTCATAAACTGATTTAATCAAATGACGCTCAGATTTGTTCACAGTGAGGATCCTGAGGCCAAATCTGGCCTTTGGAGGCTAGATCTGACTTAGATCTAAAAAAATTCCGATTTGGACCTGTAACCTGCAACAATCAGTCAGATCTAAAGACACACCAAGAAACTATTAAACCCTCACAGATAAATTACAAATTTACAACTAGTTTACAATTTAAAACCCTCATGGTCAAATTTGAAATCCATTTTAGCACAATTTTCAGAGATTTAAAGTTTTAGTGAGGGGCACAAGCCTTCGAAACCCTGCAAAATCACAAATATCGTAAGATAGACCCAAGATTTTTTAAATAAAAAGCTTATCAGATTTATGTCTATTGGGAGTCGGCTGGTCCAACCGAAGACTTCCCCAAACGCCCAATCTTTAAAAATATTTCCCTGCACACTTAGATCTGAATCTTAGATTGATAGAGATTTAAGAAAACAACATGAGACCCTTGCAGAAAAATCAGAATGTTATTTTATAAACCCAGAAAACTGCATAAGATACCTATATGCAGATTAATCCATGAAGGCCATCAACCATAAAATACAAGAAACAAAGTAGCAGAGTTTAGAGACAATTCACCACATAGATCTGAAAGGGAACATCCAGATTTGTAACCCCAAAGTCTTTATGCTTTATTCCTCAAAAGTTTACAAGAGCTTCTAAGAGCAAGTGCACGATCCTGAGATCGGATGATTCAAGAATGACAAAGACCTCTAAATTTATAGGACAAGATCTCTAACGGCTAGTTTGGATGATCCTCGTCAAAATAATCTCAACCGTCCAAAAGATTTAATTATCTTTTAATCCGGAGCGTTGAAATTAAATTTTGGGGAAAAACCGAATTTATCATTTAATTCAATTTTAATTAACTCAAAAATATTATTTTTGAGTTAATTACCCCAAAATTTTGACCTTGACTTAACCACCAAGGCCCAAGGGTCCAATATTTCTTAAAATTCTCAATATTCCCTTGGTCTGGGGCTGTCAAAATCATTTTCCAAGGACCAACAAATTTTGCCTTTAAAGATTTAATCCTAATTTAGGACCCTAGATTAATTGAATTTCTAGTTTAGGATTTTATTAATTAATTGACCAGAAAATTTAATTAATTGACTAAGAGGGGATTATAATTATTTTTCCAACCCTCTTTTACATGAGATAATACATTTACATACATGAAGGGGGGAAACCCACTTGTATAGACCCTCAAATAAATACCCAACTCTGCGACTCAAAATATGATCTAGTAGACCAAGTAGTTGAAACTACTTTTACAAGGACTCGATAAAAAACACTAGGACTCACTTAGCACGCTGATGACAAAATCCACCCTAGCTTTGGAGTGAGGCTGGAGGGAAAAACTCTGTCGATCACTTTCGTGAATCAGTGAGACAAAAAACCTCCTAGGATGGAAGTCATCAACAACATACTAGGCTTACCTAGGTTGTTACATACACTGACGGTCTTACTTAGATCATTTACATCGTAACATGCAGAATGGGTTTACATCATTTGTAAAATTGTCGACTGTTGATTGATGATGGAAACTGAATGGCGCAACCATGTCGAACATGACGAATCCCATTTGAAAAAATGGGGGTGTACTGCTATGGGGTCATTGACAAAATGTGGTCAACATCAGGCTCTATTTGGGGACACGTTGCTTCATTGAAGGAATGTGAGAATCCAGAATCTGCATCCACGCAACACACAAGATTACATAAGTAGCGTCCATCCAAATATCATCATATAACATTAAGCTCATGAAAAATAGAAACTCTTCTTTTATTTATTATTTTACTTAACATGAAAATTAAATCTACTCTAACTGCAAAATGAAATGTTGAAATAACAAGGTGTAAAGTTAGAAATACGATACAGAGGATGCCCTGTGGCATCAGATGTGCTCAATATAGTGTATGCCGAGCATTTGCCTACTTTCAGGCAAGTCTGTAGGTTGCTTTTCAGATGTGCCATGTCCAATCTTGCTAATTGTAGGACTCTGTCTTATCTGAATGTCAAGCTGCTCTCGACCATCAAACGAATCAAACCACTTACTTCTTCTCTTTTTCTTCTTTCTCTTCTTCTGAGTGGGTTGTGATGTCAGCAATGATACCACTGTAGATTCCTTGTCCTCCTCTTGAAGATGTCTGTACAAAATGTTGGAAGAACCTGGAGCATGACCAATGTTATTCTGGATATACTCTGTCAATGGTGACACATAAGCTTGGTCTTTCTCAAAATCTTTTGAAACCATAGTTAAATCCTCCGTATGACGAGATGGGAATGGCTTTAGCAGACAAGAAGTCTTATGATCTGTTGATGAATCTTCATAATCAAACTTCGGCTGAAACTTTTGTAATTCTTCCATTTTTTCCAATTTCTTTTGTATGGAACTCATCTCCCTGGCATGCCTTGCTATTAATTTCCTCTGATTTGCCTCCATATTTTTTATTTCAAACAAGTGATTTTCCTTCATGGCAGTCATTTCCTGGGTGTGTCTTGCTTCCATTGCAATCATATGATTTTGTATAATGGACATCTGATTAGAATGATTAACTTCCATTATCTTTAACCTGTTTTCCATGACATTTATTTCCTGAACATGACTTTCTTCCATGGAAGTTATCTTATTTTGAAGACTGATTTGGTTAGCTTCCATGTTTTGAATTATTTGCGTATGATTGGGTTGCACATCCTTAATCATCTGAGTTGGCTCCTTAACCTGACTTTCATGATCTCCTATATGCATGTGATAGTCCTTACCAACAACATTAATTTGATGACTTGACCTTGCTATTCTACTAGCTATGATCCTTTTGACAATGGGACAAGTAGCCTCTTCCTGAAGAGCATCACAAACTCTTCAATAAGGAGGAACTTCATCCACAAGATTTGAAAACTCAAGTTGATTTGTCAGTCTCTGCTCGTAAGATAGGTCTCTTTTCTGCAAAGCATTATTATTTCTAGGTTGGGAATTCTGCGTTTGAGCTCTTTCCATTTGGACCAACCTAGCCTGTAAGACACTTATTTCCTTAGCATGATTAAGCTCCATGCTTTCAAGCTTTTGCATTAACCTTTTCATAGGGTCATCATCATCTTCTAGAGGTTCTTTTAACTTATAATCTGTCAAAGCCCTATCAAAATCTGGAGTTTTGGACATTCCAGATGCTTTCTTATCTTTTTCAATCTCCTCAGCCAAAGATTGACAAGCCTTATAATTTGCAGTTTTAGCCCGTCTTAACTCATATGAAGTATCAAAATCAAAAGCATCAATGTAAAAATTCAGAAGAGATCCATCAGGAGGTTTATGAGTTTGAGATATTTCTCTGAGGATGCCATTAAATCTCCTGTTAAAATCTTCAGTTGTTTCATTTTCTTTCTTTTTTATGGTACTGATTTCCCTTACCAAATGCCTATCTTCCCTTTTATCACCATACTTTTCCTTAAAGGCAGTTACAATTGATTCAAAAGTATCAAATGAATTATCAGGTTTTTCCATGAACCATTCAGCAACATCCTCACTAAAAGTAAGAACAAAAGTTTTCATCTTCACATCATCGAAATTATTATTTGCAACTGCAAATCTATTCCACCAGTGAGTGAAAGCAAACAAATGAGATTTAACACTAACTGCATCATTTCCTTGAAAGACAGATAATTTATCCATTTGAGGGAGATCATGGGGATAACCTTGAATATTAGCAAAATTACACGGGGCAAAAACATCCATGATATCGTTTTTATGATTTTAGAAATAGATCCGTGTTCAAGAATAGTCAAAAAGTCCTCAAAAAGCAAACTTCTTAGCAGGAATTCTTGTAAGAAATGAAAGAATTGGAGTCGCCACTTGAACATGAAACTAATTCTAAAACAGAAGAAATAATCGAGAGATAGCAGATGGATATCAGGGGGGGATTCTTGTCTGAGAGTAAATAGATGAATAAGTGGAGTCGCCACCCAAACAAGAAGCCAATCGAAATGTCCAGGTGCTAAAGATATGATGATGAAATGATTAGTGATATGACGAAAGATAAGACGATGAAAATATGAGGAGATGAAAGACGCCAAAAAATGTGATCCCTTGCGACGGGCTAATGAATGGCGAAAGAAGATTTGAAGATTATAAAATGTCGCTAAGACCAAGGACAGAAAAAACTCTATCCCCGGCAACGGCGCCAAAAAATGTTGTCGCACAGATTGTCAAGGCACTGCGACAACGGCTCAGGTTGGGGGTTGTCACCTTTATCCCCAATCTCTCTATTTAAGCTATCTCCTTGCAAGCTAAGGGAGGTAGACCCTATTAGAAATGAGGATGATAAATCCAGGAGACACAGCTAAAACATCAAATACTTGATAGATGAACGAGATTCCACAGATCTAAATTAAATTTCACGTTTAAGACCAGTGCCTTATGGAGTCAAACAGAGTCCCGTTATGTGATTATAAACAAGTAAGTGACGATTAGCTGCTGCTTATTAAAACACGATTTGATCACAATGATATTTAATTGAAAATGCCACAACCATGAATAACAATAACATGAGAATGCCAGATTTCCGAAAAATAAGATATTCCAATTATTACCCAGTTCGACAATCAAAATGTTCTATAGTCAAACTTTAGATAAAAATAAAATTAGCACATTTGACCATTGAAATTTTGAAATTTTTTTATATTTTTTATTTTTTTAGAGTTTTTGGAATTTTTTATTTTTTAAAACAAATCAAAATTTTAAATTTAAACAAAGTTCTAATCTAAAAGCTAAATTAAATCTGAACAAAAAAAACTAAAATCAAAATTTAACTCTATAGCTAATCTAAAAAAATTAAACTTAAAACTAAGAAAAATTAAACTAAGTTAAAATTAAACTTAAACTAAAACTAAACGTTAGAAAACTAAACTAAATGAAACAAAATAAAATGAAACCCATTTAATTAAAACTTACGCTAACCTTAAAACTAAACAAAATAAAATACAAACGAAAGCCTAAAACCTAGGCTAACTTACGCTATGAATCCACATTAAAATATACAACGTTGATATACAAAGGCTTAGCAAATATGCACGTCTTGATTTTCTTGTCGTTTTGCAGGTGAACGAGGAATCGGCTCTAGACAGAACTCGAGGGATGGCAGACGAGAAGAAGGATCGGACGACAAGGGGCTGGAAGAGGCACGACGGACCTGGAGGTATGATGTTGCAGATCGAAAGCAAAGGGAAGAAACCTGGACGGCAGGAGGAAAGGTGACAGTGTAAAGAGCTGACGTGAGGGAAGAAGGAACGGGTGGACGACCAGATCGATGCCCAACAAAAAAAAAGCTAACGCAGAGAAAAGAAGATGGATTCCTAGGAGCAGAGAAAATGAAACGTTTTGTGCTTGTGCAGGTTGGACAGGATGGGAGACTGATCAGGCAAGCTGGAGGATGCTGGGGCGGGTGTGAATGAAGGCAATGGATATAACAGTGTTTGAGCAGGGAATGACCCAAGACGTCCAGCAAAATTTGAAACTCTCTTCTTGAAACCCTGATTTCATAAACTGATTTAATCAAATGACGCTCAGATTTGTTCACAGTGAGGATCCTGAGGCCAAATCTGGCCTTTGGAGGCTAGATCTGACTTAGATCTAAAAAAATTCCGATTTGGACCTGTAACCTGCAACAATCAGTCAGATCTAAAGACACACCAAGAAACTATTAAACCCTCACAGATAAATTACAAATTTACAACTAGTTTACAATTTAAAACCCTCATGGTCAAATTTGAAATCCATTTTAGCACAATTTTCAGAGATTTAAAGTTTTAGTGAGGGGCACAAGCCTTCGAAACCCTGCAAAATCACAAATATCGTAAGATAGACCCAAGATTTTTTAAATAAAAAGCTTATCAGATTTATGTCTATTGGGAGTCGGCTGGTCCAACCGAAGACTTCCCCAAACGCCCAATCTTTAAAAATATTTCCCTGCACACTTAGATCTGAATCTTAGATTGATAGAGATTTAAGAAAACAACATGAGACCCTTGCAGAAAAATCAGAATGTTATTTTATAAACCCAGAAAACTGCATAAGATACCTATATGCAGATTAATCCATGAAGGCCATCAACCATAAAATACAAGAAACAAAGTAGCAGAGTTTAGAGACAATTCACCGCATAGATCTGAGAAGGAACATCCAGATTTGTAACCCCAAAGTCTTTATGCTTTATTCCTCAAAAGTTTACAAGAGCTTCTAAGAGCAAGTGCACGATCGTGAGATCGGATGACTCAAGAATGACAAAGACCTCTAAATTTATAGGACAAAATCTCTAACGGCTAGTTTGGATGATCCTCGTCAAAATAATCTCAACCGTCCAAAAGATTTAATTATCTTTTAATTCGGAGCGTTGAAATTAAAATTTTGGGGAAAAAACGAATTTATCATTTAATTCAATTTTAATTAACTCAAAAATATTATTTTTGAGTTAGTTACCCCAAAATTTTGACCTTGACTTAACCACCAAGGCCCAAGAGTCCAATATTTCTTAAAATTCTCAATATTCCCTTGGCCTGGGGCTGTCAAAATCATTTTCCAATGACCAACAAATTTTGCCTTTAAAGATTTAGTCCTAATTTAGGACCCTAGATTAATTAAATTTCTAGTTTAGGATTTTATTAATTAATTGACCAGAAAATTTAATTAATTGACTAAGAGGGGATTATAATTATTTTTCCAACTCTCTTTTACATGAGATAATACATTTACATACATGAAGGGGGGAAACCCACTTGTATAGACCCTCAAATAAATACCCAAGTCTGCGACTCAAAATATGATCTAGTAGACCAAGTAGTTGAAACTACTTTTACAACGACTCGATAAAAAACACTAGGACTCACTTAGCATGCTGATGACAAAATCCACCCTAGCTTTGGGGTGAGGCTGGAGGGAAAAACTCTGCCGATCAATTTCGTGAATCAGTGAGACAAAAAACCTCCTAGGATGGAAGTCATCAACAACATACTAGGCTTACCTAGGTTGTTACATAAACTGACGGTCTTACTTAGATCATTTACATCGTAACATGCAGAATGGGTTTACATCATTTGTAAAATTGTCGACTGTTGATTGATGATGGAAACTGAATGGCGCAACCATGTCGAACATGACGAATCCCATTTGAAAAAATGGGGGTGTACTGCTATGGGGTCGTTGACAAAATGTGGTCAACAGATCCCATGTACGACCATTATACCAAAACGACCTAGGGATTCACCTCATAAACTGACCGGCCACTAGCGCTGACTGAGACTCCCCTAACGACTGATGGCACTCAACCGCTAGGTCAAATATACCACCGATGTTGTAGTCAATTTGCATATCTGGTAAGTGGTAGTTAATCCCACCTAGATCCCAATGCCAACTTGGGCCTCCAGTATCCCTGATGCCTAAACGTGCCTGCTAACCCTCACCCCGTCCTATAAGCAACTCCATACACCTAGCCCACTCCATCAAGCACCAACTCAGAATCTCTCGCCATCCAACCCCAAGGTAGGGATCGAGAGCATGAACCCCGTACACGGAACTAACCCTCCATCTTGCAAAGGCTGCACAATCCACAGCTCATGCCGCCTCATCTCACCATCTTGTTCAACACATAAAATCTGTTGGGGTGACTATGCCTCTCCCTCTCCATTGTGCAGTGGTAACCTACTAGTGTTATCAGCCTCATCTATGTATGTTTGAGTAGGGCTACCTCGTCACTCCAATGTGCACTCTAGCTAAACCATTAGGAAACCCAGTCATTCCCCAACGCGAGTCAATTTGGCCGCGGACTTGGCACAAACTGCTCTCATGCCCTCCAGCTCCACGTTCTACTGCAGAATGGCCTCTCGCATTGTCATGGCCTTCTTTCTCAACGCTAGAAGGCTGGACCGGAACTGATGAAACTGTGGAGAGCGGCTATCAGTTGTAAAATCGGTCACCACTCCAGACCCCTCCATCTCTTCTGGTACCTCGTCAACGACAAGTATGCCTTCAATCACCTCATCAACCTGTTGTGGGCAACCATCGTCTAGAAACACAATTATAGCACTGGGTACCTCATCAATTGTCAACATCTCAACAATAGATAGCCCTTCGAGTGTATGCTCTACTTCCTCAACCAAGGTGTCAGTCGAAGCTACCAAAGAGGTCTCCAACAATGGTAACTCCTGCGCCACACCAGGTATATCGATGTGCCCCACACCATTCTGCATGCCCTCCTACTCAACCTCCTCCTCAAGCTCCTTACATATAAATCTCGGCCTCCACCAACAGAAAAGCCCCCTGATCTCACCCTCTAGTTGTCCTCATCCTGTCCACTCCCTTCGAGGGGGTCTTCTGTCCTTTTAGTCGAATTTTTCCATGAGCCTCTTTGTGAACTCTGTGTAGGATGTGATACGTGCATGACCCAAAGGGATCAACCCTTCGTTAAAATTATGCAATTGCGGTCAAATTCCACTTTGGACAACTCATATGATGAAGATAATAATTGCAATAGATTCCTCTTTTTGAGAGGACCAAAATCGATCTAAAGATCACCCTATTTGGTTAAGTGGAGGTTAATTTTTGAATTATTTTTTTATTAATGTATAATGGAATGGGTTGGCCTAAGCACATGTGGAATTGGTTAAGTCGGCCTTAACCCCAAATGGACCCTCATGAAAGCCTATAAATAGAAGCGACCTCAAGCTCATTCTCACACATTGATCTAGCTATCTTCTACTCTCGTATTTTGTCTTGGCTCGCACAGGTTTGATGGAAGGAGTTCGTGTACGGTCCAAAATCACAGGCAGGAAGCTCACTCTGGTCTAGGGTTTTCTGGATCTTAGCCACAGGCACAGTGTTAGGCCTTCATCCAAGGACCCATAGCCGCAAGCACAGAGTGTTATGGTAGCGGCTAGGGCCTCAGAAGACAGATCGGGTTGCACTCACCCATAGCCGCAGGCATAGAGTGTTATGCCTGCGTCCAGGGACCCATAGTCGTAGGCACAAACTATTATGGAAGTGGCTAGGGCCGCAGAAGGCAAATTGGGCTGCGCTCACCCATGGCCGCAGGCACAAAGTGTTATGCCTGCGTCCAGGGACCCATAGTCGCAAGCACAGAAGCCTATGGTAGCGTCCAGGGCTATCATAGACGCTAGCACAACTCTTCCTCCATGCATTCGGGACTCAGATGAATCTACAATACTCCGAAGTTTTTGCTCAGTGACAGCAGAGTTCAACAGTTAACTACAGTTAGTGTCAGTGCATTACAGTTCTCAGAATCAAGATCCTTCAGTAGAAGTAAGTTTAAAGTTATATTATGGATGTGCTAGTTTTTTTATTGCATTATGAAGATATGGATCAATGGATCATTGTACTCTTGTTTGTTGAATCATTTGATGACAATATAAGAAGAAGAACTTGCAAGGGTTTTCCCCATAGTGGGTTTTGCCTTGGTCTCAGAACAATCCTAGTGTCTCTATGTGTGCATGTTTTTCTTCCATTTGTTTCTTTATGTTTCGTTGCATAGAGGATGATGATGTTATTGTTCTTTCTACATAGTTTCATATGTTGATGGTTAATAGTGTAAATCTGAATAATCATATAATGATATGGGGTGAACTTAATGTGTTAATGAAGAAATGCAACTATGAAAGCAAAGATCAACGTAGTCCTATGAAAAATTAACATGGTATCAGAGTTGGGCTGAAGAAAATCCATGGAGATCAACCCCATGGAAACACTTTTGATGGAAGCAAGAACAGGATAGTGGAGACCTAAAAGAATTCTAGGGTATGAAGAAAATCCTAGGTAGTTAGTGCATAAGGGTTTGATGGTTAGGGTTTGAGAGAATCCCTGGTTTATGGAAAAGAATTGAGATATGAAACCCTTGCATGATCAAAGTCAACATGTTCAGATCTAAATGAAGCCCTAAATGGGATAGTCTCTAGTAAACCTAATTGTTGATAAAGTTGATTGAAGGAAACATTGTTATGTGGTCTATGGATGGCTCTTGAAGGTTGTTTCAAGGGGAGAGGATCATCTCTTATTGTAGATAAGTATTCCTTGACTTATGACTTTACTCTTGTTTAGATTTATGGATCTGATTATGATGATTATTACTTCACTTCCTGCATGTATATTTTGAGTATCTGGATATTTCTAAACTTCTTGATGAGATGAGATAAGTGGATCCTTCTTGAGGATCATTTGAGATGC
The DNA here is from genome assembly GCA_034641835.2 of Pinus albicaulis. Taxonomy (NCBI): domain Eukaryota; kingdom Viridiplantae; phylum Streptophyta; class Pinopsida; order Pinales; family Pinaceae; genus Pinus; species Pinus albicaulis. The sequence goes on from CM076574.1 coordinate 1,366,837,046, forward strand.
AGGAAAGAAAAGCTAGATCTGGAAAAGGTAAAGAGGCACTTGATGAAAAGGTGACAAGCACTACAAGTTGCCTATGTGAAGGTGCACAGGTATCTGAATACTACAAGGTATGCATGGCATGTTGTATTTCAGCAGTAACATTGATGGCTAGGTTAGCCCTATGATATGTTGAGAATGTCTCCTTCGCAAATGGCTCATGCATGCATATGAAAGTGATTTGGATTTATGTTTCCTAGGATGAAATGGTGCACCTGGTATTGAACATTTTGATGATAATGATCTTCTTGAAAGCTACTTATTGTTGATCTTGGACATAATGGTATACTTGACGTATGGCTAACATCTATCTCTTGGATACTTCGAAGAAGGCTGGCACCTTGACTCTAGTAGATGATATTATTGGTGATGAATTTCACATAGAAGGATAGCTCATTAATTCCTTTACATGATATTAAAGATAATGCTTGTGACATGCATGATGAAAGCTCATGGAAAGAGAGATTGACACTCTTTTGGTGAAGATTTATTGAATAACCTAACTTGATCCTATTGATCATGATAAGCATGGTATTGGTAACCATGATGATAGATGTATAACTATGAGATTGATATTCTAGATCTCCTACTACCTGTGGTCATGGCATATGGTGAAACTAAGTGCCCTAACTTGATGTATTGTTATTGTGTTCATAATATTTGAGATATGGTGTCACATCTGCCTGTTGTCCTGATCTTTCAAGTCTAACCCTTGATGAAAGATTGATGACATGATGTTGATGATCATGATAAATATATGTTTATGATCTAACATATCTGTTGTTGCATGACTCTATTAAAGACAGGTTGATGACATGAATGAAGATGAAATTATATGTTCTATTGAAGTATGATTTATGGGTATCTGACATTGTTGATCCACAGCAGAGGTCTGAGCCTCAATCGCACAAAGCAAGGCCCATATGTGCGACTATGCCTAATAGACACAAAATTGAAGTTTTGTACACGAAAACAGCCTGTACTCAGAATCAAGGGATCTCTGACATGTCTTGCCATTGTAAACTGATTTCTGGAGTTGTTGGGTTAAAATTATTGATCACAAAAAATGAAGGATTGAGCATGAAATCAGATGGTCACCTGCAAAATGTCAGTTTTGCAGATGTGTTGCAGATATCAATAAGATCTGTTAGCAGGAAAAGTTTGTATGTTTGACCCGAACTTGTGTTTGCAGGTGACCAAGACATTCATATAAATATGTCATTATGTTTGAAGTTTGTGCTACAAATGTTTGACATGATTTGGCTGATTAATATAAATGAGTTGTGTTTGGAACTTTGACATGATGCTTAACAATGCCTTAGAACTTTGAATTGATGATTGAAACCTGTCTTTGGATTATAGATCTCTCTATGATAACAAATTTGGACTTGACCTGATGACTAATGATTTAATCTGATGATTGTTGATTTGCCTTGATGTCAATGCTATGTGGACATAGTGACCTTCAGTGACTTAAGTGAGTATTCAGAAAAATGGTTTTGTATTGGCCTCCTTGTTCCTAGCACAATGGTTGAAGCATTGATAATTGTGATTCTGGAACCTACATGACTCATCCATGGTATATGCATTTGCATGATAGATCACTGACTTGTTGGCTTGACAATAAATGAAGTCAAGACTTGATATGAGTTCTACCTATCACCTGGTTGAAATAATTGATACTATGATATTAATGTCTTTGATAATAGTTTTGGTTTGGCTTCTAAACTCTGATGAGTTGACTTCGTTGACACAACATTGATTTATGTAAGCCTGATTATGTTGGCTTGGTAAGGCATTATGCCTGTAGAGAGTGTTGCATGATGCAAGCTACCCGATTCAGATTTGTCCATATTTGACAATTATCTGACGAAGTCAGGATGATGAGTTCCAAGGCATGGCCTTGATTTTGATTATGGCTTTACATTTAGATCGTCTACCCTTGACAGGTGATGAGCCTCTGACGAACTAAGAGGGATATGGCTTCTGAAGCTCGAAATGATGTATCATGGCATGATGAATTGATTTCTGAAATTTGGCAAAGAAATCCTATATTGCAAAACTATTGAAAAATGTCTTTGTAAATCCTTGGACACTCTGATTTAAAGTTCAAATGTTGTTGAACTTGACATGGCATCTGATAGTTGATTGAAGCATTGATGTTCCGTTTCAAACATCCATCTGTATATGATGTGTATAGAACCTGAATTGCGCTGCTTCATTCACATGAGTTGCCACCAAACATCTTTTGAAATATTTTCATGAAACGTTCTATTTTTAAGGCTGAGATATTTCTCCTATGATATGTGACTATATGGATGTATTGTTGATTATTGAGCACATTTGGATGTTGCCTTAATATGAGATCTGCCATGATATCTCGGATAAAAGGTCCATAGCACGACTGTTACACGTCATTTTTTCACCATGACATTTGACTGTTGGTATGGGTCTATCACCATCCATATCATGTTCCCTTAGAGGTCAAAATACTCATGTTCCTGAATCAAGTCTTGGAAATTGGAGAAAAGCTCTGTAAAACCCTTAAAAGATTACCTGCGCGATTTTTATAGCCTTTTCCTACGCATGTGTTGATGCTTCTTCCATTAGTCGTAGCGATCGCCGCTCTGTTTGCCACTAAAACTTGCGCACCCCCATGAAAAGCAGGTAAAAATAAAAAGTAACTTCTAGAAGCCTAGTTGGTCAAATATTCTCTCAATTGGAAGCCTCTAGCGTCGCACCAGTTTGAGCTTTATCCCTCTACTCATGGAGCTTATACCTTGGTCCAAGGAACTCAAATCCCTTCATGGGAGGAACCGATCCCTCTCTTAATGGATCTGAAACTACCTCAATCTCTCTATAAATTGAGTTGAAGTTTCAGGTTGAAAGGTAGATACCAATGTGAATAGATACTAACTTGTATAAATTCTAGGCTGGAGAGAGTTCATAGAGTTCATAGTTTTTGTGCTAGTAAGTTTTTGTTGACACATTGAAGATTACACCTTTGTGCCCATGACTTCATGCTAGTCATTCTAGAGAGGAAGGCTTATCAAACTGGAGGAAAACGATTTCTCAGACACACGAGAGAAATCTGTACAACATCAAGGCATCTGGTTTTAAGATTGTTCTTTCTAATTTATGATAAAACATGTGGATCTCTTTTTCTCATTGTCTTGTTTCTGAATTCATGGAAATAATGTCAATACTTAGATTCCTTGATCACTAAGTTGGATTAGTATTTATGATTATTATATACTGTAGGTGCTTTGATCTTTTGTGTTATTTGTGATTGCAGGTTCCTCTCATCATTGAAGAACTACTTTGGAGCGAAAGGCAAAAGGCTACATCGAACATCTTGGTTGAAAGGTAGGAGCATGTCCTCTTTATTTCATGGTTGTAATAATCTAAAATACAAATAATCTAGAGAAAGAGATATTCAATGGATCTTTGTTTCTAGTTACTCGTTGGAGTACTAGGGAGGTCACTCTTGTCTGCAAGAGGGATTAATCCTGGTAACAAACCGAGGTTGAATACGATATTGCTAGCATGGCTAGCTGTGAGGAAGGATGTAGAAGCTCCTTAGAGAGTTGTCTGAGCATGATCTGGATAAGGCATGGATACATTGTGATGACAGAAAATCCCAACTATATATATAGTTGGGACTGATATTTCCCCATATATTGAGACAGTGCAGTGGTTCGAGACAAGCTTAGACTTGTGATTGACATCTCCTTAAGAGGGGGGATGATTATGGTATCCTTTTGTGATTTATATGATTATTTATGTTCAAACATAATATTTGATTTGATGTCCTGTATGAATAGGAATCAGCTGTTATTGAGACAAGAAGATACCAGATTTGAGTATGATGAGAGCAGTGTTGATCGAGGACACTAAGCCAACTCTTCATCCCTGCCTGAGCTCCCAGGGTGAGGAATTGAGATAGAGAGCTCCTGTGGTTGAGGGAACTCTGGACAATAGGGTATGACCCCTATCTGTTACCCATAGGGTTAGAGATGTTGTTCCATTATCTTCATAGGGTCGGAGAATGTTGCTCCCCTATCTGGTCTTTGCAGAGTATACCCCAGTTGGCATCATACCCACAAGCAGGGATTGTCGAGAATATCGCTCCTCGTTTGGCCAACGGAGTGAGAGTGTACTTGGGGTGTACAACCCAAGTCGATTATGATGCGGGTGTTCTACCTCATGACTATTCAATATCATCGATGGGAAGATCAGTAGGCAATAGGAAGGGTTGAGATAACTTTATGCGGTTCTGAGTTGAGATTGAGTTGTCCGATGTAATCGCAGTGTCGAGATGGGCTCCCCTACGTGTTTGGATATCCTATTGCTCGATATGGGGTTGTAGATGTATAGCTCCCCCATGAGATTTTGGGTCGAGATATGCTCCCCGATGTGGTTACAGGTAAAGATGTGCTCCTTGATGATATGCTCTCCGATGATGATTGATGATGATATTCCGAGTAGTTGCCCGCTGGCAGATATTCCGAATGGTAGCCTGATGGATAAAGGGTGGTAGCCTAAGCTCCCCTCCGATGACAAATTCTTCTTCTTCTAGATCTGAGAATGTTCAACATACGAGCAGCAACAATCAAGAGATAAGAAGGAATAAACATGAGAAGTACATTGATGATTTGTGATGATGTAAAATCACAGCATGACAACTACATGACAGAGATAATTAGTGACGATATATGATGATGCTTGAAAGATACCAGAATGGCATATTGCTCGATGAACAGATATTGGCTAGTGGAATTCCCCTTAGTTGAGAGGGAGTCTTAAAATTATGCAACTGCAATCAAATTCCACTTTGGACAACTCATATGATGAAGCTAATGATTGCAATAGATTCCTCTTTCGAGAGGACCAAAATCGATCTAACGATCGCCCTATTTGGTTAAGCATAAGTTAATTTGATGGAAGGAGTTATCTTCTACTCTCGTGTTTTGTCTTGGCTCGCACAAGTTTGATGGAAGGAGTTCCCACAGGGTTCAAAATAACAGGCGGGAGGTTCGCTCTAATATAGGGTATTTTGGATCTTAGTCACAGGCTTGCTTCAGAGCTTTTTTGGTCATAGCCACAGGCACAAAGTGTTATGCCTGCGCCCAGGGACCCATAGCCGCATGCACAGAATGTTATGGTATCGACTAGGGCCTCAGAAGGCAAATTGGGTTGCACGCACCCATAGTCGCAGGCACATAGTGTTATGCCTGCATCCAGGGACCCATAGTTGTAGGCACAAAGTGTTATGGTAGTGGCTAGGCCCTCAGAAGACAGATCGAGTCGCGCTCACCCATAGCTGCAGGCACATGGTGTTATGCCTGCGTCCAGGGACCTATAGCCACAAGCATAGAAGCCTATGGCAGCGTCCAGGGCTATCATAGACGCTAGCACAACTCTTCCTCCATGCGTCCGGGACTCAAAGATGAATCTACAGTACTTCGAAGTTTTCGCTTAGTGGCAACAGAGTTCAGCAGTTAACTACAGTCAGTGTCAGTGCATTACAGTTCTCAAAATCAGGATCCTTCAGTAGAAGTATGTTTAAAGTCATATCATGGATGTGTGATGCAGGAGCATGAGGCCTTGAGAGAAAAGGACTTCATTTTTATTCCAAAAATACAAAAAAAGTTTACAAGCAAAGGAGTGGGTTCCTTTAGATGGAAATTTACAGTTTGAGTGGATACGGATTTGAACTATTCCTTAGGAATTTGAACTACTTGTATTAGATTCATTGTATTTAGCTTGTAGTTGATAGATTTAGGGAGAATATCGTGCAGTAGGATTTTAGCTCAAAATTAGACAATCCGACCCTTTGAATCGGATCTGAATGATTGAGCAACAATATATGTATGTAATTGGAATGTATCGAAAGGGGATTTTGGCTGTAGAAAGTTTGATTGGCAGAAAGTGATATCTCTGTGTGTGAATGTATAATCCCGGAGGGTTCTAGTTATCCTTCGAAATATTACTGAGTTTGTTTTGATTCCAGTTTGAGCTCTACCTTAATTGATTTCTCTATGTGTTAATTTATATTTGAGCGTATTATAAACTGGGTTTGTTTCGACGATAAAGGTATGCGTAAGACTTCTTTCTATTGCAATTCGAGTGAATTTTTGTAGCCATCGAAATTCCATAAGCCATCGCAGACAGTTTTATTACCTGCAACAACCAGAACTCTGTTAGTTCCTCGATCCATCAATTTGTTTCCGTAAATTGTTAAGGAATAACTTATCAGAAAGTCAAGTCTGTCGGAGATGAGAAGATCAGATAATAGAAGTGCCTAAGGAGTCAAGAGGAAAGGAGAACAGTCCGATCAAAGTAGCAGACAAATCAACGGATATCGCATTTAGATATGCGAGGAGTTTAAACATAAAATTGGATACGATATTTTATAAATCCAGTTTAATTATTTAAGTTGACCATCCAGCAGTTATTTAATCTAACGGGCCTCGCATCTAGTCTAGAGATCCAACGGTGTTCGCACATAAAGTTGCGCATTATTTAAAGTCTTAAATGGATGCGATAGAATTATAGTAAAGGTTTTAATGTGGTTTGAGTCCATCACTGAATCAACTAATTTCGAATTAGCAAATATTTGCTATGTGTGGTTTCATTATTATTGCATTCCATAAAATTTATACAATTATGGTTCTGCCATTTATGAAAAGGTTATGAAGTGGGTTTTAATGCATATTGAATTTTGTGTTACAAAATTTGGAGGTTGATGACTGACACTCCAAAGAAAATCCGAGAAGAAGTTCCACTTGATGTAGAAGCAATAGTTTCAAAATTTGAAAGCTTATCAATAACATCTACATCCAGCCCACCATTAGTGGTATCAGAGCAGCTTTTAGACACTAAGCAAGATCTCAAAGATCAGGAAAAGAAATCCAACATGGCTTACAGAGTTGGAAGAGGAGGTGGTGCTAGTCGAAGAAGAGGAAGACCAATTGCAAATGCTGAAGTGTTGGAATTTATGCAACAGATGCAAGCTAGATTAGAAGCAATGGAAATGGGAAATCAAAGAGATGCAGATGTTGGAGATGTCAGTGAGCCTGAAGTTGAATCTGCAGAAGAGGGGGAACCTACAGAAGTTACTCCTGAAATGAGATTTTTTAAATCAGTGTTGGGATCCACATCTAAACCCAAACTTGAAGTTTCGGTTTTTACAGGAGGCTTAAACCCAGAGGAGTTGATAGATTGAGTTAATGACATGGATAAGTTCTTTGATTATGAAGAAATGGAAGAAGGAAAAAGGGTGAAATTTGTTGTCATGAAATTAAAAGGACATGCAGCACTTTGGTGGGATGGAGTGCAGGCAGAAAGAAGGAGACTTGGTAAGAAGCCAATAAAGAATTGGAACAGGATGGTGGCAAAGTTGAGAGGTAAGTTTTTGCCAAGTGATTTTCAACTTTCATTATTTAGACAGATGCAGAATCTTAGACAGAGGTCAAAGACAGTCAAAGAATATACACAAGAATTTTACAAAGTAAGCATAAGAGCAGGACAAATTCAAGATACAGCAGAGAATATTGCAAGATATATAAATGGTCTCAGAATGGAGATACAAGATGAGATAAGTCTGTTGTCTCCTAAAACAACGGAAGAGGCTTATCAGATGGCCTTGAAGCCTGAAGAAAAACTCATAAGAAAGAAATCTGCCAGAAGTAGAGGTAATTTCCGAGGAAGAGGAAGTCAAGGTGGTAGAGGAAGATCTACAGCACCTAGAGAAGGAGCTAGCAGCAGCTCAAGTCAGCATACACCTACAGAAGGTGATGCAAGTGGCAAAAGGAGTTTTTCTAGAGGAAGAGGAGGCAAAGGCAGAGGAAGAGAAATCGGATGTTATATATGTAATAAGCTCAGACACAGAGCTTAGAATGTGGGGACAAATCAGAGAAATGTAATTGTTGCTCAGAATGAAGAAGAAGCAGCAAAAGTGCTAGAAGCAGCGAAAGTGCCAGAACCAAAAAATATACCAGAGAAAGGAGAATCTTTGGTAGTTAACAAAGTTCTATTAAAACCAATAAAGGAAGTTGTTGAACCAACACAGAGAAAAACTTTGTTCAGAAGTGTGTGCAAAGTTCAAGGAAAATGCTGTCAAATGGTAATTGATAGTGGCAGCGCTGATAATTTGGTCTCTACAGAAGTGGTGGAGAAATTGAAACTGAAGACAAAGAAACATCCAACACCCTACAAGGTGTCATGGCTTCAGAAAGGACATCAGTTGTTAGTGAATGAACAGTGTGAAGTGGAACTCCAGTTAGGCAGCTACAAAGATAAAATTATGTGTGATGTGATGCCTATGGACGTATGTCACATATTGTTGGGTAGACCTTGGCAGTGTGACAAAGAAGCTATGCATGATGGGAAAAAGAACACATACAAGTTTTGTAAAGATGGTGTCAATCATACATTGTTGCCTATAGAAGAAGAAGATGCGTCAAGAAGCCCTGATCCGAAAGCTTTATCACTGAGTGGAAAAGAATACCTGCAGCAGATTGAAGATGATGAGGTAAACTTTACATTAATTTGCAAACCCAAGGTAGTAATTACTTCCACTAAAATTTCTGATTTACCAATTGAAATTCAAGAGATGCTGGAAAATCACTCTGATATCATTGTAGATGATTTGCCTGATGAATTACCACCTATTAGAAAGATCAGCCATCATATAGATTTGATTCCAGGAGAAAATTTGCCAAATAAAGCAGTATGCAGGATGACTCCCACAGAAAATGAAGAAATCAGGAAGCAGGTATAGGAACTATTAGATAAAGAACTGATCAGAGAGAGTTTGAGTCCTTGTGCAGTGCCAACAGTGTTGAGTCCAAAAAAATATGGAGGCTGGAGAATGTGCACTGACTCAAGAGCAATCAACAAAATAACAATCAGGTATAGATTTCCTTTACCTAGAATTGAAGATTTGATGGATTGTTTAAGTGGGGCAAGATATTTTACAAAACTGGATTTAAAGAGTGGCTATCATCAAATTAGGATAAGGGAAGGAGATGAATGGGAGACAGCCTTTAAAACAAATGAAGGATTGTATGAATGGATAGTAATGCTGTTTGGATTATCAAATGCTCCTAGTACATTTATGAGGCTTATGAATGAAGTACTGAAGGAATTTATTGGTAAATTTGTAATAGTATATCTAGATGATATATTAATTTACAGCAAATCTAAAGAAGAACACATGAGACATCTGAATTATGTCTTAAGGAAGTTGCATCAGGAAAAGTTGCTGGTAAATTTAAAGGAGTGTTCATTCATGAAAGAAGAGTTGATATATTTAGGCTTTGTTGTTTCTGCTGATGGATTGAAAATGGATCCACAGAAGATAAAGGCAATCATAGAATGGCCTTCACCTAAGAGTGTTTTTGAGGTAAGAAGCTTCCATGGTCTTGCTAGTTTTTATAGAAAATTCATAAGGAATTTTAGTAAAATCAATGCTCCTATTATTGAAACCATAAAGAAGGACAAACAACCATTTAAATGGACTGATGAAGCAGAGAAAAAATTTTAATTGTTGAAACGAAAGATAACAGAAAAGCCCATCTTAGTTTTGCCTGATTTTAACAAACCTTTTCAAGTGAAATGTGATGCCAGTGGGGAAGCTATTGGAGCTGTGTTAAGTCAAAAAGACAGACCTGTAGATTATTTCGGTGAAAAATTGAATGAGACAAGAAGGAAATATTCTTCTTATGACAAGTAATTCTATGCAATTGTGTAGTCATTAAAGAAGTGGAGACATTACTTGATGTCTAAAGAGTTTGTGCTGTATTCAGACAATCATGCATTGCAGTACATTATGCAGCAGCCAAAATTGAATCACAAACATGCAAAATGGGTAGAGTATCTTCAAAGTTTCAATTTGTATTGAAACATATAACTGGCCAAGCAAACAAAGTAGCAGATGCCTTGAGTAGAAAAAGCATTTTAGTTCAAGAAAGTCAAATTCAAGTGTTGGGTTTTGATTTTCTTAAAGAATTGTATAGGACAGATTTGGATTTTAAAGAGGCATTTGAAGCATGCAATAATCTTATTTTGTTGGACAGAAGTAAGTGGCTGGACTTTTTCTTGCAAGAAGGTTTGCTATTTAATCAGTTGTGCATACCAAATTGTTCTATGAGAGAAAATTTAATTAAGGAGAAACATAGTGGTGGACTTGGTGTACATTTTGGTGCAGACAAGACTTATGAACAACCGAGTCATTTTTATTTTTGGCCAAAGATGAGATCTGAAGTGGAGAAGTATGTGCGAAATTGTAAAGTTTGTCAATATGCAAAAGGAAGGAGTCAAAACACAGGTTTGTATGTTCCATTACCTATTCCAGATAGACCTTGGGATATGGTAAGTATGGATTTTGTTTTGGGTTTACCTAAAACATAGAGAGGGAATGATGCAATTTATGTTGTAGTTGACAGATTTTCTAAAATGGCATATTTTATTCCATGTTATAAAACCAGTGATGCTACTCATGTTGCTAATTTGTTTTTCAAAGAGATTGTAAGGTTGCATGGGTTACCTAAGAGCATTGTCTCTGATAGGGACACCAGATTTGTTGGTCATTTTTGGAGGACATTGTGAAAAAAGCTTGGTACTAAACTAAGTTTCAGCGCAGCTTATCACCCTCAGACTGATGGACAGACTGAGGTGGTGAACAGAAGCTTGGGTAATCTTTTGAGAAGCCTTACAGGTGAACATCCTAAACAGTGGGATCAGATTTTGGCACATGCTGAATATGCTTATAATGACTCTCCTAACAGCAGTACAGGGGAGAGTCCATTCCATATAGTTTATGGAATGCACCCAAGAGGTGTGTATGAACTAAGAGATTTGGGGAAAGCATAAATGAAAAGTGCTAAAGGAGAAGATTTTGCTTCAGAAATTCAAGCAATAAATGACCAGGTAAAATCGCAGTTATAGAGCAGCAACATCAAGTACAAAAGCAGAGCAGATTTGAAGAAGAGAGAAGTTAACTTTAAGGTTGGAGATTTGGTTCTAGCACACCTAAGGAAGGAAAGATTTCCAAAAAGAGCATATAAGAAGTTGAAATTCAAGAAAATTGGACCATGCAAAGTATTGAGAAAATTTTCTGCAAATGCATATGAAATTGAATTACCCTGACATTGGAATATCTCCAATTTTCAATGTTGTTGATTTGTACACGTATGAAGACAGCAACACAAATGATACAGCGAAAGGAAAAGAAGATATTGATTGGTTGAAACAATTACCCACAACAAAAACATTGCAGCCAGAGAAGATTTCAAACAAAAGATTGTCTAAAAAGACAAGAGGACGGGAGTATTTTGAGTATTTGATCAAGTGGAAAGATCAACCAATTGCAGAGGCTACTTGGATGACAGAAACCATGTTACAGAAATTGGGCAGTTCTGTAGGGAAACTCATGGACAGGAGCCCATGAAGAATTTTGTCCTCAGAAGTCTGATGCAAAAGCATGAGGCCTTGAGAGAAAAGGACTTCATTTTTATTCCAAAAATACAAAAAAAGTTTACAAGCAAAGGAGTGGGTTCCTTTAGCTGGCAATTTACAGTTTGAGTAGATAGGGATTTGAACTATTCCTTAGGGATTTGAACTGCTTATATTAGATTCATTGTATTTAGTTTGTAGTTGACAGATTTAGGGAGAATATCGTGGAGTAGGATTTTAGCTCAAAATTAGACAATCCGACCCTTTGAATCGGATCTGAATGATTGAGCAACAGTATATGTATGCAATTGGAATGTATCAAAAGGGGATTTTGGCTGTAGAAAGTTTGATTGGCAGAAATTGATATCTTTGTGTGTGAATGTCAAATCCCGGAGGGTTCTAGTTATCCTTCGAAATATTACTGAGTTTGTTTTGATTCCAGTTTGAGCTCTGCCTTAATTGATTTCTCTATGTGTTAATTTATATTTGAGCGTATTATAAACTGGGTTTGTTTTGGCGATAAAGGTATGCGTAAGACTTCCTTCTATTGCAATTCGAGCGAATTTGTGTAGCCATCGAAATTCCATAAGCCATCGCAGACAGTTTTATTACCTACAACAACCAGAACTTTGTTAGTTCCTCGATCCATCAGTTTGTTTTCGTAAATTGTTAAGGAATAACTTATCAGAAAGTCAAGTCTGTCGGAGATGAGAAGATCAAATAACAGTAGTGCATAAGGAGTCAAGATGAAAGGAGAACCGTCCGATCAAGGTAGCAGACAGATCAACGGATATCGCATTTAGATATGCGAGGAGTTTAAACATAAAATTGTATGCGATATTTTATAAATCCGGTTTAATTATTTAAGTTGACCATCCAGCAGTTATTTAATCTGACGGGCCTCGCATCTAGATTAGAGATCCGACGGTGTTCGCACATAAAGCTGCGCATTATTTAAAGTCTTAAATGGATGTGATAGAATTATAGTAAAGGTTTTAATGTGGTTTGAGTCCATCACTAAATCAACTAATTTCGAATTAGCAAATATTTGCTATGTGTGGTTTCATTATTATTGCATTCCATAAAATTTATACAATTATGGTTCTGCCATTTATGAAAAGGTTATGAAGTGGGTTTTAATGCATTTTGAATTTTGTGTTACAAAATTTGGAGGTTGATGACTGGGACCTTAGTCACCGGGTTCGGCGAACCTGAAGGAAAAAATTCGAAGTTCGCCGAATTTAATCAACATCCGAACAAATTCGATTGTGTTCGGCAAACACAAAGTCGAACCTCATGCCGAACATAATCCCGAACACGAACCTGAAAAAATTCGATTAAATTCGTTTTTTTTTATTAAATTCGGCAAAAAATTCGAGTTTAGGTTTTGGCATTTGGTAAATTGGTAATAGGTTTGCAACATTGCGGCATTGTTGCTCGAACTGCTCACCAAAAACTTCCTCTCAGCCCGACGCCACAGCAGACAGCTAACTCTTGGCCCAACGCCACAGCAAACAGGTTACTCAAAACTCTACGCCACAGCATACAGGTTAAGCCTCAGCAGACAGGTTACAGCCTACAGGCTCACTCGGCCGGCATTTTCAATAATTAAACCATAAGTTCACTTGCCATGTTAATGAAACCGTAAACGTTTGATGCCAAAATACCCTTGCTACAGCCTACAGACTTGAATATTGACCTTTTGGCATTCGGAGGATATGTTTCTGAGGGAAATTATATTATATGATATATCTAGAGCACGACTCTCTGATATCAGAGTCGACGCACAAACTATGTAACGCCCCCATTACAGCCACTTGAATGCGGTAACGTCTTTAAAATTTACAAATACAAATGTTCAATAAGTTTTGATATCTCTCAGTTTGAAAGGGTTGAAATTTATCCTTGCAGAAGGTGCATTTTGTTATCCAGAATTTAAAAAAACAAATAAAATTTTATAATTAAAACAATCCAAATAAAATATAAAACACGGATCAATCACTCTGAATTATAGCTTCACTCGAATACATGCCATGTTGTTCTAATGCAAAAATTTGACAGCGGTTCATCTTTATGTCTCAATTACATTTTGTAATATTTTGGTAATCCGAGTCTGTCTATAAGCTAGGTCAACGGTTTTGTTTTGTTTTACCCAAAATTTCCACTATCTGCAATGGAACTACATTGAGTTTCATATCTATGTCTCAGTGTGTACATAGACTATAACCACATTATGTGAAATTTCCATTAATTAATATGCAGTTACTAACTTACTACTGGGGTACCTCGTTTTGAGTAATTCTGTTTGAAAATGCTCATAATTTTGGACTACATGACTTGTAAAAACGAAACCACCCCACTTGCCTCCGTAATTAGGCTGAAACTCCACCCTGGATTTTCTCAAGAAAATGATGAGAATAATTCACTACAATTTCTCTCAGATTAGTACACAGAGTCAATGGTTTGGGCTCTTATTCTCCTTATAGAAGGCCAAAAAACATAACAGTGAACACAGGGGAATTTCTCACCTTGTTTACTATGTATGGAAGACTAAAGTTGGTTATTTATTGGAATTTTGGCACTCACTTTCATGGTTTATATGTGGAAAATTGAAATGATGTAAATGTTTGAACAATAATCCTATCATCTTATTTATGTGCATCATATTTATCTTTCAATATGCTTAAAATTGTTATATATATATATATATATATATTTTTTTTTTTTTTTTCAAATTTCTATATGTCGAATTTTATGCCGAACTTTATTGGAAAAATTTTCGGTCCCGAACTTTATTCGAATTTCAACATTGCCAAACTCGAACACGAACACGAACCTGGTGACTTAGACTAGGACTCCAAAGAAAATCTGAGAAGAAGTTCCACCTGATGTAGAAGCAATAGTTTCAAAATTTGAAAGCTTATCAATAACACCTGCATCCAGCCCAGCAATGTGGTAGTTGTTTTATTGCATTATGAAGATGTGGATCAATGGATCATTATACTCTTGTTCGCTGAATCATTTGATGACAATATAAGAAAAGAATTTGCAAGGGTTTTCCCCATAGTGGGTTTTGCCCTGGTCTCGGAGACTTGTACCAATCTTGGTGTCTCTATGTGTGCATGCTTTTCTTCCATTTGTTTCTTTATGTTCTGTTGCATAGATGATGATGATGTTATTGTTTTTTTACATAGTTGTATATACTAATGGTAAATAGTGTAAATCTGAATAATGATATAACGATATGGGGTGAACGTAATGTGTTAATGAAGAAATGCAACTATCAAAGCAAAGATCAATGTAGCCCTACGAAAAAGTAACAGGTGCCACCACTCCATAGCATCTCCATCTAGGTGCAAAGTGGCATGTCTAATAGCATCCGCCTCCCTTATGGGGTTTAGCCGGAAATATGTGTCCAGTTCTTGTACCCATTTTCTAACAAAACTGCTAGCTAAGCCATCAAAGTGGGTGAGGGTAATTATTCCCTCAATGTTACTCACTCTCCCGTGAGCCACGTGTTTGTCTACGGTTCACCCCTCACAGTGCATACACGCCAAACCCCTCATGATCTATCTCACCACAACTGGCCAAGACCATGCTCTAATACCACTGTAATGTTCCTAAGACACGGAAAGAATTTCACCACAAATATTTTTCAACAAACACCCATGAAACAGAAAATGCTCCAAACAAGCCAAATGGGCAATTTTATTATATATATAACTGCTTGATTACAATGCGAAATAGAAAGAGTGCTTTTGGCCTTGCACAAGGCAAGATACAAGCCTCAGGTGATCCATATATCAATTCCCAGCTACTGCAAAAGTTTATCTTCTAGAAATCTGCGTTGGCCCAGTAATTTTGCACTATTGGTTCTGTTGAGACCCTAATTTGACCCCTCAAATCTACCCAGAAAATTATGCAAATTTAGAACTGAGATCCTTGCCAAAAACCCAGAAAGGGTTTTGGAAAATTCTACCGACCACCCGTGACCCAAAATTTCAGCTCACTCCTCCCCACTGGCTGCCAAATAATTATGTTGTTTTGGGCATCAAAACTCCCCCAAAAATTTTGCAAAATTAGGAGCCAACTGCTTGACCCCTAACCGACAAAACGCAGAAATGTTTTGGGCTAATTCTGACCTCCCGGAATTCCCCAAAATTGGTGCTACGCCCTCCTTGGCAGAAACTGGGTCCCCCACAACCACAACTGCTAAATATGGCACTTATCCCTCCTCAATCTGTTGTAGAACTGCCCTAAAAATTTCCTCCAGAATAATTGAGAGGATTTCCTTCCAAAATCCAGCACAAGAGAGATGGATCCAACCCCACAAATTCTGCCCAGTGACACTTTTGAACACGCCCTAGAATGGAAAATTTGTCTCTCTCAAGAGCAGCAACTTCCAGCCTTGAAATTCTCCACAATTGTTGGTCCACCCTTGGTGAAATTTCTGAAGCAAGAGCTGATATGACCCATGAAATCCAACAAATCTCTTCCCACTAAGTCCTAAAATTCTCTCCTAGGGTGGCACTCTAAGTCCACCAAAGAAAGAGCTAAGATTTCCGCCCAGAAATCTCTTTGTGCTAAGCAACACTGGTAGTCTTTGCTAAGTAGCTCAAGAGTACTCTATTCAAAAATTCAAATTGTCAAAAGCCTTGAAAATGATGCCTCTTCCTTCTATTTATCTTTGTTGCCCCTTTTCTGTCCTTGTGGGCCCTGTTAACTTTCCCTGCCGCCTACACCTACCTACAAGTTAGTGAGAAAAGCCTTTAACCCCAAAAAATGTGGCTGGTGGCAAGAAACTCAGAGAAGGGGTTGTCACACTGATCTCGACTCTCTTCGTTTAAGCTATCTCCTAGGTTAGCTATGGGGAGTGGTCCTTAAAGAAAAACTAAGTTAAAGATGTGAATTTCTAGGAGAGTTGTTAGAGTTAAATAGATTACTTCTTGTTCTGAATTAGAGATGGGATCAAAATACTATTAACCATCGACTATAACCCAATATTTATAAGCAAAAACGTGATATGAGTAATAACTATCAATACATAAGTTAAGCATGAAACATATGAGAAACCAGTGCCTTCAGAGTATTTCCCTTAAAATGAAATTGTATTTGTTTAGATGAAGTGAACTCTTTTCAAATGGAAAGCAAAAGTAATCCTGAAAAGTGTCACAAGAAACTGTTCGCACAAAATATTATAAATGCAAGATACAAGAATGTTTTTAAGATATACAAATTGGTGAATCAAAACATGTGAAGATATCTTTCCAAAATACAAACACAATTAGTAATCTATTTCGGAGAATGTAAATGAGATGATAGAAGAACTCAAATGTTAGACCAAGATAACAACACTCAATTAGCCTTGCAACATGAAATAAGAGTACTTGAAAAGAAAATGAGACTCGTTAAACATTCATGAACATGATGATCATTAAACATGAACGGGAGTTTGCTAAAGTAGACAATGTTCCAAGTACAAGAAAATTAAACTAAACTTGTTGCAAAAGATATTACAATACTTGCATGAAAGGAAATGCTTCTTGAAAATAGGAAATGATATTGCATGTGAGACTCTAAACCATCAAGAAAAAAAAATTAGAACTTGCAAGTAAGATAAATGTGATGAAAAATGCTCTTGGTTTGTTTTATTAATTAGTTCTAGAGCAAAGTTACAATTCAACTCTTCAATCCTCAAACCTCACCCTCACCCAAAGATATGGATCTCATACTAAGGAGTCAATAGAGGAGTAGAGGGTCCCTAAAATGTCTATTCAACCAACTTATGTTGGAGTAAAATTTATTGGTTGTTTGGGGCATGTAAGTGAATTAACCAATATGAAAATTAACTTTAACTTGAAATGTACTTGTTTGACATGAAATAAAATGTTACTTTATGGAGAAATCTTGCCCAAATACTTGATACATGTAAGATGTAATTAAAGGTGAAACATAAGTAGACTTGGAACAAGATTCATGACAAATTAGATTCAAGTTAAAAGTGCATGCATGCCAAAGTTTGAACTTGATATGAAAGTGAAAAGACTTGAAACTTGTAGCAAATTAAATTAAAATGCATCCAAAATGAGTGTAATGCATGTAGTGTTAATTTCCCAATTAAATGCTATGCATGCAAACAGAAATAAACCAACAAAATCATAACACCAATCCTCTCCAAAAGATGGAGAGATAGGGATACCAATGGGTAAAACCCACACTCCCAAAACCAATAATTTTATTAGTTTTTACAAGAAGGAGAAAACTATTAAGTCTTCTCTAAAATCCAAGGAAAGTCTTCACAATTTAGAATTGAGCCATAGACCTTTCCTTGCTGAAAATTTATGCAATTTGAGGCCTACAAAAGCTCAACAAAATGCAGATTTTTCGAGGAATAAGAGAGGCAAAGCCTCTTTGAGTTCCACAGCCAAAAGAGAGAAATAATCTAAAAGTTGGAGCCCAAAGATCTTGCATGCAAACTTGTAAGTAGTTTTCTAAAGATGAAACCTGCAAGTAGCTGCAAGCCAACAAGTTAGAGCAAATCTACAATAATAAATGTTAGTTCAAGAAATCACAAAATATATTACAAAAATAATCTACAATAGACTAGGCCAAAGAGTATGAGCAGACTCTCCTCTTTGACTAGCCATGACTTAGCTCTTTGAAATAGTCAAATATTGATAAATGAAGTGCACTGTGTGAAAAATAATTTTTTTTATATAATTTTGATGCAATAAATAAGAGCCTAAAACTTAAGAGCAGGGCTGCAAAACAAATCGAAATAGATGAGACTTTAGAATTAAACACATGCAAGTTCTCCGTGAATATTTTCAAGAATGGGTTGGTTCCTCCGAGAACTTCCCCTCACGCTTGAAAGTTTGACCAAAGAATGATTCCTCTACAAAACTTCACCACAACTCATTAGATCCACATGAAATTAAATAATTGCAATGGAAAGAGTTCCTAGAGATATATTTGACATCAACTAGAAGATTTATTTTCCTAGAGTAGTTAAGTAATTCTTATGCTAATATGAGATAGTTGCATACTAACATAACTTGAAACAAGCATGAAAGAAACAATAGCATGAAGAAATAAATAGAAGCATAACAAGAAGTCAAGAATTTACCACATATGCAAGGAGAAGAACACCATCACTAATTACCCCAAAGACGATTGTATTATATTGCAAGTAGTGAATACAATTCTGCAGCATCTCCTCCAGCCCAATAGCTCGTATTACATGATACAATATGAGAGCTCATGGCTCCATTATATAGAAAGTTGGGAGCAAATCCCAATGAAGAACCAAATGCCAAGTGGTGAGAGAGAGGAGATCACAAGGCAAATTCGATTTGATAAGTGGAGCTCCATTGCCAACTGTAAAAGTCGGATTCTGGAAAGTGGACATCATTTTCTTCTTCTCTTATGTGCCAAATTCGAATTTTATGATGGAATGACAAGTGTATATGGGTGGTAACCCATGTGGGGACAATTTCCCACAAAAATCTCCACCAAATATTCTCCCAAATCCTCTCAAATGTGCATTAACTTCACAAATTCGAATTTCCAAGTAAGCAGCTCTCATTTAATGCCAGAAATTCGATTTTATTTGAGCACATGTCATTTCCTTGATTTTAGGAGTCCACGTCACCTTGTGACTTCACTTTAACTCCTCCATAATTTTCCACCTCATTTCCACCTCATTTAGCATGTGTGGATATTTATTTTTCTCCATTTATTTAATTTATGGCTTATTAATTGCCAGATTTCCCACTAAACTTCGAAAAAATGGATATTGAGGGTTCAAAACACATTTTTAACCCCTCAAAGTGTGTCATGGTAGAAAGTTGAGGGTGAGAAGTGTAATTTTGATTACTCATACCCCAAACAAATTCTCTAGGCAACACTTATTACAATTCAATTAAAATTTTCGACTTGCGGGAAATCTAAAAAATTAAAAAATCACTACCTAGACCTAACCAAATTCCACGAATTTTTTTGTGTGATCTAGTATGGTAATATACATTGACTCTAGACATTGGGACTCATCCAAGGCCTCACCATCAAGCCGTACTCTGGCTTTGGGGTAAAATTGGAGGGAAAAACTCAATTAATCATTAAGTCCTAATAAGGAGATGATAATTAACCGAGTAAAAAAACCTCCAAGAGTAATACTCACTTGTCGGCAAGGTCCCAAGCTACTTAGGCCTATTACAAATTCAATACTGACTCAAATTCATCATTACTAACATCATTTATTACAATTCCCCGTAGGGCGTGGAATCTGAGTACAAAACAAAATGATGAGAAAAAGAAATAGAATTTAAAAACTATGGTGATATGATGATATCTGATGGTACAAGTGTCATTTGGTTCATCCTTGGGCATGGAGTTTTCATATAATCATCAGGTGCCACTCCAGTGGTCAACATTTGGCTCAACTCCAGTAGTCAACATTTGGCTCCATATGGGGATGCATGTTAGATATGAAGTGATAGTGTGCAAGAATCTGGAATCTACATCCACCGACGAAAGATATATATTAGCAGTATCCATTCAAAGTATCATCAAACAAAATCAAGTACAGAAACGGAAATTTTATTCTAAGAGCATAATTTATTCATGAAATAAATCTTCTTAAACAAAATTTAAGAGAGATAAGGTTAGAAATATGATACAAAAAAATGCCCCATGGCATCAGATGTCCTCAATGAAGTTCATGCTGAGAACCTGCCTACTTTCAGGCAGATCCATGGGTTGTTTTTCTGATGTGCCCTGTCCAATTCTGAATATTTTACGTGTGAAATTTTCAGATCTGAAAATTATTACTACAATGATTGGTTTATTTCTCCTACTTATGAGATAAGTTGTTTACAGATGCTTCAGTAAATTCTGAAATAAACACATTTGCAATACTTCACTTTAATCAAAAGCATAAGAACAGAAATTACACAAGTAGCACAATAGAAACAACCATATGAACACAATTATTTTTGGACAATTGTCCTCGGAAAAACCCAATGTGGGAAAATCCGTGCAACAGATAAGGGTTTTGTATTTATCTTCAGTAATGAAAAATTCATTTACAAGAGTCCTGATGAGCAAAGTAAAATTAGCATACACCTGGCTGAATTTTTTGGAACCTTCAGAAGTATTTCAGACCCTCGGGGTGACCTCTTGCACCCTCTGCGTCACCCAGTGTGTGAGCTCTGCACAGTCTCTCCCTGGACTACGTAACTCTGCGTGGAGGGGTTCTTGCTGCTGATCAGCTCACCCTTCCCTTCATCCTCCAGACTTCTACTTCTCTGTTACTGAATCCTCCCTCCTCTTTCTGCTTCTGCAATCCCGCCTCTACAGACTCACCCACTGAAATCGAATTCTCTTGCTTCAGAATCGATTTCCTTCGGGTACAGACAATGTCCCCAGCTTGATTTCCAAATGACCCTCAAGCCCCTTCTTATAGTCTTCTCGTTGATGAATCAACAGCCAAGATTATATCGTTAATTAATGGCTCAAATTAAAAGATGACTTGATCTTCATTTTCTAGAGGATTCACACTCTACTTTATTAATACCCTTTGATTATTTAATTTCCCTAAATGTATACTTAGGGTCTGCATGAAAATAATTTATTATTTTAATAAAGCCATATCCGAGTGGAATTTCCACAAACGATTTCTGGGTTCTCTGGATAACTGTTGTCCAACCCTTTCCACCAAATATGAGACTTGGAACACTTCTCAATGCTATAAAAATCAACACTCCCTCTTAGCGAGGAAAGTGTTCAAGCAAGATACCACTGTGCTGCTCTGACTCTATAACATCTGCTGCACTGCTGCCCTTTGTATTGTTGCCTGTGACACTATCTCTGCCACTACCTCATCCGTACTACAGCTCCCTCTATTTCTGTAGACCACCCTTCCCTCTAATGGAAGGGGTTCTCAACCATCCCCATCTTCTCTCTGAAGTAAGTGAACTTAATCTTACTCAAAGCCTTGGTGAGGATATCTGCCACCTGTTCCCCTGTAGGAGTGTACCACAACTGTACTTCTCCCTTTTGGACATAGTCCATGATGAAGTGGCACCGAATGTCAATGTGTTTCGACCAGTGTTGCAAGAAGCGTCCCCCCCCGGCTCCAACCCCCGATCTGCGTGCCGTACGGGATCTGTCGTACGAAACGTGGATCGAAAATTCTGAAACGCGGATCAAAAAAAAAAATTGTGATTCCTGTAAATTCCGAAACATACGGCTGGATCCCCAATTCCGTACGTTGGATCCACGTTTCTTACGGCGGATCGGCGTACGGAAGTGCCGCGGTTTGGAGGCAGATCCGTACGGATCGCGAACGCTTCCGTACAGTGGCGTATGGATCCGATTAGCGTAGCAAAAAAAAAAAAGACTTTTTAATTTTTAATTTTATTTTTTAGCTTTAGTTGGGTTAGAGAGTGGGTTAGTGTTCAGTTAGGGATAGGATGAAAAGATATAAGCTCACTTTCACCTTTCATTTGCTCACTTTTGTTTTTGGAGAGCTTGGAGAAGAGAGAGTTGGGGAGAGCTTGGAGGAGTGAAGGAGGAGTAAAGAAGGGCTTCCATCTACAAGAGCTAAAGAGGTAAGTGCAAACCCCAAACTTTCTAATTTTTTTGTCATTGTTTTTTGTATTTTCTCTCCTCCCTCTTCTACACTTTCCCATTCTTTCTTCTTGTTCATTTATTTGTAAGTTGTCCACCATCTATATTCATATTCAAAGATGATGTTTTTTTGGCTTCTATGTATCATTCCACTCTTGGTTTTGATGATGGTAAGGGGGAGTAGAAATAGAAGAGAAGAACATGAAGAAGAACAACATAGCGATCCCCATATGAATGACCCAATGTATGATGAGAAGGAATGGTTTGAAGAGGAAGGAGATAATTTTGATGAAAACATTGAAACACCAGAGGGGAAAACTGCATTGACACCCTTGTGGAACTATGTGACCAAACTTGAAGGGAGAAAAGGTGATGGAAGCTACAAGTTTTTGTGCCCTCATGGTTGTCATGGAGGAAAACCATATAGTGGTTCATATACCCGTGTGAGGAGGCATCTTTGTGGGGTGATGGGCAGTGATGAAAAAAATGGTGTTGTGGGGATAGCAATTTGCCCAAAGGTTTCAAATGAACAAAGAAGAAAATACATCCAAATAGAGGAGGTTGCACAACAAAAAAACAAAAAACAAAAAACTCAATCTGAATCAAGTGCAACCTCTTGATTTGGTAGCTCATCTCCTCATGGTACTTCTGCAAGCTTTGGAGGTAAAAAAACAATAGGGGATTTCCTTAATGTTGCTGGGAGGGATGATGTGGATGGAAAGATAGTCTGATTTCTTTGTGCTTGCGGTGTACCATTCAATGTGCTTCGCTCTCCCTATTGGCATGAAATGGTAAACGCCATCAATGAAGCCCCAAAAGGATACAAGTCCTCCAACTATGAGAAAGCTAGAACAGAGTTATTAGAAAGAGAAAAAGAAAAGGTTCAAGTAGCTTTGACACGTTTTACAAATGAGTGAGTGGATAGTGGGGTATCCATTCTATCAAATGGGTGGACAAATATCAGATACCAACATTTGATAAATGTTCTTGGTGTTTCTTCTAGTGGTGCAGTGTTTATTACATGTCATGATTCCTCCTCTGTCAGTGCAACTTCCCAAAACATTGCAGCTCTCCTATTAATCAATCAAAGATGTTGGTCCTAGTAAAGTGGTTCAAGTGATCACAGATAATGCAGCAAATTGTAAGGGAGCGGAAAGAATTATTGAGCGTACTTATCCACACATATTTTGGTCTGGGTGCTTGGTGCACACATTGAACTTTTTGATGCATGATATTTTGAAGCATAAAGAATGTGGGTGGATTAATGAGCTTCACAAAAGAGGGCAGCAACTCATTAAATTTATCACAGGGCATACAAGGGTAAACTACTTCTATGGCACTTACTCCAAGTTGCAGTTGCTTAAACTTGCAAAAACAAGATTTGCAAGTTATTACCTCACCTTTAGGCGACTAGTGAAGGTGAGACAAGTTTTAACTAATATGGTCACCGTTGAATCATGGGAGGAAATTAACACTGATAAAGATGGTGCTAATGTAACCAGGGACACTATTCTTGACATGTACTTTTGGTCACAGGTTAAATATGTTTTGCAATTCACTAAACCAATTTATTACATGATCAAGTTTGCAGATTCAGATCGGCCAATAATTGGGGAGGTGTATGAGCAAATAGATAATAACATGTTGGGGCAGATTAAAGACATTTTTGAGCCTAGAGATATCACCTTGTACAGTTATATTCGTGCAGAGGTGGAAAGACGATGGGATATGCTAAATGTTCCATTGCATGCATTAGCATATGTTTTGACACCTATTTACTATCATCCATCATGGCTTTCAACACCAGCACCTCGGGGGGGAGCAGGAGAAAACCACACCCAGATCCAGAGGTCCTAGAAAAATATATGTAATATTCCCAATTAGCAGCAGCTAATTAGCAATATTAATTTTTGGTTAGTTTACTTTTATAAAGTAAAGTCAGTAATAAAGTGGGTGAGAAGACCCTCAACCTGCACTTAGGAAATAAAACACTTCCTAAAGTCACTTTAGCACATTTATTTGACAACGTGGGGCCCAAGGGTCAAAGTGACAGCGTGGGGGCAGTGGCAGTGTGGGCCCATGGCAGCGCAGAGAGAGATGGATAGCGTGGCCAAGAGGGACAGTGCAGTTTTGGTGGGGCCTAAGGGAGAGAAAGGCTCTCCAAGCATAAAGAGAGGTAGAGACTCCTCATTTGCTCATTCGATTATGCATCTTTGTTTTGTCTATTGACATTGAGCACGCTTTTGTTGTTGAGCAAAGTCTGCAAGTGCTGTTTAGCACACCGGGTGTCTCCGAGCGGAGATCCCAACCTTATCCCCGGGGGACTTCAAGTGCCTGCTCGGGTGAGGAGTTATATCCGTTGATTTTCAGGTGGGAGCTATAGCATCCTCTGCAGGAATTACGCGCTTGCTTGGGCAGCACAGTCTTAAGGAGAGACTACGCAGTTCTTGAAGGAGGTAGTGCCGGGAGTAGAGATTTATCAAGGGATTTAGCCTGGGATAGTGAGAAGGGATCAACCCTTAGCTATTCCATCATTTTGGTAGAGGAGGAGGCCACCATTTGCAGAAACACATTCAGGGCCAGCGTATTCCACTAGGACAACGTTATTTCTCAAGGGAGGTGATTTTTCGGGGTCACCCATTCCGGAAACCCTTTCTAGGTTTTTTTGGGTATTAGGTGGAGAGCTTATTTCCAGAGTCTCGTATTTTTCTGAGTAGGGGAACAGCCCCAAAGAGTCAGCCTATTCCAGTAGTATCAGTAGTAGCAACAGCTTGGAGACAACGCAGTCACTGATAGAGCAGCCATTCCTGGAGTATTTCTGAGAGTATCTCTAGCTTGCCTTGTGCAAGCCAAGGTGCCATCATTCTAATCACCTTTTATACTTATCATCACTTTCAGTTATATAATAAAATGGCTCAGCGTTCTCCATGTTTTGCTTTCTATGTGTGATGTCTCTCTATTTGTTGTAGTTTCATGTTTATGTTACTTTGTATTGTTGTTTATTTCTACAAGGAATATTACAGTGGTATCGGAGCTCATAGACTTGGCTCAGCCTGTGGAGCAGATTGTCTATGACACCCGCAGGAAAACCATACATCACTTACCAGGGAAGGAGGTATAAGGACCAAGAGAGGAGGCTTGAGGCCACTTTTGGAGAGGGTGACCACATTCCAGCAGTGGACGCAGAAGAGGAAGAACCAATGGCAGAGGAAAAAGATGAAGGGAAGGAGTTCGGGGAACTTTTCCTAAAGTCTGTGCAGGAGTTGTCAAGAAGGATAGAGGAGATGGGACAGAAGTTCACCGTAGACAAGAGACAGCATGAAACCCCAAGGGGTTTCCACACCGGAGAAGGGTCTAGCACATCCCATCACTTGCAGGAGCATCTCACAGCGCAGCAGATGGCATCACTAACTCCCCCACGTTCCACAATGCCCACATTTCTAGCTACGAGCACGGGAGCAAGAGCACCTCAGGAACGGGAACCAGTTCACATGGGGGATTATTTTGCCGAGTATTAGTCCTACGGATGAGAGTTTGGTGAGGCTCTCACTTTCCATGACTTTGTGCAGCGCAAGAAGGACATCAAACCCCGCAACCAGAACAAAGGGGCTAGATAAACACAGGATGGGGATGTACAACGTACAATGGGCAGTTTTTCTGCCGACATTTAACACATCCTCCAAGTGTTCGGCAAAGGCTTGGGTGGAGAAGTTGGATATTTACTTCCAGCTCAATCAGATGGCAGAGGCAGAGGCCATCAAGGTGGCAGCGCTGCACCTAGAGGATGAGGCCCATGATTGGTGGTTCCACAGGATGGCCACGCTGGGGCACTCAGCGGTGACAGCATATGCAGAGTTTGCACGGAGGCTGATAGAGCGGTTTGATCGGAGAGATCCGAAGGAGCACTTTGTTGAGCTGACTAATCTCAAACAAACCGAGAACCTAGACACATACATTGCCGAGTTTTTGAGACTCTCCGTGATGGTACCCAACTTGTCTTCGGCCAAGATGATTTACATGTTCATTGATGGGTTGGCAGGACCTCTTCGGGGGTTAGTTAGATTGACGAGGCCAGCTACACTTCATGATGCAGTTGGGAGGACCAGGGATTTGCAGCATGCCCTACCCAAGACCAGAGCTCCTTTCCCCCAGAGACCGGAATTTCAGCCGAAGGGGAGGGACACGAGGGTTCCACCTCCAAAGGGGAACCAAGGTCGGGGACCTTTGGACGATGAGACCCAGAGAGATCTGAGACGAACAGAAGCTATGCTTCACTTGCCAGGAGCCATGGGCACCGGGACATCGTTGTGTCGCTGGGAAGGCACACTATATAGAGGTCTTCTCCGACAGTGACAAGGAAGAGGATGCGTATGAGGAGATGGAGGCACGAGGCAGCGATGTAGTACAGAGAGGAGATCATCCACCACCTCCACCACTAGGAGCAGGAGGGGCAGCGTTTGCACCTACTGGGGGAGTCCTTGCTTCTTTGCGAGGGGTTCCCAAATACTTGATACTGTGTGTCCGGGGTACTGTGCAGGGACAGCATGTTTCGGTATTAGTGGACAGTGGGGCTACCCACAATTTTATTGATGCACAGTTGGTAGAGCGGAGGAAAATACCGACCGAGAGCTTTGATGGGTTTTCAGTGCTGGTACCAGGTGCCAGAACCATGCAATGTGCCAAATATGTGCCAGCCTTGGTAGTGACTATGGGGACTCACACTCTGACAAATCATTTCTTTGTGGTGGACATTCCGGACACCAACGTGACATTGGGAGTGCAGTGGTTGATCACGCTGGGGAAGGTCACCACAGATTGGGAGACCTTGGAGATGGAGTGGAAGGACAAGAAGACCGGGAAGCATGAGATGATTCGGGGCATGCACACTTATCCGCCACAGACAGTTTCAGCACACCAGATGGAGGCAGACTTCCGGAAGGGAGATATAGAGTGGGCAATAGAGTTGTGTGTTTCGGAGGCAGGGTCTACAGGGCAAGCCGTACACCCAGATGTACAGTCTATTTTGGACAGATATGCCACAGCTTTCGGCGATATACCACCAGGGCAGCCGCCAGATCAGGGGTTTGAGCACACCATTGAGCTGGAGCAGGGCATCCAGGTTGTGATTACTACACCCTATAGGCACCCCAAGCCTACAGGGATAAGATTGAGAGGGCTATTCATGAGCTCTTAGCGCTGGGACACATCCGGCCTAGCACTAGCCCATTTACTTCTTCTATGGTACTAGTGAAGAAGAAGGATGGCACACTGAGGATGTGCATCGACTATTGGGCTCTCAACAAGAAGACCATGAAGAATCGATACCCCATCCCACGGATTGATGAGTTGATGGATGAGTTGAGGGGATCGAAGTTCTTCTCGAAGATTGATCTGAGATCAAGGTACCACTAGATTCGCATGAGGGACCAGGATTTTCCCAAGACCGCTTTCAAATGTCACTACGACCACTTAGAGTTCCTGGTGATGCCTTTTGGGCTAACCAATGCACCAGCCACCTTTCAGTCCTGCATGAACCACATCTTTCGTGGTCAACTAAGGAAGTTTGTGCTGGTATTCTTTGATGACATCTTGATATACAACTGGACGTGGGAGGAGCACCTGTAGCACATTGATGTTGTGTTGCGCATATTGGAGGAGCATCATTTCTATGCTAAGCTCTCCAAGTGTGAGTTTGGATTGACGGAGATGCTCTATTTGGGGCATATCATTGGGGTGGACGGAGTGAGGGTCCACGAGGAGAAGATCAAGGCCATCCGAGATTGGCCAGAGCCGAAGAACGTGACTGAGCTTCGAGGATTTGTAGGCATCTGCACGTACTACCAGAATTTCATCAAGGGATTTTCCCAACTTATTGCACCCCTCACAGATCTTACGAAGAAAGGGCCATTCAGTTGGAGAGACAGCGCAGAGGACCTTTGACAGGCTCAAAGAGGTGATGAGCAACTGCCCAGTTCTTGTGTTACCGGATTTCACATAGCCTTTCGTCCTTGAGTGTGATGCATCAGGAGAGGGGGTAGGCGCAGTTTTGATGCAGGGGGGCCATCCCATAGCTTTTGAGAGCAGGAAGCTATTGCCGCATGAGAGGTTGTATCCCATATACGACAAGGAAACGCTGGCTATCATGCATGCACTGGCCAAGTTTTGGCAGTACTTGGTGGGGAAAAGATTCAAGGTGAGGACTGACCACAACAGCCTTCGGTTCTTTTTAGAGCAGAAGCAGTTGCAGGAGAGGCAGCAGAAGTGGGTCAGCAAGATCCAGGCATACGATTTTGACACTAAGTATGTCAAGGGGAAGAACAACGTGGTGGCCGATGCTCTCTCACGCAGACTAGAAGCATTGTCCCTGATGAGTTTAGACACGGATTGGAGGGCTCAGTTGCTGGTGGAGTACTCCAAAGACCGTTTTGCCTGTGAGATCTTGAATAGACAAGTCACGGATGACAGATACAGGGTGATGGATGAGGTGATATACTTCAGAGATCGAATCTTCTTGACTGGGGACTCTCAGCTCAAGGAGAAGGTGCTACGTGCCTCACATGACTCACCACTATCAGGCCACCAGGGGTTCACTAAAACTTACAGGGCCATCGAGGAGAGGTTCTCTTGGAAGGACCTCGAGGAGGACGTACTCTGGCATGTCAGGGAGTGCAACGTATGTCAGCGGAACAAGGGGGAGATGAGCCATCCAGCAGGATTACTACAGCCTCTTCCCATTCCAGAGGGGAAATGGGAAAGCATATCGATGGATTTCATCACAGGATTGCCCGCAGTGAAGGGCAAGGACTGTATCTTCGTATTCGTTGATCGACTAACAAAGTAAGCAAACTTCTTTGCTATATCAGCATGGTACACAACAACTCAGGTGGCGGAGTTGTTTTTCAAGGATGTTTTCAGGTTGCATGGTCTCCCAAAGACCATTGTTAGTGATCAGGACAGCCATTTCATGGGCGGATTTTGGTAGGAGCTCTTTCATTCGGTGGGTATGGAGTTGACTCCGAGCACCAGTTACCACCCTCAAACGGATGGGCAAACGGAGATAGTGAACAAGTGGTTGGAAGGCTACTTGCGAAATTATGTTACAGGGCAGCAGAAGGCATGGTTACGATGGTTGCACTTGGGGGAGTACTGCTACAACACTACTTTCCACATGTCCATTGGTATGTCTCCGTTTTACGCTTTATATGGATATCATGCTTTGTCTTTTGCTGACATGATGTTTGGTGCTAGTAAGGCCCCCAGGGCCAAGGGCTGGATCCAAGAGAGTCAGGACATACTCCGGGCCCTCAAGGACAACTTAGCTACAACACAGAACCAGCAAATATTGTATGCTGAAAAAGGATGGGTTGAGAGACAGTTTGAGGTAGGAGACTTGGTCTACCTACGACTTCAGCCATACTGGCAGTCCACACTAAAGCAGAAGGGGGCCAAGAAGCTCAAGCCCAGCTTCGAAAAACCATACAGGGTGATACGCAGGATCGGGGAGGTTGCATATGAGCTGGAGTTACCCACAGGTAGCAGGATCCATAACATCTTCCATGTATCTTGCCTAAAAAAAGCATTGGGGTAGCAGGTGACTGCAACAGAGGAGCTTCCACGAACAGATGATGAGGGGCATTTGGTGCTACAGCCAGAAGCCATCATAGATACCAGGGAGAGGCAGCTGCGGAGCAGGACAATCAGGGAGTATTTGGAGAGATGGAGGAACTTGCCGAATGAGGATGCCACTTGGGAGAGTGAGAAGATTTTGCATCATCCATCATTGCAGTTACTTGAGGACAAGCAACGTTTTGGCAGGGAGGACTGTAATATTCCCAATTAGCAACAACTAATTAGCAATATTAATTTTTGGTCAGTTTACTTTTATAAAGTAAAGTCAGTAACTAATTGGCAATATTAATTTTTGGTCAGTTTACTTTTATAAAGTAAAGTCAGTAATAAAGCGGGTGAGAAGACCCTCAACCTACACTTAGGAAATAAAACACTTCCTAAAGTCACTTGAGCACATTTATTTGACATCGTGGGGCCCAGGGATCGAAGTGACAGCGAGGGGACAGTGGCAGCGTGGGCAGTGTGGGCCCATGGCAGCGCAGAGAGAGATGGACAGCATGGCCAAGAGGGACAGCGCAGTTTTGGTGGGGCCCAGGGGAGAGAAAGGCTCCCCAAGCATAAAGAGAGGGAGAGACTCCTCATTTGCTCATTCAATTATGCATCTTTGTTTTGTCTATTGACATTGAGCATGCTTCTATTGTTGAAAAAAGTCTGCAAATGTTGTTTAGCACACCGGGTGTCTCCGAGCGGAGATCCCAACCTCAGCCCCAAAGGACTTTGAGTGCCTTCTTGGGTGAAGAGTTCTATCCGTTGATTTTTAGGTGGGAGCTATAGCATCTTCAGCAGGGATTACGCACTTGCTTGGGCAGCGCAGTCTTCAGGAGAGACCACGCAGTTCTTGGAGGAGGTAGTGTCAAGAGCGGAGATTTATCAAGGGATTCAACCTGGGATAGTGAGAAGGGATCAGCCCTTAGCTATTCCATCATTTTGGTAGAGGAGGAGACCACCATTTGCAGAGACACATTCAGGGCCAGCGTATTCCATTGGGACGGCGTTATTTCTTAAGGGAGGTGATTTTTCAGGGTCATCCATTCCCGAAACCCTTTCTGGGCTTTTCTGGGTATTAGATGGAGAGCTCATTTCCAAAGTCCCGTATTTTTCTGAGCAGGGGAACAGCCCCAAAGAGTCAGCCTATTCCAGTAGCAGCAGCAACTTGGAGACAACGTAGTTACTGATAGAGCAGCCATTCCGAGAGTATTTGTAAGAGTATCTCTAGCTTGCCTTGTGCAAGCCAAGGTGCCATCATTTTGATCACCTTTTGTACTTATTATCACTTTCAGTTATATACTAAAATGGCTCAGCGTTCTCCATGTTTTGCATTCTATGTGTGTTGTCGTTCTATGTGTGTTGTCTCTCTATTTGTTGTAGTTTCATGTTTATGTTACTTTGTATTGCTGCTTATTTCTACACGGAATATTACAATATATGATTGCATTGACTAGATTAGTCCCTGATGAGGAGGAGGTTGCCTTGGTATGGAAACAGTTGAGCAACTATATGCTTTCCACTGGTCCATTTGGGAGCATGCATGTTATTAGAGATCAAGAGAGTTTTTCTTCTATTGAGTGGTGGAACATGCATGGAGGTGCTACTCCAATTCTATAGACTTTGGCATTGCAGATGCTATCACAGGTGGTAAACACTTCTTCTGTAGAGAGGTGTTGGAGCTCTTATGCTTTCATCCACAGTGTTAAAAGGAACAGGTTGAGTTTAGACCGGGCAGAGAGCTTGGTTTATGTTCATTACAACTTGCGATTGTTGTCCCATTACTGTGATGATGCAAAGAGTAATAAAGACCTTAAGATTTGGGACATGTATCCAGAGGAGGCCAATTTGGAGGATGGACTGTTGCAATTAGAGCAATTAGAGGATGCTCTTATCCATGATGATGATGATCGAGTTGACATGCCACCCCCAACTGGTCCCTTGCTTCCTAGGTTCCATGGCTCAACACCAACAACAGGGGCTTCGTCTTCATCAATTGCAATGCCAGTGCCACAACTTCCATAGCAACCATCTTCTTCATTACCACCACGTGGAGGCCCACCACCATGTACTCTTCATGGTGGAAGGAGGAGAGATTAGTAGATATTTTCCCAATTTACTGCTTTTGTCATAGATTAGACTTGTAGGCTTGTTGTGAAATTGAACTTTTTTTTCTTGGTGGTGGCCAAGTGGCCTATTTTGTAAACATTATTATTTGAATTTTGGACATGACTAATGTTGACAGTTGCTCACTTGATAGATAATATGCTTTATGTTTTATAATATGGTTAAATGTTTTATGTTTTACAATATACAGCATGCTTAAATGTTTTATGTTTTATAGTATGCTTAAATTTTTTATCATGCTTAAAAATTTGATGTATGTTTGCAATTGCTAGGATCTAGAATCTAGATGGTTGATGTTCGAATAATTAATTATTGATGTACAATGGAATCATGGATGTCATATCTATCTTGATTTATGTAAAAATATGCATGTTTTCATGTCTTCTACAACTAATATGGTATTTGGGATGTTTGTTTTGAATATAAATGCAAAAAAATATTTAAAAAAAAAAATTAAATATATATATATATATATATATATATATACTAGACGCTTCCGAAACGCTTTGCTTCCTAAATTTTTGGAAAATGACACTTCCGCGTCCCCGCTTCCAAAAAATGTCCCTGCTTCGTCCCCGCTTCGTGCAACGTTGATTTCGACTGGTCATGAAACATAGGATTCTCAGAGAGCTTAATGCAACTCTGATTATCACACATAATCCGAGTCAGTTCCATCCGCTTCTTGAGTAGATTCACGAGTAACTTACGAAGCCATATGGCCTCGCACGAAGTTGTGCTTGTTGCCATGTACTCTGCCTCGGCTGAACTTAGTGCTATGGACTTCTGTTTCCTGCTGCACCAGGAGGTCATTCCTAATCCGAGACTGAAACAGTACCCACTAGTACTCTTCTGATCCACTGTGCTTCCAGCCCAATCTGCATCTGTAAACCCACTCAACTGGACCTCATTGCCCTTGGTGTACTTCAACCCATACTCAACTGTCCCCTTCAAATATCTGACAACATGTTTGGCTGCTGCCCAGTGAGCCCTCCTTGGTTCCACCATGAACTGACTGAGGGTATTCACTGCATAACAGATGTCTGGTCTAGTATTGTCCAGATACATCAATGATCCAATGAGTTGCCTATACAAGGTGGGATCAGCCTCATCATCTTTTGTTGTGTCTATCTTCTTCCAGTTAGTAATCATTGGCATGGCCATGGGTCTACTTTCTTCCATTTGAAATCTCTTCAGAATTTCTGACGTGTATCTTCCTTGCCCCAGGAAGATTTCCCCCTTCTGTTGCCAGACTTCTAATCCAAGAAAATAGTGCATCTGCCCCAGGTCCTTCATGTCAAATTCTATAGCCAGATTCTCCTTGCAGTCCTTAATAAGCTTAGATGATCCAATAAGGAACAGATCATCCACATATAATACCTGAATTAACGGCCCATCCCCTACTCTCAAGTAGTAGAGGTTGGAGTCTGTATCTCTCTTGAAACACCCCATCTTCTGCAAGTAGCTATCAATTCGCCCATACCATGCCCTGGGGGCTTGTTTTAAACCATATAAGGCTTTCTTAAGCCTGCAAACATGAGCCTTCTGCTCATGTGTCTCGAAGCCCTCTGGCTGTTCTATGTACACTTCCTCCTCTATCACACCATTCAAGAACGTTGTCTTGACATCCATCTGGTGAATCTCCCATCCCATCTGCGCTCCCAGAGAGATGATGAATCTGATAGAAGTGTAGCGAGCTACCAGGGCGAAGGTTTCCTCATAATCGATGCCTTCCTTCTGTGCGTACCCCTTAGCTACAAATTTGGCCTTGAACTTCTCTATGCAGCCATCTGTAGCATAATTGATCTTGTAGATCCACCTGGATCCTACAACTGATCTATCCTGTGGTCTAGGGACTACTTCCCAGACGTCGTTTGTCATGATGGAGCTATACTCCTCCACCATGGCATCCACCCACAATTGATGCTAAGCTGCTTCTCGAAAGCTGGAAGGTTCTCCAACCTGAGCTACCAGTGCTTGGTATCTGTCAGGTTACTTCTGTACCCTCTTCCTAACTCTAGGGGTTCCTTCAGAATTTGTTGAAGTTCTATGCTCGGTCTCCCATCGATGGTAGGCAGTCTCACCTGCTCTTCTTCCTGTTCTTCTTCGGATGAACTCTCCTCAGAATCTTTGTGCCTTTGAGAGGCACTTGACCCCTCCTCTATAGGTCGTTGAGGTTGTACTAGAGGATCCTCCTCAATCTGCGTATCTATAACCATTTCTCAGGATTTCCTTAAGGCTCTCTCCTCCATGAATTTCACATCCCTCCTTACTACGATTTTCCTGCTCTCTATGTGAAAATTCTATAATATAGAATTCTACTGTAGCTACTTATTAAATTTCTTCTATTGTATTGTCAAACACAATTATTTAAAATTTCTCGTGTTAAATAACAAAATAAAATATGCTGCAGACTTCACGATTAACAAATCAGATATAAAAAAATAGCACAAGTAATCACACATAGACACCGTTATTTTTGGACAATTGTCCCCGGAAAAACCCAATGTGGGAAAACCGGTGCAGTAGATCTGAGGGTTTCTTTATTATGCAGAAATTTTGAGTACAAATGTGTAATTATAAATGTCAATCAATCACTTGAAGAATTTTGATGAGAAAAGGTTCAGTGAGACAATTCTCACATCACCATATGAGTTCCGGCACTGACCAGCACCCACACTGACTGGCTCTGCGTGATTTCTACGCAGTGACTGCGTCACTGCTTCTGCTGCTTGTCGTGGTTGCTTTTGTGCTTGCTGCTATATGAGACTAGAGTGCTCCTTCCTTCCTGACATGTCCTCCTGACACCGGATGAACCCTCAGCTGCCTCTCCAATAGAAAATGAAACTCCCTCTGCTTCTCTGTGCTGGCCCAACGTAACTGCTGCTAGGGTAACTCTGCATTGATGCTTTGGCTCCTCTCTCACTCCTCTTCATGCACTCTCTATGCTTTAGAAATTTTCCCTCCTTTAGATGTCACCTTCCCCTCTCTGCAAATGAGAACCACTTCGATTCTTCCTCTCTCTGAAGAAATCGAACTCTTGATTTTTTCTCCGTCTGATGTGTCTTTCCATAGGCCTCTCACCCTCCTTATATTCTTCTGTTGCACCTTCAACGGCCAATAATAAAACATAATCAAGCGCTAAGACTAATTTGGACGTGATCCATGACTTCTTCTAGAAGATTCACACTAAGTTTAATTAATACCCTTTAATTAATCAGTTTCCCTAAGTTTACACTTAGGAAAACATTAAAAAATGATTAATTATTTTAATTAAACCATCTCTAAGTCGAATCTTCAAAAATCCTTTCTGGGTATTATGGAATACACGTGTCTTAGCCCATATACAAAATTACAAGGCTAGAGCACATCCGATGCTACCATAAATCAACACTCCTTAGCGAGGAAAGTGCTCTAGCAAAACAACTCAATCTGTTGTTGTTCTGACTTTTGTAACATCTACTACTGTGTTGTTGATGCTGCTCACCAACACTGCACAAGAAATGTTGCATCTGTATTGCCGCTGACTCTGCTTACTGCTGCCAACTTCCACTGTACTGCAACTCCCTCCTTCAACTGCGTTGAGGATCCATTTCTTACTGAAATGGATTTTCTTTCATACCCAGTTGTTCCCTGAACTGAGTGAACTTAATTTTGCCCAGAGCCTTAGTGAGTATATTCGTTGTTTGTTCGCCTGTGAAAATGTACTGGAGTTGTACTACCCCACACTAAATACAGTCTCTGACAAAATGACATCTGATGTCAATATGTTTGGACCGATCATGAAATACTGGATTTTCAGAGAGTTTGATACAACTCTGGTTGTCACAGTAAACACTAGTTGGCTCCATCCTGCTTCTGAATAGACTCACAAGAAGTTTCTAAAGCCAAATCGCTTCGCATGTCGCTGTACTAGCTGCCATGTACTCTGCTTGTACTCTGCTTCAGCTATGCTCAATGCTACTAACTTTTGTTTCCTGCTGGACCAAGACACCATTCTTGAACCAACGTTGAAACAGTACTCAGAGGTACTTTTCCTGTCCACTAAGCTACCTTCCCAATCTACATTTGTGAATCCACCGAGTCTGACATCCTCTCCTCTGCCATGTCTGATACCGAATCTGATTGTTCGTCGTACATACCTCAGGACATGCCTTACTGCGGCCCAGTGCACTCTTTTGGGATCCACCATGAACTGACTAAGAGTGTTGACGGCAAAGCAAATGTCTGGTCTGGTGTTAACTAAATACATCAATGACCCGATGAGCTGTTTGTATAAGGTGGGGTCTACCTCTGTATCTTCTGATGCATCTATCTTTTTCCAATTGGTGATCATGGATGTGGCCATGGGCCTGCAATCCTGCATTCTGAATCTCTTCAGAAATTCCAAGGCATACCTCTCCTGTCCCATGAAGATATCTCCGTCTTTCTGACAAACTTCCAATCCTAGGAAGCAGTGCATCAACCCCAAATCCTTCATGTCGAATTCAACTTCTAGATTCCGATTGCAATCCTTGATGAGCCTAGATGATCCTGTGAGAAACAGATCATCTACATATAGTACTAGTACCAATGGCTCATCCTCTACCAACAAGTAGTAAAGATTGGGATCCGCATCACTCTTTACAAATCCCATCTTCTGCAAATAGCTATCTATCTGACCATACCACGCTCTCAGACCCTGCTTAAGCCCATATAGGGCTTTCTTTAATTTGCATACATGAGACCTCCTTTCATGAGTCTCAAAACCCTCTGGTTGTTTGATATATACCTCTTCCTCAATTTCTCCATTCAAAAACGTTGTCTTGACATCCATTTGATGGATCTCCCATCCCATCTGTGTAGCTAAAGATACGACAATCCGGATGGAGGTATATCTGGAAACTGGTGCGAAGGTCTCCTCATAGTCAATTCCTTCCTTCTGAGCATACCTTTTTTCCACGAACCTTACCTTGTATTTCTCTACACTTCCATCTGCAGCGTACTTGATCTTGTAGATCCAACGTGATCCAACAACTGATCTGCTCTGAGGTCTGGGTACAACCTCCCAGACATCATTTGTCATGATAGAAGCATACTCTTCTATCATGGCATCTACCCATACTTGGTGCTGAACATCTTCCTGGAAGCTGAAGGTTCCTCTACTTGAGCCACCAAGGCCTGGTACCTGTCAGGAGGTTTGCGCTCTCTTCCCGTTCCTGGGAGTCCCAATAAAGTTTTCTGCTTCCCTCAGTATTTGTTGAGCTTCCCTGCTAATCTGACCACTGGTGGAAGGTTGCTCTCTCAACTCTTCCTCTTGATCTAACGGCTCCTCTGACTGAGTATCTTCCTGATCTTCCTCTGTGAAGATGTTAGTAAATGTCCTTGGTACCAAAGTCTGTCTTCCTGTCTGTTCTTCTTGGTGCCCCTGCTGTTCTTGGACCAAGGGAACTTCTGCAATTTGCTCCTCTGCCGGCATATCACGCGATTTCTAAAATGCTCTATCCTCCATGGACTTGACATCGCGTCTTATCACAACCTTCCCACTATCAGGAATATAGATCCTATATGCCTTGGAGGTGTCACTGTACCCTACAAGATGCCCCCTTTCTGCAGTTTGATCTAGCTTGCTTCTCTTCTCGCTTGGCACATGACAGCAAGCCATGCTACCAAATATCCGAACATGCCCTACCTCCGGTTTCTTCCCTGTGAAAACTTCCTCAGGAGTCTTCTTACTCAAGGCTCTATGAGGTGTCCTGTTATGGATGTATACTGCTGTATTGCAGGCTTCAACCCATAAATATCAGGGTAAATCTAGGTCAAATAACATGGCCTTGGTTGCTCCTACAATTGTCCTGTTCTTCCATTCTGCCACACCATTCTGCTCTAGATTTTATGGTGCAGTCCACTCTCTTCTAATGCCCTCCTTTGTGCAGAAATCTGTGAAGTCTCCATCTATGTATTCCCCCCATTATCTCAACGCAATGTTTGATCTTCTTCCCCATCATGTTTTCAACAAGAGCCTTGAATTCTTTGAACTTTTCAAATATTTCATCTTTTGTCTTCAGGAAGTAGATCCAGGTCTTCCTGGAGTGATCATCAATGAATGTGACAAAATATTTGCCACCTTTGAGAGCGTTAGTGGACATTGGTCCACAGATATCTGAGTGTATCAATCCCAAAATGCTTGCTGCCTTGTTTTCACTTCTGGGAAAAGTTGCCTTAGCGTACTTCCCAAGTACGCATCCTCGGCATACATCATCATGCTCCGTGATGAGAACAGGTGCTCCATTAACTGTTTCTCTGAGCATCTTCAATGCACCGTGATGCAGGTGCCCCATTCTTCTATGCCAAAGTTCATTCAA
Source organism: Pinus albicaulis (assembly GCA_034641835.2). NCBI lineage: Eukaryota > Viridiplantae > Streptophyta > Pinopsida > Pinales > Pinaceae > Pinus > Pinus albicaulis. The sequence goes on from CM076574.1 coordinate 1,366,875,253, forward strand.
CCCTTTCTTGTCTTCTAGATTACTACTGACTAGTGCCATTGGGGTTTCGATCTGCAACCTGTATAGTTTGTTGCTTCTGATTCCGATCTGCCTTGTTTGCTTCCAACTGGGATGCTTGACATATACTTTCTTTCTGGTAAAGTGTATGTCATACCCTTTGTCCTGCAACTGGGATACTGAGACTAGGTTCATCCCAAGCCCTGGCACATGTAGTACATCCGTGATCCTGACACTGGTTCTGGCTTCCGTCTAAAACACTACGGATCCTCTCCCGACTGGAGTGCACTTCGTGCTATTGCCCATAGTGATCTGGAAGTTCATCTGCTCTTCCCTATAGCTCGAGAAGTATTCTCGTACTCCAGTCATATGAGCTGAAGCCCCGCTATCAATATACCAAATTCCTGCAGATGCTGAACTTGCTAGGCATGTATCATCCTCTTTTAACCTAGAGGATAAAACATCTAAGTCTGTCATACTTGTCTGTGCTTTCTTCTCTTTGTGTTGTGTCCCCTCTGAAGCTTCTGGTTTAAGCAGTGCCTTTCCTGACCTTGCTTCCTTTGGACCTGACAGCTCTGATACCATGTGAAAATTCTCTAATGTAGAATTCTACTGCAACTACTTATTAAATTTCTTCTGTCGTATTGTCAAACACAATTATTTAACATTTCTCTTGTGTTAAATAACGAAATAAAATACGCTGCAGACTTCACGCTTAACAAATCACTTATAAAAAAATAGCACAAGTAATCACACATAGACACCGTTATTTTTGCACAATTGTCCCCGGAAAAACCGAATGTGGGAAAACCGGTGCAGCAGATCTGAGGGTTTCTTTATTATGCAGAAATTCTGAGTACAAATGTGTGATTGTAAATGTCAATCAATCACCTGAAGAATTCTGATGAGAAAAGGCTGAGTGAGACAATTCTCACATCACCATCTGAGTTCCGGCACTGACCTGCACCCACACTGACTGGCTCTGCATGATTTCTAGGCAATGACTGCGTCACTCACGCTGTCACTGCGTCACTGCTTCTGTTGCTTGTCGCGGTTGCTTCTGTGCTTGCTGCTCTATGAGACTAGAGTGTTCCTTCCTTCCCAAAATGTCCTCCTGACACCGGATAAACCCTCAGCTGCCTCTCCAACAGAAAACGACACTCCCTTTGCTTCTTTGCGCTGGCCCAACGTAACTGTTGCTAGAGTAACTCTGCTATGATGCTTTGGCTCCTCTCTCACTCCTCTTCATGCACTCTCTATGTTTTAGAAATTCTCCCTCCTGTAGATGTCACCTTCCCCTCTCTACAAATGAGAACCTTTTGATTCTTCCTCTCTCTGAAGAAATCGAACCCTTGATTCTCTCTCTGAAGAAATCGAACCCTTGATTCTTTCTCCGTCTAATGTGTCTTTCCATAGGCCCCTCACCCTCCTTCTTATATTCTTCTGTTGCACCTTCAACGGCCAAGATTAAAACATAAGCAAGGGCTAAGATTAATTTGGAGGTGATCCATGACTTCTTCTAGAATATTCACACTAAAGTTTAATTAATACATTTTAATTAATTAGTTTCCCTAAGTTTACATTTAGGAAAACATTAAAAAATGATTAATTATTTTAATTAAACCATCTCTAAGTGGAATCTTCAAAAATCCTTTCTGGGTATTATGGAATACATGTGTCTTAGCCCATATACAAAATTACAAGGCTAGAGCACATCTGATGCTACCATAAATCAACACTCTGGAATATAGATGGTATATGCTTTCGCATTTTCATTATAGCCCGCAAGAAAACCCTTTTCTACAGTCTGATCCAACTTCTTCCTCTTCTCATCTGGAACGTGGCAGTACACAATGCTGCCAAATATCCTGATGTGGCTCACCTCCGGCTTGCTGCCTGTGAACACACTCTCGGGAGTCACCTTCCCCAATGCTCTATGGGGAACTCTGTTCTACATATATACCGTTGTATTGCAGGCTTCTACCCATAAGAATTTGGGCATATCTTGGTCGTACAGCATTGCCCTTGCAACTTCTATTATTGTCCGGTTCTTCCTTTCTGCAACTCCATTTTGCTCTGGATTTGTAATATTCCCAATTAGCAACAGCTAATTGGTAATATTAATTTTTGGCCATTCTACTTTATAAAGTTAAAGTCAGTAAATAAAGTGGGTTAGGAGACACTCAACTCACACTAAGGGAAATAAAACACTTCCTAAAGTCACTTGAGCACCTTTATTTAACATCGTGGGGCCCAAGGGGTCGAAGTGACAGCGTGGGAATAGTGGCAGCGTGGGCAGCGTGGGTCCTAGGCAGCGCAAAGGTGGATCGACAGCGCAGTTTTAGTGGGGCCTAGGGGAGAGAAAGGCACTCCAAGCATAAAGAGGGAGAGAGGCCCTTCATTTTCTCATTCTATTATGCATCTTTGTTTTTTCTATTGACATTGAGCACATTTTTGTTGTTGAGCAAAGTCTGCAAGTGTTGTTTAGCACACCAGGTGTCTCCGAGTGGAGATCCCAACCTCAGCCCTGGGGGACTTCGAGTGCCTGCTCGGGTGAGGAGTTCTATCATTGGATTTTCAAGTTGGAGCTATAGCATCTCCAGCAGGGATTACGCACTTGCTTGAGCAACGCAGTCTTGAGGAGAGACCACGCAGTTCTTGGAGGAGGTAGTGCTGGGAGCTAAGATTTATCAAGGGATTCAGCTCGAAATGGTGAGGAGGGATCAACCCTTAGCTATTCCATCATTTTGTCAGAGGAGGAGGCCACCATTTGCAGAGACATCTTCAGGGCCAACGTATTCCACTGGGAAAACGTAATTTCTCTAGGGAGGTGGTTTTCCGGGGTCATCCATTTTGGAAACCCTTTCTGGGCCTTTCTGGGTATTGAGTAAGGAGGTCATTCCCAAAGTCCCATATTTTTCTGAGCAGAGGAACAGCCCCAAAGAGTCAACTTATTCCAGTCGCAACAACAGTCTGGTAGTAGCAGGAGCAGCAGTTTGAAGATAACGCAGTCATTGCTAGAGCATCCATTCCGGGTGTATTTCTGAGAGTATCTCTAGCTTGCCTTGTGCAAGCCAAGGTGCCATCATTCTGATCACCTTTCTAATCATTTCACTTTCAGTTATATAATAAAATGGCTCAGCGTTCTCCATGCTTTGCATTCTATGTATGATGTCTCTCTATTTGCTGTAGTTTCATGTTTGTGTTGCTTTATATTGCTACTTGGAATATTACAATGGTATCAGAGCTCATAGACTTGGCTCAGCCTGTGGAGCAGATTGTCTATGACACCCGTAGGAAAACCATACATCACTTACTAAGGAAGGAGGTATAAGGACCAAGAGAGGCAGCTTGAGGCCACTTTTGGAGAAGGTGACTGCATTCTGGTAGTGGATACAGAAGAGGAAGAACCCATGGCAAAGTAGAAAGATGAAGGGAAGGAGTTCGGGGAACTTCTCCTAAATTCAATGCAGGAGTTGTCGAGAAGGATAGAGGAGATGGGACAAAAGTTCAACGCAGACCAAAGACAGCGTGAAACCCCAAGGGGTTTCCACACCGGAGAAGGGTCCGGCACATCCCATCACTTGCAGGAGCACCTCACAGCGCAGCAAATGGAATCACTGACTCCCCCACGTTCCACGATGCCCACATTTCTAGCTACAGGCACGGGGGCAGGAGCACCTCAGGAACCGGAGCCGGTTCACATCGGGGATTATTTTGCCGAGTATCAGTCCTATGGGCGAGAGTTTGGTGAGGCTCTCACTTTCCATGACTTTGTGCAGCTCAAGAAGGATAGCAGACTCCATAACCAGAACATAGGGGCCAGATACACACAGGATGGGGATTTACAACGTACAGTGGGTAGATTTTACCAGCCGACATTTGATGGATCCTCCAAGTGTTTGGAAAAGGCTTGGGTGGAGAAGTTGGATATCTACTTCCAGCTCAATCAGATGGCAAAGGAAAAGGCCATCAAGGTGGCAACGCTGCACCTGGAGGGTGAGGCCCATGATTGGTGGTTCCATGGGATGGCCACGCTGGAGCACTCAGGGGCGACAACATATGCTGAGTTTACACAAAGGCTGATAGAGCAGTTTGATCGGAGGGATCTGGATGAGCACTTTGTTGAGCTGACTAAGCTCAAGCAGACCAAGAGTCCGGACACATACATTTCTGAGTTTTTGAGGCTCTCCATGATGGTGCCTGACTTGTCTTCAGCCAGGATGATTTACATGTTCATCGATGGATTGGCAAAGCCTCTTCGGGCATTAGTTAGATCGACGAGGCCGGCTACACTTCATGACGCAGTTGGGAGGACGCGGGATTTGCAAGATGCCCTACCCAGGACTAGAGCTCCTTAACCCCAGAGACTGGCATTTCAGCTGAAGGGGAAGGACACGAGGGTTCTACCTCCAAAGGGGAACCAAAGCCAAGGGCCATTGGATGATGAGACCAGGAGAGATCTGAGGCGGAAAAAGCTATGCTTCACATGCCAGGAGCCATGGGCACCAGGAAATCGTTGTGCCGCGGGGAAGGCACACTATATGAGGTTTTCTCCGATAGTGACGGAGAAGAGGATGAGTATGAGGAGATGGAGGCAGGAGGCAGCAGCGCGGTACAGAGAGGAGATCATCCGCCACCTCCACCACCAGGAGCGGGAGGTGTAGCGTTTGCACCTACTAGGGGAGTCCTTGCTTCTTTGTGAGGGGTTCCCAAATACTTGACACTGTGTGTCCGAGGTACTGTGTAAGGACAGCATGTTTCGGTATTAGTGGACAGTGGGGCTACCCACAATTTTATTGAGGCACAGTGGGTAGAAGGGAAGAGCATACCAACAGAGAGCTTTGATGGGTTTTCGGTATTGGGTCCAGGTGCCAGAACCATGCAGTGTGCCAGGTATGTGCCAGCCTTGGCAGTGACTATGGAGACTTACACTCTGACAGATCATTTCTTTGTGGTGGACATTCCGGACACCAACGTGATACTGGGAGTGCAGTGGTTGATCACATTGGGGAAGGTCACCACAGATTGGGAGACCTTGGAGATGGAGTGGACGAACAAGAAGACCGAGAAGCACAAGATGATTCGACGCGTGCACACTTATCCACCATAGACAGTTTCAGCACACCGGATGGAGGCAGACTTCTGGAAGGGAGACATAGAGTGGGTAGTGGAGCTGCATGTTTCGGAGGGAGGGTCTACAGGGCAGGCCGTACACCCAGATGTGCAATCCATCTTAGACAGATTTGCCACAGTTTTCGGAGATATACCACCAGAGCAACCACCAGATCGGGGGTTTGAGCACACCATTGAGCTGGAGCAAGGCATCCAGGCGGTGATCACTACACCCTATAGGCATCCTAAGGCCTACCGAGATGAGATTGAGAGGGCCATTCATGAGCTTTTAGCGATGGGGCACATCCGTCCTAGCACTAGCCCATTTGCTTCTTCTGTTGTACGGGTGAAGAAGAAGGACGGCACACTGAGGATGTGCATTGACTATCGGGCTCTCAACAAAAAGACCATGAAGAACCGATACCGCATTCCACGGATAGATGAGTTGATGGATGAGTTGAGGGGATCGAACTTCTTTTCGAAGATTGATTTGAGATCCGAGTACCACCAGATTCATGTGAAGGAATAGGATGTTCCCAAGACCGCTTTTAGATGTCATTATGGTCACTTCGAGTTCCTGGTGATGCCCTTTGGGCTAACCAATGCACCAGCCACCTTTCAGTCATGCATGAACCACATCTTCCGTGGTCAACTGAGGAAGTTTGTGCTGGTATTCTTCGACGACATCTTGATATACAGCCAAACATGGGAGGAGCACTTGCAGCACATCGAGGCTGTGTTGCGCATATTGGAGGAGCAGCATTTCTATGCTAAGCTCTCCAAGTGCGAGTTTGGTTTGACAAAGATGCTCTATCTAGGGCATATCATTGGTGTGGATGGAGTAAGAGTCCACGAGGAGAAGATCAGGGCCATCTGGGATTGGCCAGAGCCGAAGTACGTGACAGAGCTTCGAGGTTTTGTAGGCATCTGCACCTACTACCGGAAGTTCGTCAAGGGATTTTCCCAACTTGCTGCACCCCTCACAGATCTTACAAAGAAGGCAGCATTCAGTTGGACAGACACAGCGCAAAGGGCCTTTCACAGGCTCAAGGAGGTGATGAGCAGCTACCCAGTTCTTATGTTTCCAGATTTCACGCAGCCTTTTGTCCTTGAGTGTGATGCATCAGGAGAGAGGGTAGGCTCAATTTTGATGGAGGCAGGCCACCCCATAGCTTTCGATAGCAGAAAGTTGTTTCCACATGAGAGGTTGTATCCCATATATGACAAGGAGATGTTGGTTATTATGCATGCACTGGCCAAGTTTCGGCAGTACTTAGTGGGGAACAGATTTAGGGTGAGGACTGACCACAACAGCCTTCGGTTCTTTTTAGAGCAGAAGCAGTTGCAGGAGAGACAGCAGAAGTGGGTCAGCAATAAACAGGCATACGATTTTGACATCAAGTATGTCAGGGGGAAGAACAACATGGTGGTCGATGCTCTCTCGCGCAGACTGGCAACGTTGTCCTTGATGAGTTTAGAAATGGATTGGAGGGCTCAGTTGCTGGTAGAGTACTCCAAAGACCGTTTTGCCTGTGAGATATTGGACAGATAGGTCACAGATGACAAGTACAGGGTGATGGATGAGGTGATATACTTCAGAGATCGGATCTTCTTGACTAGGGGTTCTCAGCTCAATGAGAAGGTGTTGCATGCCTCACATGACTCACCACTATCAGGCCACCAGGGGTTCACCAAAACCTACAGGGCCATCAGAGAGAGGTTCTCTTGGAAGGGCCTCAAGGAGGACGTACTTCGGCATGTCAGGGAGTGCGAAGTATGTCAATGGAACAAGGGGGAGATGAGCCATCCAGCAGGGTTACTACAACCTCTTCCCATTCCAGAGGGGAAATGGGAGAGCATATCGATGGATTTCATCACAGGGTTGCCCGCGGTGCAGGGCAAGGACTGTATCTTTGTAGTCGTTAATCGACTAACAAAGTACGCACACTTCTTTGCCATATCAGCACGGTACACAGCAGCTCAGGTGGTAGAGTTGTTTTTCAAGGATGTTTTCAGGTTGCATGGTCTTCCAAAGACCATTGTCAGTGAGCGAGACAGCTGTTTCATGGGCAACTTTTGGCAGGAGCTCTTTCGGTTGGTTACCACCCCCAGACGGATGGGCGAACAGAGATAGTGAACAAGTGGCTGGAGGGCTACTTGCGAAACCATGCGACAGGGCAGCAGAAGGCATGGTTGCGATGGTTGCACTTGGGAGAGTACTACTACAACACGACGTATCACATGTCCATTGGTATGTCACCATTTTATGCTTTATATGGATACCGTGCTTTTTCTTTTTTTGATGTGATGTTTGGTGCTAGTAAGGCCCCCAAGGCCAAAGACTGAATCCAGGAGAGCCAGGATATACTCCGGGCCCTCAAAGACAACTTATCTACAGCAAAAAATCAGCAAAAACTGTACGCTGATAGAGGACGGGTTGAGAGGCAATTTGAGGTAGGGGACTTGGTCTACCTCCGGCTTCAGCCATACCGACAGTCTACACTAAAGCAGAAGGGGGCCGAGAAGCTCAAGCCCCGCTTCTATGGACCCTACAAGGTGATACGCAGGATCGGGGAGGTTGCATATGAGTTGTAGTTGCCCATAGGTAGCAAGATCCATAACATCTTCCATGTATTTTGCCTCAAAAAGGCATTGGGACAGTAGGTGACCGCAACAGAGGAGTTTCCACCCACAGATGATGAGGGGCATTTGGTGCTACAGCCAAAGGCCATCATAGATACCCAGGAGGGGCAGCTGCGGAGCAGGACAATCAAGAAGTATTTGGTAAGGTAGAGGAACTTACCAGATGAGGATGCCACTTGGGAGAGTGAGAAGATTTTGCAGCATCCATCATTGCAATTGCTTGTGGACAAGCAACGTTTTGGTAGGGAGGACTATAATATTCCCAATTAGCAGCAGCTAATTGGTAATATTAATTTTTGGCCATTCTACTTTATAAAGTTAAAGTTAGTAAATAAAGTGGGTTAGGAGGCACTCAACTCACACTTAGGGAAATAAAACACTTCCTAAAGTCACTTGAGCACCTTTATTTAACATCGTGGGGCCCAAGGAGTGGAAGTGACTGCGTGGAAATAGTGGCAGCGTGGGTAGCATGGGTCCTAGGCAACGCAGAGGTAGATGGACAGCATGGCCAAGAGGGATGACGCAGTTTTGGTGGGGCCTAGGGGAGAGAAAGGCACTCTGAGCATAAAGAGGGAGAGAGGCCCTTCATTTGCTCATTCTATTATGCATCTTTGTTTTGTCTATTGACATTGAGAATGCTTTTGCTATTGAGCAAAGTCTACAAGTGTTGTTTAGCATACCGAGCATCTCCAAGCGGAGATCCCAACCTCAGCCCCGAGGGACTTCAAGTGCCTGCTCGGGTGAGGAGTTATATCATTGGATTTTCAGGTTGGAGCTATAGCATCTCCAGCAGGGATTACGCACTTGCTTGGGCAGCGCAGTCTTAAGGAGAGACCACGCAGTTCTTAGAGGAGGTAGTGCCGAGAGCTGAGATTTATCAGGGGGATTCAGCCCAGAATAGTGAGGAGGGATCAGCCCTTAGTTATTCCATCATTTTTCAGAGGAGGAGGCCACCTTTGCAGAGACATCTTTAGGGCCAGCGTATTCCACTGGGAGAGCGTGATTTCTCTAGGGAGGTGGTTTTCCGGGGTCATCCATTCCGGAAACCCTTTCTGGGCTTTTCTGGGTATTGAGTGAGGAGCTCATTCCCAAAGTCCCATATTTTTTTGAGCAGGGGAACAGCCCCGAAGAGTCAGCTTATTCCAGTAGCAACAGCAGTCCGGTAGTAGCAGCAGCAGCAGTTTGGAGATAACACAGTCATTGCTAGAGCAGCCATTCCGAGAGTATTTCTGAGAGTATCTCTAGCTTGCCTTGTGCAAGCCAATGTTCCATCATTCTGATCACCTTTGTACTCATTTCACTTTCAGTTATATAATAAAATGGCTCAGTGTTCTCCATGTTTTGCATTCTATGTATGATGTCTCTCTATTTGTTGTAGTTTCATGTTTATGTTGCTTTATATTGCTATTTTTTTCTACTTGGAATATTACAGGATCGTATGGAGTTGTCCATTCTCTCTTGATGCCTTCCCTTGCACAAAAATTGGTGAAGTCCTTATCGATATAATCTCCACCGTTATCTAATCGCAGCTTCTTGATCTTCTTTCCCGTTGAGTTCTCTACTAAGGCTTTGAATTCTTTGAACCGATCAATGACTTCATCTTTGGTTTTCAAAAAATAGATCCAAGTCTTCCTGGAATGATCATCAATAAAGGTAGCAAAATACTTTGCACCACTGAGAGCGGTTGTGGACATTGGACCGCAAATATCCGAGTGTATTAATTCCAATACACTTTTGGCCCTGCTGTTGCTTCTTGGAAATGCTGCCTTAGCATACTTCCCTAGTACGCACCCCCTGCAGACTTCATCTTTCCTCATGTTGAGTTCAGGAGCTCCTATGACAATATTCTTGAGAATCCTCAAGGCTCCATGATGTAGATGCCCCATCCTTCTGTGCCACAATTCATTCAAATCTCTGTCATCTATACTGCTAATCAGGGCCACCGGGGATTCAAGCTGGAGTTTATATAGCTTATGACTCCTTACTCCAATTTGTGCCTTTTTTCTCCAGCTAGGGTGTTTGACATACACCTTATCTCTAATAAAGTATACGTCATAGCCCTTGTTTTGAAGCTAAGACTCTGAGAGTAAATTCACCCCCAACCCTGGTACATGGAGAACATTCGTGGCCTGAATCTTGTTGCCATCTTCTGTCTGAAATGTTATGGTACCTCTTCCAATGGGGGTACATTTGGCCTTGTTCCCCATAGTTATCTGGAAATTCATCTGCTCTTCTTGGTAGCTCGAAAAACATTCTCGAACCCCCATCATGTGAGCAGATGTTCCACTGTCAATATACCAAACACTCGGAGGAGCTGTGCTCGACACACAAGCAAGATCCTCCTCTAGTCTGGATGCCAGCACTTTCATGTCGTGTTCCCTCTGCATTTATGCGTGCTCTGGAGGACTGCATGAGTCCCTCTGACTGCGTGAACCCTTCCGGATTTCGGATCTTTGGTCCATGGCAGATCCTCCTTTTCTATCTTTAGCCTTTCACTCTGATACCATGTGAAATTTTCAGGTCTGAAAATTATTATTGCAATGATTGGTTTATTTCTCCTACTTATGAGATAAGTTATTTATAGATGCTTCAGTAAATTCTGAAATAAACACATGTGCGGTACTTCACTCTAATCAAAAGCATAAGAACAGAAATTACACAAGCAGCACAATAGAAACAACCATATGAACACAGTTATTTTTGGACAATTGTCCTCAGAAACCCAATGTGGGAAAATCGATGGAGCAGATGAGGGTTTTGTATTTATCTTCAGTAATGAAAATATCATTTACAAGAGTCCTGATGAGCAAAGTAAAATTAGCATACACCTGGCTGAATTTTCTGGAACTTTCAGAAGTATTTCAGACCCTCGGGATGACCTCCTGCACCCTCTGCATCATCCAATGTGTGAGCTCTGCGCAATCTCTCCCTAGACTGCGTAACTCTATGTGGAGGGGTTCTTGCTACCGATCATCTTACCCTTCCCTTCATCCTCCACACTTATGTTTCTCCGTTACTGAATCCTCCCTCCTTCTGCTTTTGCAATCCCGCCTCTACAAACTCACCCACTGAAATTGAATTATCTTACTTCAGAATCGAATTTGTTCGGGAACTGAGAATGTCCCCGACTTGATTTCCAAATGACCCTCAAGCCCCTTCTTATAGTCTTCTCGTTGATGAATCAACGGCCAAGATTATATCGTTAATCAATGGCTCAAATTAAAAGATGATTTGATCTTCATTTTCTAGAAGATTCACACTCTGTTTTATTAATACCCTTCAATTATTTAATTTCCCTAAGTTTAGACTTAGGGTCTGCATTAAAATAAATAATTATTTTAATAAAGCCATATCTGAGTGGAATTTCCACAAACGATTTTTGGGTTCTCTAGACAACTTTTGTCCAAACCTCTCCGCCAAATATGTTGGAACACTTCCCGATGCTATAAAAATCAACATTAGGACTTTGATCCGCCCCAACACTCTGTTGTACATGGTCATCAGAGTTACCAAATCCTTTCCGTTTTTTTCTTTTTTTCTTAATAGATTGTGATGTTTATGAGATCAAAGCAGACCTTTCTGCCCGATCTTGAAGATGCTCAAATGGAGAATTTGACGTATCCAAGACTTTCGAGACCTACCTTTCTCCATTCTGCATCTGCTCTAGCATGGGTGATGGACCAATGTCATAGGTATTAACCTGATTCCCCTCAGTTTCCTTGTGATCCAGGTCACCTTCAATCAACCATTTTTCAATGGAAAAAATGACCTCCTCATAATAATATGAAGCTTGCTTCAATGGATCGAGAGGCTTGTGATCTGTTTCTTTGTTCTTTTCCCATTCGTCATCTGATCTAAGTTGGAATTTTTGTACCTGTGATCTTTCCATTTCCTCCAACCTATTCTGAAAAATGATTTGATTAGCATTCATAACACTTATTTCCTTGGCATGATTTGTTTCAATGGTGTTGATTAATTTCACTTGTTTTTCTTCCATGGTGAGCAACCTGTTTTGAATAGAGGTCATCTGATTAGAATGATTGACCTCCATGGCCTTTATTGCGTGTGCATGATTTACTATTAATCTTTTTTGAAATGAGTTGAGCTTGGTTGAGTTGCATATCCTTAATCATTTGATTCAACTCCCTGATGAGATCCCTATGATTCTCATTTGCTTGAGTTTTCGCTTTGATCTTTCTTTCATCTCCATATTTTTCTTCAAAGGCATCAATGATCGATTCTAGAGAATGAAAATTGTTAGTAGGTAAGTCTGTGAACCAATCCATAGCATCGCCATCTAATGAAAAGATGAAAAGTTTCATTTTAACGTCCTCATGGTTAATATCATGGTACCATTTGCTCACACAAAGGTGGAAATTCCTAAGGTGAGTTTCGGTGGTAATGGCATTGTTACCTAGAAAACTAGGCAACTCATCAACAGTGTCAATGGCTTCATCAGGAAAAAAATTCGGATAGCCTGGAATGTTAGTAAAATCACAAGGGACAAACAGATCATTCATGGTGTCATGCTCACTTGACTGTGAAAGAGCAAATGGATATCAGAGAGAGGTTCCTGTCCAAGATTAGCAAGAATTCTACAAGAAGAAGGCTTCAAGCAGAAATCCTTGCAAAAAATGAAATAAGTGGAGTCGTCACTTGCACAAGAATCTAACTCTAAAATCCAACATGCAAAAACCAAAAGTTAGTCGATTTCCCAAGTACAAGAAAGTTTGTCCCCGGCAATGGTGCCAAAAATGTTATCTCTCCCTGCCGCCTACACCTACCTACAAGTTAGTGAGAAAAGCCTTTAACTCCACAAGATGTGGTTGGTGGCAAGGAAATTAGTGAAGGGGTTGTCACACTAATCCCGACTCTCTCCGTTTAAGCTATCTCCTAGGTTAGCTATGGGGGGTGGTCCCTAAAGAAAAACTAAATTAAAGATGTGAGTTTTCTAAGAGAGTTGTTAGAGTTAAATAGATTACTTCTTCATATTTATATGCAAAAATGTGATATGAGAAATAACCATCAATACATAAGATAAGCATGAAACATATGAGAAACCAGTGCCTTCAGAGTATTGCTCTTAAAATGAAATTGTATTTGCTTAAATGCAGTGAACTGTTTTCAAATGGAAAGCAAAAGTAATCCTGAAAAGTGAAACAAGAAACTGTTCGCACAAGATATTATAAATGCAAGATACAAGAACACTTTTAAGATATATAAATTGGTGAATCAAAACATGTGAAAATATCTTGCCAAAATACAAACACAATTAGTAATCTATTTTGGAGAATGTAAATGAGATGATAGAAGAACTCAAATGTTAGACCAATATAACAACATGCAATTAGCCTTGCAACATGAAATAAGAGTACTTGAAAAGAAAGTGAGACTCATTAGCCATTCATGAACATGATGATCATTAAACATGAAAGGGAGTTTGCTAAAGTAGACAATGTTCCAAGTACAAGAAAATTAAACTAAACTTGTTGCAAAAGAAATTACAATACTTGCATGAAAGGAAATGATGTTGCATGCGAGACTCTAAACCATCAAGAAAACAAAAATTTAGAACTTGCAAGTAAGGTAAATGGAATGAAAAATGCTCTTGGTTTGTTTTATTAATTAGTTCTAAAGCAAGGTTACAATTCAACTCTTCAATCCTCAGACTTCACCCTCGCCCAAAGATATGGATCTCACAGTGAGGAGTCAATAGAGGAGTAGAGGGTCCCTAAATGTCTATTCAACCAACTTATGTTGGAGGTAAAATTTTAGTGGTTGTTTGGGGCATGTAAGTGAATTAACCAAATATGAAAATTAACTTTAACTTGAAATGTACTTGTTTGACATGCAATAGAATATTACTTTATGGAGAAATCTTGCCCAAATACTTGATACATGTAAGATGTAATTAAAGGTGAAACATAAGTAGACTTGGAACAAGATTCATGACAAATTAGATTCAAGTTAAAAGTGCATGCATGCCAAAGTTTGAACTTGCTATGAAAGTGAAAAGACTTGAAACTTGTAGCAAATTAAATTAAAGTGCATGCAAAATGAGTGTAATGCATTTAGTGTTAATTTCCCAATTAGATGTTATGCATACAAAATGAAATAAACCAACAAAATCACAACACCAATCCTCTCCAAAAGATGGAGAGATATGGATACCAATGGGTAAAACCCATGCTCCCAAAACCAAGAATTTTATTAGTTGTTACAAGAAGAAGAAAACTATGAAGTCTTCTCTAAAATCCAAGGAAAGTCTTCACAATTTAGACTTGAGCCATAGACCTTTCCTTACTGAAAATTTCTGCAATTTGAGGCCTACAAAAGCTCAAAAAAATGCATATTTTTCGAGGAAGAAGAAGAGACGCAAAGACTCTTTGAGTTCCACGGCCAAAATTGAGAAATAATCTAGAAATTGTCAGATTTCCCACTAAACTTAGAAAAAGTGAGTTTTGAGAGTTCAAAACACATTTTTAACCCCTCAAAGTGTGTCAGTAGAAAGTTGAGGGTAAGAGGTGTAATTTTGATTACTCATACCTCAAACAACTTCTCTAGGCAAGACTTATTACAATTAAATTACAATTTTTATTGCAATTTTCGACTTGCAAGAAATCTAAAAAATTAAAAAATCACTACCTAGACCTAACCAAATTCCACGAATTTTTTTGTGTGATCTAGTATGGTAATATACATTGACTCTCGACACTAGGATTCACCCAAGGCCTCACCATCAAGCCACACTCCGACTTTGGGGTAAAATTGGAGGAAACAACTCAATTAATCATTAAGTCCTGATAGGGAGATGATAATTAACCGAGTAAAAAAAATCTCCGAAAGTAATGCTCACTTATTGGCAAGGTCCCAAGCTACCTAGGCCTATTACAGACTCAACACTAACTCAAATTCATCATTACTAACATCACTTATTACAATTCCCCGTAGGGCGTGGAATCTGGGTACGAGAGAAAATGATGAGAAGTAGAAGTAGAGTTTAAAAACTCTGGTGATATGATGATATCTAATGGTACAAGTGTCCTTTGGTTCATCCTTGGGCATGGAGTCTTCATATAATCATCAGGTGCAACTCCAGTGGTCAACATGCCCCCCACAAATTTGACCTCCTTCTCCCTAGCTCGATTTTCCTAAGGGGTTCAAATTCCCCTTTTTGGGTGGCTCCCACATCCCACTACTAATTTGTTAATTTTGGGCAACTAGGTCCAAACTCCATGATGTGATGCTCAGATGACGCTACCAATATTTTAATTAGATTCCTCTTTCGGAGAGATGCAAGATCGATCCAAAAATCATCTTGATCGGATGAGCAGAACATGTATTTTGAGTTTATTCCTCATGTGCAAGGTCGGCCTAATTTATCCCACATGCATTAGAGATGTGTCACACACACCCAAAGATTCCCATATATTGGAGAGACTTGGTGTTCATTTGAGACACAATTTGTGGAGGCATTTTTCTTCTCTCTTAGATGGTGATGGTGCAGCATTCTTGGTTCTGCGTTTAGGGTTTCTTGGTGCAGCGTCTTGGGGTTGTGTGACTCATGTGTGTGGCTGACCTTATGAAGACTTTGTTGGTTGAAGCATCCTGTTGATCGCCATAACGCCACCATTCTTTATCTATGTTTCTGGCATGTCTTCCATCGATCTATTGGTATGTTCTATCTGCATCTTACTTTCATTGTGCCCTAGAAGTTTAAAGTATATTTTCACCTAAGCATAGACCATCTTCAGAATTTAACATGGTATTAGAGCTAGGAGAAGACAACGCCCAGCTTATGTCAAGAATCTAGGGCAGCAAGATGAGGGTTGTTCTAAGGGCAAATAAGGGTGCCATTAAGGCTGTGTGGTAGGCCGCAGGCCATACCACCACAGCAAATAAAAGCATGGAAACTGAAGGGCAGCGTACGCATGGACAGCACATGCATTCCATCAAATTTGTTCAACGCTGACCTATCGGCATACTGAAATGCTTCCGCTGGCACAAATCTAAGGATTCAACGACAAGAATGGGAACAGTCTTCGGACTTTCTCATCACGTGCGATATCGTAATCACGTGAACGTCCCATACATGTCGGATCTGGAGGCGTATAATCTCGAGTATGCTGCCGACGTAATGAATTTATGGAATCTCGTCAATATTTATGAAACGAATACTCGAATAGCAAGCATTCAGATCACGCCTATACATAAATCCCCCAATCTGCGATTAAATAAGGTGGTCTGGTTGAAAGTTTCCACAGAAAGTTCAAATGAATAAGAATTATTGTACGACCGCAATCCCTCTTTTGCAATCTGCAATCCTATTAATCTTAGCGTGGCTCGAAGCACCACGTCCCAGGTTCGATTTCTTTTGCGTCAACTTCCATGGGCCAAAGGCGTGTCCAACTGTGACGGAGCTCGATGACGAAGCCCTGGATGATGGCTTGGACATGGGCGATACAGGGACACATTAAATAGATACTTCGGGCAATCGATCCTATGGCATTTTAGATTTGGACATGGTGCAGTCTTCCAGGCTCGATGAGATACAGAGGATGTCACAGAACTTCTAGCTAGAGACTCAATATCTCTCGAAGCACTACTATTAGCTCAAATTACCACTGGGATCGAATCTACAAGCGCAATAGGATTTTTCACCGTTGTTGACTACAAACCTACGATCTGGACAGCAGACGAAAAGTTAACATCTATATCATCTAGAACCGGAGTAACTTCTCTAGCAGTTTCATTTTCCTGCTTCACCTATTGATGATTGCCTCTTCAGCATGCACCACTGTTGATATCTTCACATCACTGTGATACCCATTCTTATCAAGACTAACCTTTTCTAGAGTATAGCCAACTATAGAATCAGCGATAGAACTTGTCAACATCCCAGTGTATGGAACATATTTTTCTGGTAAAACTACATTTGTATTAGGTGGAGACAATGTAACTCCAAGGATATGCTACGCTTCTGGTGAGGCTTGGGACATGGATATTCCCCGTGACAAGTCATTCACAACTGAAGGATTGTGGGTATCATCACCTAACTCATGAGGCATATGTTGTTCCTTTGATGCCTTTTCAAATTGTTCATATGAAAATGAAATAGATGTTTTTTGAACCTTGGACGACATCTCTGTCTCGGAAACTGCCTAAACATCAGATGGTCGGCCTTCCCCAACTACAAATTGTTGGGGCACAAATGCAGCCATCTGACTGTGTTTGATATTTTTCATTCAATTGTATCTGTTGTGATAAATTTGTTCCTCTTGGAATTTGTTGATTCCTCAAGTGTAGGAGACTGTCCACCATAGAGCCCTGGGGTGCAGGCATCTGCTGTGGCAACTTAGCATTCATTATAAAAGGATCACGAGGTTGCCGAAACATGAGATGATCTGTAGATGCATTTCCCAGGGCTCCAGATCCCTGTGCTCATTCATAGGATGTTTCCTGAAGATGCTGATGAGATAACTGCTCCAAGAGAACCTGAGGTATCAGCAGTTCCAGAAGTCGGTATTTATCTCCAGGGAATCATTTCATCATTGTTTTGAATGTTTCTAGAGGATCTCACTGTGACATCATTCAAAATCACTGTGAGAATGCGTGAGGAATATGTACTATTCAGGACAAAGGAACAATGTGTAATATCCCAAATGGGATACTTTAACTAAAAATATAGAAATAGACTTGAGCAACAAAATAAATGGAAATAAACACACAGCCACCAATATAACACAATGGATGCCGATGAAATCACTGAACCATTTTATTAATCCATGGTAAAAAGTACATCAACATAAAGGAACAACGGAACTTGAGCTTGCCAAGCAAGCGGAGCAAAACCCAGAAAGATCTCTGGCCCAACTGATGAATGACACTGGCAATGATGTAGATGGCTCGGCAAGAAGACTGCTGCAAATCGGCTACGGCAAAAGCTGTCACTGAACCCACTAAAGCACAAGTTGAAGATCTGAATGATCCTCACACCAATCCCTGAAGCTTTGCGAAACTTCTGAATGAAGTCTCCTCAAGAGAGTTGGGTTTTCGTCCAACACTCACAAATCACCCGAGGGTTTCCGTCCTGGGGCTACGGCTGAAGTAGAGAACCACGTCTCACACCTCTCATACAATAAAATAACATGATCCAAAGATATCCCTCAATGGCCTCCTTTTCTCTTACAGATCTCTTGGAGCCTTCTAGAGCATTATTATTATTATTTTATTCATGGAGCACTTTTCCCTCTTATTAAAATATTCATTTTTAATGCAGAAAAGAGTAAATCAGCTACCATGTCTCCTCCAGTCACTGAAACTCATGTCCAACTATCCCATCATGGAGGTATCCTCGTGCCAGTTCCAATGAGCTATTACACTATGGTGTTCTGTCATGTATTCCTCCCGGAATGCCACCGTGAGCGTAATTAGCTGAGTTAAGCCCATAAATAACTCAAATTTCTGAAAGTTGTCGGAATGCACCGAAACGAAAGCCAAACTGCTCGGATGATGGAATATATCAAGCGAATGCCACCCGATCACATAGAAACTCCTCAAAACTCCTCCAAAAATCCCCTGGGCCCGTTGATGACACCAACCTGTACTTGTGACTGGTCTGATCCTAACTCTGGAAGTCCCTCCTAGCCCTGTCATAGGTGACACCAAAAAAGGGAATATTACACAATGAATCCTAATACAGTGGTAGTGATGCAAACAGTGATCTGAAGATGTATCCTTGACAGAAGTCTTTTGGAGAAGTGTTGGTTGCAACATATATTGTAGCTATGACGATAGAGATGGTGATATGAATTATGCACAGTAGCTGTGATAAGTTGCAGACTATGTACCGGCAGTAAGAACAACATTGGCAGCAACTGAGGGAATTGATGGGTTGAGTTTAAAGCAGCGATATTCTCTGTGAGATCTGCTTGGTACATCAAGAACAAAGGCCAAAGGAACGTAAGTGGAAAATCATCTTTTGCATGTAAGCCATCTTTATTTGTTCTTGATGGGTAGGAAGATATGGACAGTGACATATGGCAGTATATAGCTATGATTCTTGAATGGCCTTGACAGTGGGTGAGTAAGATTTAGGTCCATGATTACGAAGCCCATTCCGAGTTGGTGTCTAGGATGCCCAATCATGAGGACATTTGTCAGGATTATGACAAAGAAAAGCATAGGGGACTTTTCCTCATTCCTCAAGTGTCACAAAGACATCTGATGCATTCTGACTTATCTGATATGCTGCCTTAGGAGGATGTTCTTATAGATGCCTTTTCTCTTAAGGGAAGCTGCCATTAAGAAGGAGACTACAACCCTCATGGCTCAGAGACATGTGGCTCCAAAGGGAGAAATTCCGGGAAAAGCAAGAAGCCATATAAATACCAGAGGTATCTAGCTGCCATGAGTACAATATGAGCCTGGATCATGTGAAGAAGTTGTAAAGCATCAAGTCTGGTAGGATGCGATACAGGACGATGTCTGGGATATGGTCCCCAGACCGCAGGACAAACTGTTGTCACCTCGATATGGCTCTATAAGATCAAGCATGGATCTGATGGGAGTGCTGAAAAGTACAAGGCAAGATGTGTTGCCTGAGACTTCTCTCTAGGAAGGCATTAATTATGATTGAACCTGTGATCTATTATTACCCTTGCTGCTACACAAGGATGGAGTCTACATCAGATGGATGTGAAGATTGTTTTTCGACATGGTTCGATATAGGAAGAGGTGTATGAGGAGCAACCTCTGGGGTTAGAAGTCCAGGATAGAGACTCTCATGCATGCAGAAGAAATCCCTGTATGGGTTGATGCAAGCCTCCAAGGCTTGGTACGAGAGGATAGATAGCTACTTGATGAAGCTGGGCTTCACTCGTAGTAATGTTGATTCAAACCTTTACTTCAAGGTTCATAGAGAAAAGCCCCTCATTCTGGTTCTCAATGTGGACGATCTCTTCCTGACAGACGCTGACCCTCTCATTCATCAGTGTAAGAGGGAGCTCGCTTCTGAGTTCGAGATGACGGACCTAGGTCTGATGCATTACTTCCTAGGCCTGGAGGTCTAGCTAAGACCTGGCGAGATTTTCCTCTCTTAAGGAAAATATATTGTGAAGCTGCTGAAAAGATTTGGTATGGTGGCTATAAGTCCGTGTCGACAACGATGTAACTCAACTTTAAGAAGTTGAGCGAAAGCGCTACTAGGCCCATGCTAGCAAATCCTACCAAGTATTGACTCGCAGGGGCCCTGATGTTCTTAAGGAACATCCGTCCGAACGTATGTTGTGCAGTGAACACTTTGAGTCAACACATGGTTGATCCTCATAACATTCACTAGGTTGGTGCAAAGAAACTCTTGAGATATCTCTGGGGCACGATAGACCATGGCCTGAGATACACTGTCGGGAGTTTGAGACTCCGTGTATATGCTGATTGAGCTGGCAATCTGGTGGATCACAAGAGCACATCTGGATGTTGCTTCACACTTGGGTCTGCTTCGGGCAGGAAGCAGAAGTCGGTAACTTTGAGCACCATTGAGACCGATTATATTGCAGCGTGTATGGCCTGTTGTGAAGCCACTTGGTTGCGAAAGCTCTTCAGTGAATCATTCGAGCATGTGCTAGATGCCACCGTTATCCTTTGTGATAACCAGAGGGGGATTCGTTTGTCAAAGAATCCCGTGTTCCACGATCGATCCAAGCATGTTGATGTCTGGTACCACCTATCTGGGATATTGTATAGCGAGGCGCTGTAAGGCTCGATCATATAGGAACTGATGAGCAGGTCGTGGATATTCTCACTAAGCCCTTGGGGAAGGTCATGCTCCTAAACCTTCCGTGAGAATCTTGGAATCGTGGAACGACCCTATTTGGAGGGACCTATTGGACGATGAGCTCTGGGAGCTCCAGGGGGTTTTGGGGATAGCTTCTTGGTGCTATAAGCAACCACAAGGCTAGGCTTGCCAAACCTAGTTGGTGTGCTTTCGCCCCACCGTGATGATATTGAGTTGGTTTACCTCTCTTTGATCTGTGCCTCGTATGCATCCTACCCATGGAGTTTCGGACTCATGGGAAGTACCTCTCATTTGGCCAATGAGGTGGCAAATGTGAATAGAGACCATAGCAAGACTGATGGACACATCGGAGATTTCCGTACTCTCTATGTCTAGGATGGCACATGTCCAACCACTTGATCCAGGATCAAGATTAGCGAGGTTTCGGACCTCCAACTGACTTCGAGTCAGTGAAACTAACTTCGGGTTAGTATATGACTCTCTCGAGTCTAAGAGAGGTTTCGGACCTCCAACTGACTTCGGGTCAGTGAAACTAACTTCGGGTTAGTATATGACTCTCTCGAGTCGAAGAGAGGTTTCAGACCTCCAACTAACTTCGGGTCAGTGAAACTAACTTCAGGTTAGTATATGACTCTCTCGAGTCCGAGTGAGGTTTCGGACCTCCAACTAACTTCGAGTCAGTGAAACCAACTTTGGGTTGGTGTATGACTCCTTTGAGTCCTATAGAGGTTTCAGACCTCTGAGCTGACTTCGAGTTAGCCGTAAGTGATGTCTTTGTGACTCACCTTTTGTTTTGAAATAAAGAAGCCAACGAAGCAAGTTACAGCGGGACGACGCAGGATGTTTGGATGGCACTGGTGGATGGAGTTCTCCCTAGTTGAGAGGGAGTGTTAATTTTGGGCAACTAGGTCCAAACTCCATAATGTGATGCTCAGATGACGATGCCAATATTTTTATTGAATTCCTCTTTCGAAGAGGTGCAAGATCGATCCAAAAACCATCTTGATCAGATGAGCAGAACATGTATTTTGAATTTATTCCACATGCGCAAGGTTGGCCTGATTTATCCCACATGCATTAGAGATGTGTCACACACCCCCAAAGATGCCTATATATTGGGGAGACTTGGAGTTCATTTGAGACATAATTCGTGGAGGCATTTTTCTTCTCTCTTGGATGGTGATGGTGCAACATTCTTGGTTCTGCGTTTAGGGTTTCTTGGTGCAGTGTCTTGGGGATGTGTGACACATGTGGGTGGTTGACCTTATGAAGACATTGCTGGTTGAAGCATCCTGCTGATCGTCGAAACGCCACCATTCTTTATCTCTGTTTATGGCTTGTCTTCCATCGATCTATTGGTATGTTCTATCTGCATCTTACTTTCATTGTGCCCTAGAAGTTTAAAGTATATTTGCACCTAAGCATAGAACATCTTCAGAATTTAACACAATTTAATTTTTCCATTTCTCTAATGTTGGTGGCCTCCATCTCTCTGAAAATTAAGTGGGGACTCCCTCCACCCACTTTTCCTAAGTTCACCTGCCAAAATATTTCCCAACACTCACTGGCAAAAATGGAAATTCTTCTTAGAAAAATTAATTTAATTAGGACATTACACAACATCCCATCATAAGGTGCCACCTCATCTTCAGGGAGGTGCTAGGACATCTCAACGAGGTGGGACCATAAAATGTGCAAGTAGCCCCTCAACATCCTCCAAAAGGCTCAAGACTCATGTCCACGTTGTGTCCATGCAAATTACATCATCCAAGGAGGGGCTCCAAGTACCCAAATGTGACCAGCAATCTGAGGTATGTACACAAGTCAATGCAACATAGAAAATGACCCATGTCTTATGTAAATAGTAAATACCATTAGGTAGATCAAATTAAGTATCATCTCCAACTTCACAATAATTTATAGGATTCATGCCATTTGCCAAGTTTAGGTATAGAAGGATCATCATCAACCCTTATTTGGTGTGCATATTTCGAGGAAGAGTAATATTTCTCGAGAATACCATTAAGGAGTGTAGGAATTTACAGGGTAAGTTCCTTAGATCAAACACCAAAGGCCCTCGCTCACAAACAGATCACAAATCAGTACACCAGTATATCACGTGGTTAAACCCTCGAAGAGGGAAACAGTCCACGGAAGCAATTTATTAGTATAAAAAGAAAATTTACATAAGCTTCTCTCATAAACAATTACCAGACAAATGACCCTCCATGCTCTTTAAATAGAGATCATGGACCAATCAGGTGTTAAGCCACGGATCAAGTGTTGGTAATACCGAGGAGAGAGTGAACCGTTGGATCACTACATATCGTGACCGTCGGATTATAAGTTACAAATGTACATAGTAAAGAAACACACTTTACCTAACTCTACACTAGACCAAGTGATACTCAACTATTTCCTATGTGTTGGAATATCCTAACATGCCTCCTTAAGAACAACTTGGGATAGGATTGAAGGATTTATAAAGGTGACACAAAAGGAGACTATTTCCTATGTGTCGAAATATCCTAACATCCCCCCTTAAGAACAACTTGGGATAGGATTGAAGGATTTACAAAGGTGACACAATAGGAGAAGGAAGGAGGCATTAGAGCCTATCCCCCCTTAATGATAACTTTCCTAAACTCCAATCATAGATCGAAGTTTGGTAAACTTCGCTTCTGTGAGAGCCTTTGTAAAGATATCGACAACTTGATCATTAGTTGAACAATACTGCACTTCAAGAACACGATCATGAATGAGCTTTCCAATGAAGTGTATATGTGTAATATCCCGTTTCGGGGATATCTCTAAAACACGGCAAACTCCAACCAGAGATGGACTGGGAGGGCATTTACCGGATATTCCGCCTCTGAAAAGAGGACGAGATCCGGAGGCTACCTGGCCCTTTCCAGACTCTGTCTAAGAGTGAAAGATAAACACACCAAGTGGTATAGAACTAGAATGCTCAAGAATATAAAAATAACAGTGCAGCAGACATATAATACCGTAGAAAGAAAATACGGCAACTCATCCAGAAACATAGAGAGGAAATGCTAAGCCATTTTATTAATCTGAGAAATATAATGGAGTACAATATGTGATCAGAGTGATGGCACCTAATCTTGCTCAAGGCAAGTGAAGAAATACTCTCAGAATATACAGGAAATGGCTGCTCTCTGAATTGCGTCCCAGCTGCCGGAAAACTGCCGTGTAGCTGCTACTGCTGGAATGAACTGAAGACTAGGGGCTGATCCCCTTGCCGGAATGAGCTGAAAATCTGCAATCCTCCTCTACTCACCAATCCCGACAAAACCCAGAAACCATATAAAAAATGGTCGACCCCCGAAAATCACCAGGAAACACCCCCTTGGGGAATTACACTGGCCTCCAAGGCTCTACGCAGAGGCTAAATGGGAATTACTGAAACACCACCTCAAACTCCACCAAAATCCTCCTACAGGAAAAGGCTGATCCTCTGCTCAAAATCTTGGCTGAATCTCCTGCAGAAATCCCAATCCGGAGCACCTCCAAAATGGACTGTGTCCTCTCTCCCAGTGACTGCGCAGTCTCTATGAAAGCCCAGCTCCACAGCAAACCCAAACAACAAAACCTCTCACAAAATACTGAAGAAATAACCTTGCCCGAGAAGGCACTCAAAGTCCCCCGGGGCTAAGGGCGAGATCTCCGACCGGAGACACTCAATGCACTAAACAGTGCTGCAGACAGGCTAAACAGCCAGCGTGCTCAAGAAGACAAAACGTCTAGCTCAATATCATCAACAACAAAATGAATCAAATGAGAAGGCTCCCCCTTCTTTTATAACGTTGGCCTTCCTCCAATCCCAAGGCCATCTCCTCAACGTAGCCTCCATCTCTTGCCACGTGTCCAACCTCTCCTGCGCAGATGCTTCTAGAGCTAACGTGAGCCCCCTCTCTACGTGGTGCTTGGCCCCCCTTGGCTCCCCTTAAGTTACAACGTTATGCTACTAGGAGGACATTTTATTTTACTTAAGTGAGTTAGACCCTCTCTACTCACCTTTTTATTTATTTATAAACTATAGACGGCAAAACTATACAAAATCGAATATTCCAATTAGCTGTCACTAATTAGGAATATTACAGTCTCCCCCGGCAAAATGTTGCTTGTCCTCAAGCAACTGAAGTTATAGATGCTGCAAAATCTTCTCACCCTCCCAAGTGGCATCCTCATTCGGAAAATTCTTCCACCTCACCAAGAATTCCCGGACTGTCCTGCTCCATAGCGCCTCTCCCTGGTATCAATAATAGCCTCTGGCTGCAACACCAAATGCCCCTCATCATCCGTGGGTGGTAGCTCATCTATCACGGTCACCTGTTGCCCCAACGCCTTCTTCAAGCATGATACATGAAAAACGTTGTGGATCTTGCTGCCTTGGGGCAGCTCCAACTCATACGCAACCTGCCCAATCCTGCGTATCACCCTGTATGGCCCGTAAAAACAAGGCTTGAGCTTCTCAACTCCCTTCTGCTTCAGCGATGACTGTCGGTATGGCTGTAATCGTAGGTAGACGAAGTCCCCTACCTCAAACTGTCTCTCCACCCGACCCCTGTCAGCATACAGCTTCTGCTAGTTCTGTGCTGTAGCCATATTGTCCTTGAGAGCTCGGAGAATGTCCTGACTCTCTTGGATCCAAATCTTGGCTCTAGGAGCCTTGCTAGCACCGAACATCACATCAACAAAAGATAAGGAATGATACCCATACAAAGCATAAAACGGTGACATACCAATGGACATGTGATGTGTCGTGTTGTAGCAGTACTCCCCCAAATGCAACCATCTCAACCATGCTCGTTGTTGCCCACTAACATAGTTACGCAAGTAGCCCTCCAGCCACTTGTTAACTATCTCCATCTGTCCATCCGTCTGTGGGTGATAACTGGTACTCGGTGTCAACTCCGTCCCCACAAGCCGGAAAAGCTCCTGCCAAAATCCGCCCATGAAGCGGCTGTCCCTGTCACTGATGATGGTCTTAGGAAGACCATGCAGCCTGAAAACCTCTCTGAAGAACAGCTCGGCCACCTGTGCTGCTGTGTAATGCGCAGATATGGCGAAAAAGTGTGCATACTTTGTCAGCCGATCAACGACGACAAAGATACAATCCTTGCCCTGCACCATGGGCAACCCTGTGATGAAGTCCATCGAGAGACTCTCCCATTTCCCCTCCGGAATGGGAAGAGGCTGCAACAATCCTGTGGGATGGCTCATCTCCCCCTTGTTCCTCTGACAAACATCGCACTCCCTGATGTGCTGGAGTACGTCCTCCTTGAGGCCCTTCCATGAGAACCTCTCTCTAATGGCCCTGAAGGTTTTGGTGAACCCCTGATGGCCTGCCAATGGAGAATCATGTGATGCCTGGAGTATCTTCTTCTTAAGCTGAGATCCCTCAGTCAAGAAGATCCTGTCCCTGTAGTAGATGATCTCATCAACCACCCTGTACCTGTCATCCGCCACCTGCCCATCGAGCACCTCACATGCAAATCTGTCCTCAGAGTACTCAACTAAAAGTCGAGCCCTCCAATCTGTATCTAAGCTCATAAGAGATAACGTGGCTGGTCTACGTGAAAGGGCATCTGCTACCACGTTATTCTTACCCTTGACATACTCAATGTCAAAGTCATATGCTTGGATCTTACTGATCCACTTCTGTTGCCTCTCCTGTAGCTGCTTCTGCTCCAAAAAGAACCGGAGGCTGTTGTGATCAGTCCTCACCCTGAACCTGTTCCCTACCAAATACTGTCGGAATTTGGCCAAGGCATGCATGATGGCCAACATCTCCTTGTCGTATATAGAATACAACCTCTCGTGCGGAAGGAGCTTCCAGCTCTCAAAGGCTATAGGGTGTCCTCCCTGCATCAATACTGCGCCGATCCCCTCTCCTGACGCATCACACTCCAAGACAAATGGCTGCGTAAAATCCGGCAATGCCAACAGTGGGCAGCTACTCATCACCTCCTTGAGCCTAACAAAGGCTCGCTGCGCTATATCTGACCAACTGAATGCCCCCTTCTTCGTCAAATCTGTAAAGGGTGCAGCAAGCTGTGAGAAACCTCTAACGAACTTCCTGTAATAGGTACATATCCCAATGAACCCTCGAAGTTCCGTCACGTTCCTCGGCTCCGGCCAATCTCTAATGGCTCTAATCTTCTCGTCATGGACTCTCACTCTGTCCACTCCAATAATGTGACCCAAATACAGCATCTCCATCATCCCAAACTCACACTTGGAGAGCTTAGCATAGAACTGTTGCTCTTCCAAGATGTGTAGTACTGCCTCTATATGTTGGAGATGCTCCTCCCAAGTCCTGCTATATATGAGTATGTCATCGAAGAAGACCAATACAAGCTTCCTCAGATGACTGCGGAAGATATGGTTCATGCAAGACTGAAAATTGGCTGGTGCATTGGTCAGCCCAAAAGGCATAACCAAAAACTCAAAGTGCCCATAATGACACCTGAAGGCGGTCTTGGGAATGTCCTGTTCCCTCACGCGAATCTGATGGTACCCTGATCTCAAATCAATCTTAAAGAAGAACTTAGCTCCTCTCAGCTCATCCATCAACTCATCGATCCTGGGTATAGGATACCTGTTCTTCAGGGTCTTCTTGTTCAGGGCCCTATAATCAATGCACATCCTCAGGGTGTCGTCCTTCTTCTTCACCAACACTACGGAAGAAGCAAACGGACTCGTGCTCGGTCTGATGTGCCCAAGAGCCAGCAACTCCTAGATGGCCCGCTCAATCTCATCCCGATAGGCTTTGGGATGCTTATAGGGGGTAGTGATCACCGCCTGAATACCCTGCTCAAGCTCAATGGTGTGCTCAAACCCTCGGTCTGGTGGCCAACCTAGTGGTATATCCCCAAACACTACATCATGCCTGTCAAGGATGGCCTGTATATCCGGATGAACTGCTCGATCGGTGGTCTCTGCCTCTGATGCCCACAACTCAACCGCCCACTCTATGTCTCCCTTCCGCAAGTCTACCTCCATCCAGTGTGCCGAAACTGTCTGAGGTGGGTAAGTGTGCATCCCGCGGATCTTCTCATGCTTCCCGGTCTTCTTGTCATCCCACTCCATCTCTAAGGCCTCCCAATCCGTGGTGACCTTCCCCAGAGTAATCAACCACTGAACACCCAATACCACATTGGTATCTGGTATGTTGACCACGAAAAAGTGATCGGTCACGGTGTAGGTACCCATCGTCACTGCCAACTCTAGAAAATATCGGGCACACTGCATCGTCTGGGCCCCTGGGACCAAGACTGAAAATCCCTC
Organism: Pinus albicaulis; assembly: GCA_034641835.2. Taxonomy (NCBI): domain Eukaryota; kingdom Viridiplantae; phylum Streptophyta; class Pinopsida; order Pinales; family Pinaceae; genus Pinus; species Pinus albicaulis. The sequence goes on from CM076574.1 coordinate 1,366,903,118, forward strand.
AAAGCTCTCGGTCGGTATACCCCTCCGCTCGACCATCTGTGCATCAATGAAGTTGTGGGTTGCCCCACTGTCGACCAAGACTGATACTCGCTGGCCACGTACTATCCCTCGTACGCGCAGCATCAAATACTTAGGAACTCCTCGCAAGGCTGCAAGGGTCCCTCCTGTGGGTGCAAAAGCTGCACCGCATGTCCCTAGAGGTGGAGGCGGCAACTGATCCTGGGCCGTCTGACTATCTCCTGCCTCCTCATCATCCTCCTCATCCTCTTCCCCGCTATCATCGGAGAAGACCTCAATGAAGTGTGCTTTGCCAACAGCACACCTATGCCTTGGCGCCCACGGCTCCTGACAAGTGAAGCACAGCCGCTTCTTCCTCAACTCCCTCCTGGCATCATCATCTATCTGTGCCCGTCCCGGATTCCCCTTTGGAGGCAGAATCCTCACATCCTTCCCCTTGGGCTGGAAACCTTGTCTCTGGGGGTAAGGTGTTCGAGTCTTGGGCAATGCATCCTGTAAGTCTCGGGTCCTGCTGATAGCATCCTGAAGTGTCGCTGGTCTAGTAGACCTGACTAGACCCCGAAGTGGCTCTGCTAAGCCCTCCACAAACATATAGATCATCCGTGATGTGGATAGATCTGGCACCATCACTAAAACCCTCAAGAAGTCTGCAATATATGTCTCTGGGCTCCCAGTCTGCTTGAGCCTCGTCAGCTCAACAAAGTGTTGTTCCGGATCCCTTCGGTCAAATCGCTCCATCAACCTCCTGGTAAACTCAGCATATGTTGTCACTGTAGAATGCCCGAGTGTGACCATCCCATGGAACCACCAGTCCTGGGCCTCACCATCCAAATGTAATGTCGCCACCTTGATGGCCTCCGTCTCCGACATCTGGTTAAGCTGGAAATAGATATCCAGCTTCTCCACCCAAGACTTTGCCGAACTGTTTGATGATCCATCAAACGTAGGCAAATGGAATCGGCTAGATGTGCGGTGGGAATCTCCATCATGATAATGTCGGTGCCCTCTATGATGGTCACGGGGTCTACTATCCCGCTGGAGCTGAATGAAATCTCTGAACGTGAGAGCATCCCTGAACTCCTGCCCGTAGGCCTAATACTCTGCAAAATACTCGCCTATGTGTCCAGGCTCTGCCTCCTGCTAGGCTCCTGCCCCTGTGTTTGCTCCCAAGAAAGTGGGCATGGTAGAGCGAGTAGGTGCACGTGAAGCCATCGGCTGAGGAGTATCACGCTGAGCAGCACCATGCTCCGGCAAATGGTGGGATGTACCTAATCCCTCTCCTACCTGGAAAACCCGCGGGGTCTCACGCTGTCTAGCCTCTACAGCGGTGAATCTCTGACCCATCACCTCAACCTGTCTGGCTAATTCCTGCACTGATTTGAGGAGCTGGTCCGCAAATCTCTTCCCGTCCTCTGTAACAAATATATGGTCTTTTCCCTGGTGTCATAGACCACAGGCTGAGCCAGAACTATGCTCTGATACCACTGTAATATCCCGTTTCGGGGATATCTCTAAAACACGGCAAACTCCAACTAGAGATGGACTGGGAGGGCATTTACCGAATATTTCGCCTCTGAAAAGAGGACGAGATCTGGAGGCTACCTGGCCCTTTCCAGACTCTGTCTAAGAGTGAAAGATAAACACACCAAGTGGTATAGAACTAGAATGCTCAAGAATATATAAAAATAACAGTGCAGCAAATATATAATAGCAGAGAAAGAAAATACGGCAACTCATCCAGAAACATAGAGAGGAAATGCTAAGCCATTTTATTAATCTGAGAAATATATTGAAGTACAATAGGTGATCAGAGTGATGGCACCTAATCTTGCTCAAGGCAAGTGAAGAAATACTCTCAGAATATACAGGAAATGGCTGCTCTCTGAACTGCGTCCCAGCTGCTGGAAAACTGCCGTGTAGCTGCTACTGCTGGAATGAACTGAAGACTAGGGGCTGATCCCCTTTCCGGAATGAGCTGAAAATCTGCAATCCTCCTCTGCTCACCAATCCCGACAAAACTCAGAAACCATATCAAAAATGGCCAACCCCCGAAAACCTCCAGAAAACACCCCCTTGGGGAATTACGCTGGCCTCCAAGGCTCTGCGCAGAGGCTAAATGAGAATGACTGAAACACCGCCTCAAACTCCACCAAAATCCTCCCACAGGCAAAGGCTGATCCTCTGCTCAAAATCTCGGCTCAATCTCCTGCAGAAATCCCGATCCGGAGCACCTCCAAAGTGGACTGCTTCTTCTCTTCCAGTGACTGTGCAGTCTCTATGAAACCCTAGCTCCGCAACAAACCCAAACAACAAAACCTCTCACAAAATACTGAAGAAATAACCTTGCCCGAGCAGGCACTCAAAGTCCCCCGGGGCTAAGGGCGAGATCTCCGACCGGAGACACTCAATGCACTAAACAGTGCTGCAGACAAGCTAAACAGCCAGCGTGCTCAAGAAGACAAAACGTCTAGCTCAATATCATCAACAACAGAATGAATCAAATGAGAAGGCTCCTCCTTTTATAACGTTGGCCTTCCTCCAATCCCAAGGCCATCTCCTCAACGTAGCCTCCATCTCTTGCCACGTGTCCAACCTCTCCTGCGCAGAAGCTTCTAGAGCTAACGTGGGCCTCCTCTCTACGTGGTGCTTGGCCCCCTTGGCTCCCCCTTAAGTCACAACGTTGTGCTACTAGGAGGGTGTTTTATTTCACTTAAGTGAGTTAGACCCTCTCCACTCACTTTTTATTTATTTACAAACTATAGACGACAAAAGTAAACAAAATCGAATATTCCAATTAGCTGTCGCTAATTAGGAATATTACAATATGAAGTTCAATGTGTTTCATACACTGATGCTAAACTGGATCTTTGCATAGATGAATGCCACTCTGATTATCACACCAAAGTGTGGATGCTGCTAATGAAGACCAAATTCAGACAGGATCTAACGAAGCCACATGGCTTCCTTGCTAGCTTCAACTGCACCACGATACTCTGCTTCTGCCGAAGAAAGAGAGATGGCACTTTGTTTCTTACAAGACCATGTAATAGGTCTTGAACCAAGAGTGAATACATATCCTGCAGTAGACTTTCGATCATCAAGGTCACCAGCCCAATCAGAATCAGTGAAACCAATCAACAATGGAGATGCTCCTACACTGTAATGAATCTCGAACTAAACTGTACCTCGAATATATCGAAGTATTCTTTTAGCTACTTTCCAGTGACTTTCATGAGGTTGGTGCATAAACCGAGCAACAAGACCAACGACAAAGGAAAGGTCATGACCGGTATGGGTTAGATACAGAAGTTTACCAACAAGTTGACGGTATAAGGTAGCATCAACTTCAGGGGTACTACAAGTGACTGAAAGCTTGACTCCAGACTGAAAGGGAGAAGGGGCTGGCTTACAGTCTTCCATGTGAAAGTGGCATAGAATATCACAGGCATACTTGGACTGAGAAAGGGTAATACCTTCTTTGGATTGCAAGACTTGAAGATCAAGGAAATAATGCAAGTGTCCTAAGTCTATCATTTCAAACTTCTTTTTGAGGTTAGACTTCACATGGTTTATATGGTTGGGATCACTACCAGTAAGGATAAGATCATCAACATAAAGAACTAGGATGATGGACTTACCCACTTTCTTGGTGTAGACAGTGTTGTCAGAATGACACCTATAAAAGCCATTATCTAAGAGAAATCTATCCAAATTGGCATACCAAGCTTGAGGAGCTTGTTTGAGACCATAGAGAGACTTCCTAAGGCGACAAACAAGGCTAGAGTTGTTTTGGATAAAGCCAGGGGGTTGTTCCATGTAGATTTCTTCATGCAAATCTCCATGTAAGAAGGCAGATTTAACATCCATCTGATGGACTTCCCATTTAAAGGACGCAACAAGAGAAAGAAAAAGGCAGATAGAATTCATTTTGGCAACAAGGGAGAAGGTTTCAATATAGTAAATGCCTTCAACTTGTGAAAATCTTTTAGCAACAAGACGAGCTTTATGTCTATCCACTTTTCCATCTGGTCCAAACTTTGTTTGTAAACCCATTTGCATTTGACAAGTTTTCTTCCCTTTGGAAGAGGAACAAGATCCCAAGTATCGTTTGCCAATAAGGAACGATATTCTTCATTCATAGCTTCATCCCAATCTAGATGACCTGAAGCTTCTTCAAAGGTGTCTGGATCAGGATTTTCTGGAATTTGAGCCAATAAGGAAGAGGCTCTTTCGAACTGAGAACGTGTACGACGTCGATCTGCAGGGTCACCTACAATAGAACCTGCTACATCCCGAGTAGAGCGGACCCATCTTGGAAGTTGTGGAGCTGAAGGAATATCTTCAAGAGGTGGAGGAGGATTGTCATCCTCATTGTCATCATTTGAACTAGAAGGAATGCTATCAAAAATAGAAGAGATAGAGAGAGGTGGCACATATGTCGAATCAAGCTCGCAGGCGAAAGGTGGCACGCCCGCCGAACTAGGCTCGCAGGCCGATATATGTTCATTAAATTTCACATCTCTTCTAATGATTATATTTTTGGATTTTGGTTGAAGAAGTCTATATCCTTTGACATCTTCAGAATATCCAACAAAATTTCATTTTTCACTCTTAGGATCTAAGGCTTTATGTTTCGCATCTGGAATATGGGCCCAAGCATCACTTCCAAAAACACGAAAGTGACTTACATCTGGTTTGATTGAGCTCTAGGCTTCTGCTGGAGTTATATTCCTTAAAACCTTAGTAGGAATGCGATTTACTATGTAATTTGCACAGTTAATTGCTTTTGCCCAAAAATTGAGACTAAGTCCTTTATAGATTGAAGCATACAATTGGCCATTTCTTTTAAGGTGCAATACTTCCTTTCAGCTACACCATTATGTTGTGGAGTATATGGAACAGTATGTTGCAATTGAATGCCATGCTCAGTGCAAAAGTTGATAAATTTGTTGTTAACATATTCTCCTCCATTGTCTGATCTTAACTTAAGAATTTGATGTCCAGATTGTTTCTCAACAAAGGCCTTAAAGGCCAAGAACATGTTAAAAACTTCACTCTTGAGTTTTAAGAAGTATACCCAAGTGCTTCTAGAAAAATCATCAATGAAAGTTAAGAAGTACTTGCAACCAGAGAAAGAAACAACAGGAAGTGGACCACATAAATCACTGTGCACAAGCTGCAAAGGGGCTGAAGCGTGCCAACAGGCACATTTGTCAAAACTATCCCGATGATGTTTTTCGAGTACACATCTGGAGCAAACACCATCTCGACAAGATACCATAGGAAGACCTGTCACCATATTTTCTTTACATAGATTTTGAAGAGAGCGATAGTTTAAGTGACCAAATCCCTCATGCCAAAGTTTGACAACTTTGGGTCATCATGTCTTCCCTTAGTTTTTGTTGCTCATAATGAGTGTTAGGATATTTCGACACATAGGAAATAGTCTCTTTTTGTGTCACCTTTGTAAATCCTTCAATCCTATCCCAAGTTATTCTTAAGGGGGGGTGTTAGGATATTCTGACACATAGGAAATAGTTAAGTATAACTTGGTCTAGTGTAGAGTTAGGTAAAGTGTGTTTCTTTACTATGTACATTTGTAACTTATAATCCGACGGTCACGATATGCAGCGATCCAACGGTTCACTCTCTCCTCGGTATTACCAATACTTGATTCGTGGCTTAACACCCAATTGGTCCATGATCTCTATTTAAAGAGCATGGAGGGTCATTTGTCCAGTAATTGTTTATGAGAGAAGCTTATGTAAATTTTCTTTTTATATTAATAAATTGTCTGAAGTGGCCGTGTTGGCTCAGGCCGTGGACTATTGGAATATCCTAACATCCCCCCTTAAGAACAACTTGGGATAGGATTGAAGGATTTACAAAGGTGACAAAAAAGGAGACTATTTCCTATGTGTCGAAATATCCTAACATCCCCCCTTAAGAACAACTTGGGATAGGATTGAAGCATTTACAAAGGTGACACAATAGGAGAAGGAAGGAGGCATTAGAGCCTATAAGGAGTATGTATAACGTTAGGTGGAACAGTATAGGGTTTGACTTCATGAGTGGTATTACATAGTCGTGTAAAGTTATGTAAGGCATTCATCCACATCAGTGTGTTTGTTGAGGGACTTCTTATGCATTGAGTTACCCTTTCCTTGACACTATGTCTTACTACCCCTTTCTTGCCTTCTTGTTTTCTTATATTCCCTTTTGTTTTACTTCATTTCATAGATGCCCAATATTTTTGCATATGGATTTATTGCATGGGGGTTTGGAATAATTTTATTTAGTCAGTTTTAGGTATGTGTTTCATTACATAGGACTTGGGGCAATGGCTGTAATATTCCCATTTTTGGTGTCACCTACGACAGGGCCAAGTTGGTCTTCCAAAGTCAGGAGCAGACAGGTCACAAGTACAGATTGGTGTTATCAGTAGGCTTAGGGGCTTTTTGGAGGAGTTTTGAGGAGCTTTCATGCTTTCCGGAGGCATTCGCTTGATATACTCCATCATCCGAGCGGTTTGGCTTTCATTCCGGTGCATTTCGATAACTTTCGGAAATTTGAGTTATTTCTGGGCTTAACTCAGCTGATTACACTCAAGGTGGCATTCCGGGAGGAATACATGATGGAACACCTTAGTGTAATAGCTCATTGGAACCGGGACGAGGATACCTACATGGTGGGACAGTTAGACACAGATTTCAGTGACCGGAGGAGGCGTGGTAGCCGATTTACCCTTTTCTGCATTAAAAAGGAATATTTTAATAAAAGGGAAAAGTGCTCCATGAATAAAATAATGCTCTAGAAGGCTCCAAGAGATCTATAAAAGAAAGGGAGGAGGCCATTGAGAGATATCTTTGGAGTAGATCATTTGCTTGTGTATGAGAGGTTTGAGGACGTGGTTCTCTACTTCAACCATAGCCCCAGGACGGAAACCCTCGGGTGATTTGTGAGTGTTGGACGAAAACCCAACTCTCTTGAGGAAACTTCACTTAGAAGTTTCACAGAGCTTCAGAGATTGGCGTGAGGATCATTCAGATCTTCAACTTGGGCTTCATCATCTTTAGTAGGTTCAGTGACAGCTGTTGCTGGAGGGAGAGTGCAGCAGTTCAGTTTTGGGAGGCCAACACCGTATAGCAGTGCAACAGATTGTATTGTTGGCCAGTTTTCTATCTCAGCACTTTCTAGGTCAGATCTATATGTAAACCCCTCTCATTATTTATAATAAAAGTTGAGATTCTTCTTGTTCTATGTGGTATTGGATTGCAGTGTTTCATGTCTTTTTATTTTAATAGCAATCTTCTATTGAGTGAATTTTTATTTTACGGCAAATTGTGGCATTCAGTATTTTTCTGCATTTTTAGTAAAAATATCTTTTTCGGGATATTACAGTGGTATCAGAGCAAAATTCTGGCTCAGCCGTGGGTTTCAATTTTGATTTAGCGAAGTTCCAGAGTTTATTTATGAATGTGCCAAATTCTATGACCGGAGCAGATTTATTTGCAGATGTTCGAGGGTTTTATTTTCGAAGAGAATTTCCTTTAGTAAAGATTGGGTAAAAATCGTGTAGTGATGGCCCAAACATATCGATTACACCTGAGCAATGTTTAAATCGTTTGGTGCATTATAGTGATCTCCTGCGTTTGCAAAGGATTGCGGACATTCGACAATCGAGATATTGTTAAGGAAGGCCAAATATCATTTGTGTAAGAAAAAAAAAAAAAATATTTGAGCAGCCGCCATAGGGCAAATCAAATCATTTTAAATATTTGCAGAAGGCCGAATTGACAAGATACAAATCTCAATTCGTGGAAAATCCCAATTCATTCAGCCGTTGAATTGAAGACCGAGAGCACTGTTAAGGAAGGTCAAGTATCATTTGCGTAAAAGCAAAATTCTGGGACCAATTTTCTATAGAGAGTCGAATTATGTCCTGCCGAAGCCGAATTCAAGAGGATCGGTGTAAATGAGTCGAGCCGCCAATAGCCACGCGAAGATCGGTCATCCGACTATTGGTCGAGTCAATCAACGGTGAGATTGTTAAGGTTCGTTAATCTGGTCTGTGTTTATAAACAAAAATGTACCGAGCCTGTCGCGGCATACGCAGAGGTAGTCATAAACACTAAAAGGGCCACGCCCTAGAACTACCATATTCGTGAAGGACCTCTGATACGCAGGTGTTTGATTCCCTGTTGTATGTGTCCACCAGTGTGATTGGAACCTGCAATTGCGTGTGGTTAAGGGGATCCACGCACAAAATACGATCTGAGGAATGATCGTCGGTCATTCGTGGGAGATCGTGTGACCTGTATGCATGGTGTTGGCATTTTTCGAAGTCTCGAGGCACATAAGGAAGGTCAACCAGATAATTAATTGCGTCATTGATAGGGGTCGAGCTTGCCATTGGTTGAAGGCCGAAAGCCATCAATTGATAGACGAATTAAACACTGAGAGACCAAAACTGATAGATTGATTGGCAGGACGCAGGAAACAGCATTGTGAGACCAAGAAAAAAATTGGACGTTAAAACAGTTGACTAGGATGTCAGAACGCAATCGATTGTGTCTGCATGCAATCTCTTAAACGCCCAGGTGAAGGTTTTCGTCGTGGAAAGCAATGAGGATGAGTCGGATCAAGTCGACAAGTTTATAAACAAACGTTGTGTGAAGTACGCATTTTGTTTTACCTGTGGAGCGATGGTCCGAGCGTAATTATTTGATGTTGTTTTCTATATCCACTTGCATGTAATTCGACTGGTAGAATCGACAATGTGAGGATTCTCTTGCGTTGAAGATCAATCAAATAGTGCACATGATAAGAGCAGTAATCAGAGAGGTTGTGCTATGAGGAAATCAATTAAAATCTCAGCAAGCCAGATCAGAGGACAAATTTCTGAAAGAATCTTCTACACTTGATATCGTGCCACTTGTTGCTGAGCATGGGTACTGTGGCGGGGGTGTTTTACTCGTGTTATAATACACCATCCTCTATGCGTACAAAGCAGTTACGATGTATTTGGTGGCCTAGATGAATTTATAACAGTGAGTTGAACGCTCCAAGTGGTTATACGTTTACATCGGTCAAGTTCCCCATAACCGAGTCCATCTTCTAGAAAGATATCATAAACAGGCAGGTCGTGAGCCATTTCTTTGCTAAGCGTGTTGGGCTTACTTAGCTTCAATTGTACGTGAACCTGTGGTTTTATGAGGCTATAGCAGAATATGCGTTTCAGAGGAATGAAGAGCTGCTCCTTGAGGAATACTTCGTTCAAATGTTTGGCTGCTGCAACATTGTTGAAGATATTTCATCATATATAAACCAGGTTCCATTTTATATTTTTCTGAGTATACATTTCTTAATATATTTGAGAGAGGTGATCTTTGAGATTAAGTTTTGTCCATTACTGTAAAAAAAAATTCTGAGCTTAAAAATATAGATATCAGTTGCTGGTTAGGGCTGAATACTTCCTGTAAAAGTCACTGTGTGTTGGCGAATAGCGTCAATAAAATATTTCACCTACAGCAGTATGGATTTGGACGATTTGACAAACAAACTACACCTACGTCACTATAAAAACTCAGAAAAACCGTGACCACATCATTGGTTGAACCATGGAGGGATTCCTAAACAGATTGATGAAAATAAAAATAGAAGTTGGTTCCTTAAACCACCATGCATCAGAAGACCAGAAAACAAAACCAAACAGCAGACCCTTTTCAAGAGGAATTTATGCCATCCTTCAAAAAGGACAGCCAAAAGGTTTGCAGGGAGAATTGGGGATTGGTCACAGAATTCTTGCACTCAGGACAGATCTGAAACACATGAAGATGTCATGGAGAATTTTGTCCAAACTAGAAGAGTTTAATGAACTCCTGTCCACAATAAACCAAGCGAAAGGGAAGAAACTCATTTGGGCTCTAAAACCTACTATGCTTGCTCTTATACAGCCCAAATTCTTGGAGGAACCTTGTGAAGGGGTCACACTTCCAGTTGCAGCTTGTCTCTGTAACATCATGAAATTGACCGCACCTATAGCTCCATACAATGATGATGTTATGAGGAGGATTATGAGATTGATTGTAGAGACTTTTCAGGATTTGGACAACAGTACAGGCTCGACCTTCGGGAAGAAGCTTGAGATTTTATGGGGTATGGCCACATTCAAGACTTATGTCATCATGTTTGAACTTGAGTGTGATGATTTGATTTTGCAGATGTTCCAATGCTTCTTCAGACTTAGGAGACATCATCCTGACACCGTCATAGCACACATGCAGTCCATCTTGTCATCATGTATGAGAGACCATGAGACCATTGGCCGAGAGTTGCAGACCCGGTTGTTGAGCATTTGGAGGAGGAAGCAATTGGTCTCACCTGCTACTTATGAGCTAGCCCAAGGGCTGGTTGAGTAGAACATTGGGCTATTCAGGAGACAGTTGACCAGGGAGGAGCTACTCCAGTTTGGTGGATCTGGCAGCAGAAATGAGCCGAGGAGGAAGGGACTTTGCTTCACCTGCAAAGAACCTTGGGGGCCTGATCACTCATGTTTGAGTGATGCAGATGATGTGGCAGAGGCAGAACAAGAGGGCATTCCTTCCATATGCCAGAGTGAGGACTCTTCTTCAGACGAGTCCATAGGATCAGTTGAGGACGCTTTTGGGGAGCGAGAGCAGTCATGTAGAGATGATGACAATAGACCAGAGTTGTGTTCCAGTGAGCAAGGTGAGCAGTCACGGGACTCTGCGGGAGATACTCTGGGTGAAGAGTCACTTGTGACAATTCAGCCAGAGCAGCATGTGATGGAGCCTGAGCCGACAGAGGAGGACACTATTCACATCAAGCATGATATTCCTTTGGGGGAGAGCCAGATGGGCGCCCACATTTAGCCGATGAGGGATATGCGGCTAACATTGGGGTCAGCCATAGAGGTGGAGCAGTCAAATGCATTGACATCGAGTGCGGTGACGGCAGTTGCAGATCCATATCCTCTGGAGGTGTTGGAGATTGATGGGATTGTTCTGCAGGGGGCTAGTAGACAGTAGGAGTATGACATTCCTGATCAAGAGTGGGAGGAGCAGTTGGAGATGGTGGAGCATCCATCTGTGAGTAGGCACAGGGATGAGACGCAGATCAATGTACACGCAGTCAACAGAGCTGCAGTATTTTCAGTGGGTAGCACTCTCCAAGAGTACATCGATGGGGCTTGCAGCATATCTTGTCCACTTTGGCCCATTATAGAGAGAGGGTCTTCCTTCTACAGGCAGCTTTCATCGGCAGACAGGGCAGAGCAGTGGGAGTTGATTACAGGCTGGTGGCAACACTCCGGGCATGTTCCATGTGCAGTTGTTGCTACATTGGATTCTTCTTCCAGGATAGACTGGCAGGAGATCATGAGTTGGTACCCTCTTGATGGTGCGGTATTCTTCGTAGGGAGCACAGAGGAGCAGGGGCCCTTAGACATAGTAGATGTTACAGATTCCAGTTGGCAGGAGGGCCCAGGTCATCATTTCTTCAGCACTCCATCCCGATTTCAGGAGAGCGGGATCAGCATGGGATTGAGTCAGGACTTGGATTGGAGAGAGGTGATGAGTTGGTATGCAGTTGGTGGAGCAACTTATACAGTTAGAGGTACAGCCCAACAGGAGTCAGGGAGCATTGATGCTTGTTGGCAGGCTTCACTTCATGGGGCATCAGCTATAGCCAGAGGCAGTGCGCAGACCAAGTCGTGGGACTTGGGCGATGATTGGCCATGGTGGTGTTGGGATCTAGGAGGATTGTTTGTTGGCTGGTACAGTGAGAGATCAGTTTGGGATCTCGGCATTGAGGGGTCTATTCCGAGTGGTTTGACACAAGTGCATAGCAGCACCCAGAGGTTTGTATGGGATCCGGGCATTGGATCTCAGTTGCATCGGGCCGACAGAGTGGCCCACATATTTGGATTGCTTGAGGGCAAGCAATCTTGGGGCGGAAGGTCTGTAATATTCCCCTTTTTGGTGTCACCTACAACAGGGCTAGGTTGGTCTTCCAGAGTCAGGAGCAGACAGGTCACAGGTACAGATTGGTGCTATCAGCGGGCTCAGGGGCTTTTTGGAGGAGTTTTGAGGAGCTTTCATGGTTTCCGAAGGCATTCGCTTGATATACTCCATCATCCGAGCGATTTGGCTTTCGTTTCAGTGCATTCCGACAACTTTCGGAAATTTGAGTTATTTCTGGGCTTAACTCAGCTGATTACACTCAAGGTGGCATTCCAGGAGGAATATATGAAGGAACACCTTAGTGTAATAGCTCATTGGAACCGGGACAAGGATACCTACATGGTGGGACAGTTAGACACGGATTCCAGTGACTGGAGGAGGCGTGGTAGCCGATTTACCCTTTTCTGCATTAAAAAGGAATATTTTAATAAAAGGGAAAAGTGCTCCATGAATAAAATAATAATAAAATAATGCTCTAGAAGGCTCCAAGAGATCTATAAAAGAAAGGGAGGAGGCCATTGGGAGATATCTTTGGAGTAGATCATTTGCTTGTGTATGAGAGGTTTGAGGACGTGGTTCTCTACTTCAGCCGTAGCCCCAGGACGGAAACCCTCGGGTGATTTGTGAGTGTTGGATGAAAACCCAACTCTCTTGAGGAGACTTCACTTAGAAGTTTCACAGAGCTTCAGAGATTGGTGTGAGGATCATTCAGATCTTCAACTTGGGCTTCATCATCTTCAGTAGGTTTAATGACAGTTGTTGCCGGAGGGAGAGTGCAGCAGTTCAGTTTTGGGAGGCCAACGCCGTATAGCAGTGCAGCAGATTGTATTGTTGGCCAGTTTTCTATCTCAGCACTTTCTGGGTCAGATCTATATGTAAACCCCTCTCATTATTTATAATAAAAGTTGAGATTCTTCCTGTTCTATATGGTATTGGATTGCAGTGTTTCATGTCTTTTTATTTTACATATCAATCTTCTGTTGAGTGAATGTTTATTTTACGGCAAATTGTGGCATTCAGTATTTTTCTGCATTTTTAGTAAAAATATCCCTTTCGGGATATTACAATGGCCTCATAGCGAAGGGTAGAGTTCAAGCTTTAATTTGGCTTTTGACTAATCATTCATATCCATTCATTTTTTTCTTTTCTATTTTGAACCCTATATCTTGCTCTTTCCTTTTTTTAATAAAGTTGCATCCACCTCGAGTGTTCAAGCTCCTTCTCATGGGATTGTGAAACATGAACCTATATGTGTGAAGTAAATGGGAAAGATGGAACATGCTATGTATGTATCGAGAAATAAACACATTACCCCTATTAACACCGAATATAGCACCCTTATGAAAGTCACAACTGTGGTTCTATAGGGGTAAGTACATTTGGGAAATGCACAACTATCACCTTAACATGATTTCCCTTCACTTTAGGTTAGGTTGCTTGCAGCCATGAGAGAAATGTTATCATAACTGAACTAGTCATCGAACCAATTAACCCCCTGAATCGGGAACCAGACCAGAACCAAATAAAATCTAGACCAAAAAACATATCGACCAAAAAATACATAAAATATTCAAATTTTAAAGAAAAACATATATATTCATGTGCAAACATATGAATCCAAACCATTTATATATGAATATGCAAAAATTATCATTTATATAGTAAGTACGAGTGCATATAACACGCCCCAAGGGATAGCTCAATTGGTCGAGTTCCCGTTGCTAAGTACCTTGCCAATTGGGAGGTCACGGGGTCAAATCTCCTCAATGCCCTTGGGGTTAGGCCCAACCAAATACGCCGGCGGGTAAATCCCTTCGGGTGGATCTACCCGGATTATTACCCGTGGATGTAGCGGCCACTAGTGACCGTGAACAATAGATGAAAAAAAAAAAGGTGCATATAACCAAAATGGCACTTAGTGCGATACATTTCTAACCAAAATACATCAAGAAATAGGCTATAAATGGCCTCTACAGTCCAAAAATAAGCGTAGTGCAACAATACTACAACTACTAGTGGCAATGGCTATCATTGAAATTGTCATCCTTCTCATCCTTAGCCTCAGAATGAGCAACCTCTACAATAGGATTTCGGCTATTCCTATGACCCTGAAGATTGTGATATCTCTCCCTATGGAGGTGGGTCCAAGTCCATCAAAGAAAGCTCTTCATCGTCAAATGTTGGTGCCTGACTCTCCACAACCTATTTTGATGATGGATCAAAGTCACCCAAAACTATGTTGTTTGATTCAGGGGTTTTGTTTAGCAATTGGTTGCACCTCAACCTAAAGGTTGTATTAAACATAAACCAAATCATTTAACTATTTTTGCTCCAAACAGTACCTCTTCTTGGTGTGTGTATATGCTCAAAAACTCTCTGGTTCCATTAACACCCAAAGCACTACATGTTTGGCTCAATATCTGAATTACAAATTCTTGCAAATCAGGGCACTGGCTAACAAATTGTTGCCACCAATAGGTTGCCAAAAGGGTTAAAAGCAAAAAAGTATTAGCAAATTACTTTCAAACTTGGACTCAACTATTGCAATGAGTAATATATTTGAACTTTGACATTTCTTACCTAGTGGATCCATTGTTTAGCTTCTTATAGCCATAAAAAGGCCAAAGGTACCAATACTCGCATGGAAATTAAAGAACTTGCTATGTATCTCATCATGAATACTGGGATCTATGACCAAGCTCTTAATGCATTTATACAACCCCTCTTTTACCTCCCCATTGACTTCAAAATATTTAGTGTAATGGTACCTTCAAAAACAAAAAATATTCATCAAATGATTTTGAATGTTTGGCAAAGCTTTTCTAATGAACAATAAAACTTGTAAACTTTGAAAATTGAAATTACATAATTTGGATTTAAGTAGTAGTCAATTGTGTGTAAAGGTATATGGATTTGTTTGTACCATCTTTGTAATGGACATGGTTCATATACGCAGTGAAATATAGATAATATCTGGAATATAAGAATGTTCATCATAGGACAAGTAATATATTTATAAGAATGCCGAATATGCAAGAGATATGATATGATATATGTGTGGTTACAAGTGAGGGTTCGCTTATATACCTAGGCAGGTGCCTCTTTATGAACAATCATGTCCTTTATGACATGTCCTTTATTGATAAGGCATGTCATATGTTTTTGTGTCTTGTAATCTATTCGCATTTTTCAGAATTCTTGGAATTTTCATCTTTGATGATACGAGATGATAGGATCCTCTGAGTGATAAATAAAATTGTCGAATTGAGCAGGGATCTAACCATCCTAAATCAATCTTCTATGGAATCTTGCGATTACTAGAAACTTGAGATTAATTGTTATCACAAAACTGGATTATGGTGACATCAATATTCTTTGGAATATAAGTTACTTGTTTCTGGTCTGAGTGATATAGATTTGCAGACTAGTTGAGATGTCTACATTTATGATTTGGGTGTCGATAAGGAGTTCTTGTGATTTAATTTCCCCTTATCCTATTTGTGGTGATTTCTTGATTTACTTGAAGTATCTGATTTCCTTCATGTACTAAAGTTGCTTGGTTAAAAGTTGGATCTTCCCTTGAAATTTTCATCGTTTGAACTACAACATCTAAATATGTTTTAACTTCAATTGGTTTGTCATCTTCTTGAGTTGTGATATTGACAGGGTCAGTATTCGTTCCTTTTTCTTCAATTTATGGTAAACTTCTATTGAGTTTCTTCTCGAGAACTTCATTTTCTTGTTCTAATTTGTGCTTCGTAGCTTTACACTTCTTGACTTGTGCAAGTAGTTTTTGACTATGAGCTTTTAAACGAGAAATTTCTTCGTTTTTATTGGAGATGACTTCTTCAAGCTTGATACATCCCTCATACCATAATGTGTCCTTTCACCACAGCCTATAAGACGGTTTGAATCTTCTTATAGTCGTTGGGGAAGTTCAATGACCTTGGCAACAATGAACCATTTTGTCATATATCTATTATCCAATCTAGTACCAATAAGGATAAGCCCTATAGGGACCCTTCTTCCTCATACTTTCGAGACAAAACATTCACCAGCATGTTCTTCTTGCCCTTTGATGATCTCATAATCATAGGCTAATAGCTTAGTGACCACTTTCACTGTGAAAGTGAAGACAAACAACATTTCAATAAGTTCTTCATACTACAATGGTCTTTATTGACATGAAAACAACTCCCAATGAGCTAAAGGCGCCACATATAGATTGCATGATGGGTTGCCATCATTTATTTTTCATATGAAGACTTGCCCAAGTTTTTATCACACAATTGTTTATTTGTGAACACCAATGGGCACCCTTCTCACATCAATACTACCCCAATATCTTTGTCAAAGGCATGACATTCTAGGATGAAAGCCTTAGTGAATTCCAACGTTTTTAAGATTAGAGTAGTACAAATATATTACTTAAGGCATGAAAGGCATGCTCTACCGCATTATAAAGGCATTCTTTAATGAGAAAGGATGTTGATGGGGTTACAATTTGCCATAGCTCTAGACAAATTTCCTGTAGTAGGTTCCAAAAAGGCCGAGGAAACCATGTAAACTCTTGAGTGTCTTTGGGCATGACTAATCTTTCATTGCCTCAATTTTCTTCGGGTAAACTCACACCCCTTTATAACTGACAATGTGACCTAAAAAGAGGAAAAATAAATGAGAGAATGAAACCTCAAACATAGCATTTGCTATGTTGAGCAAAACTCTAAGACGAAGAACTAAGGATCACGATTATGCATACATCACATACTATTGACGAAAACAAGTTAGAAACAAAAAAAGTCTTCCTCATAACTTTCATCAGCAATTATCGAAACCCAAAATAAAATAGTACTTCTAACAAGACATCTTGGGGCAAAAAAGCTTATTGATTTCATCGATGTTAAGACTTTAAAGTTACCTTCAGGTATCTCAATTTTGGGCTTGCTTAAAGTCTTGCCTTCATAGTTAAGTAGAGACCTCCCTAATTCAGAAAGCTCTACTAGTGAGTAGATGATAGAACACTAGCGTTTCTTGTATGGCAAGATTTCAAGAAGTTTGATGCGAATACTCGTAAAATTCTTCCAATCTTCGTCAGGCTTTTACAAAAGCCACAAACAGGAAATATTTATACCCCAGCTTTAAAGATGCAAATGCATATCACAACAAACATAGCCACCTTTTAGGTCTAAGATGAAATCTGAGTTGTTCATTTGGGTCATTCAATCTTAACATTTCGCTGGGCTCATGTATAGAAATACCCATTGAATTCTCAGACCTTGTAACCTATTCTAAAACAATGGCATTGTACGTTTGTGTTATTATCAATCATAATCACATCTCTAGGATAACAGAACCATTTATATATCAGTAAATTGTTCATTTGATGAATCCTTCAGTTCGAACTGCATTTAGAAACTATAATACTAAATTACGAGCTAATTTACAAAATCATTGACGTTATTAAATGTCATTGCTACTCTGTTAAAAAGAATGACAAGAGGGGAAGAGCGGACTAACTTCTCTCGATGACGACAATAACACCCAGTTTGAGGAGAAGAGCACCTTGATTGACTGTGAAAACCAGAACCTCTGGTAAGTTTGTGGATCTATGAGAGCAGGATAGAAGAACGTTGCCGCTTTCTTATGTCTAGCACCTGTCTAAGAATCCTGTTCACTCGTAAAATGAATTTGCTGACAGGGTTGTGCTCCTACCATTGGTTGTGCCCAATATACATTAATTATTTTTGTACTTTTTCTTGAGCGGTATTAGGATAAGAAATTCATTTTTTCTGACATTGCACATTGATCGTCGTACATGGATGCTTTGGAAGTTTAACGTACTTTAACAACAGAGTATTTAATGTATATATCTATCGTGCAATTAATATTTACTATTATCCCTGCCAAACCCATTAGTTCCGCCTTTGACCATTAATTAACTAACTACTAAAACAATAAATGACAATGGATAAGGTTCATATTACAAAATATTTTTTTTCATATTTTAATTTTATTGGTTGCCTTGGTTTTATTCTTATTTTGCAATGATAACTAACATAGAGTCATCGACATCGTCACTTCTATTCCATTTTCTTTCTCTGTGTTTTTTTTTTTAACCTGTATCACCGTTAAGAGTCATCGCCATCGTCACTTCTATTACATTTTCTTTCTATGTTTTTTTTTTTGGTTAACCCGTATCACCGTTAAGGATGCATACAACAAACCGAACTTGAGTTATTGATTGATGTAATGGAGAATTATTGATTGATGTAATGAATGAATGAATGATTCTAATGATATTCACTAGGTTGAATAGCTGCCTAAAAGATGAAGAGAATAACAACTTTAACTCATCCTCATTCTAAAGGACCAAGAGAATAACAATTTTAATTTATTTTCATATTATTTTAGATGTCGGATTTTTTGTTATGAGTCTTCACTAGAAGGTTAGCAATTTGATTGATCTTATATTCGTCAAATAGATAATGCACGTTGTCAACCGTTAAAATATTTTCATATTGAATGTGAATATCCTCATAGGTTGCACACTCCATGACAAAGTGTCATTATGTCTCCACCCCACCTTTATCGCTGAAAATGCAAGTTTTGTCTTCCAAAACTTCATTGGGGATCTCCACCTACCATTTTCACATCTAAGGTGATGTGATCATCTCCACAACTGTGCCATTAGCACCCTTGCTTTTCCTTTAATAGTTGCCCCTAAATATGTTTTCTCACCATGGACGTCACAAGTTGGATTGAGCTCTTTGATGTAGTATGTTTTTTTACGTCCATTGTGATTGGTCCACATGGCATTGTTAAATTTTTCCATCACAACTTTTTTTATTTCTTCGTTGGTGCTAGGACACTCATGTAGCTTGATATTCCACTTACTCAACCACTTTTTTGTTTTTCTTTATCCAAGTTTTCTTCCTACGATCTAATCCCTCTTCCATAGCTATCTTGGGCCAACGCTAATTATCCATGCTTTTAGTCTTCTTTAAATAGTTTATTAACTTAGTTACCGTTGTTGCCTCCAATGGAAAAGTACCTACTTCAGCCAAAAGGATTTCATAAAAGATTGTGGCTTTAACTTTGAGATTGCTAGTAATTAGGTTTTTCTATATTCTTTCTAATTGTCTCTAGCTGCAAGTTGACATGCTACTTCCCCATACTTCATAATCGTAGAGAACAATCAGTGTAACAAGCAAACCAAAAAGGGTTTTCTTGGTTTTCCAATCCCAAAGCTCAGCTTTTTTGCACCTATTTTGGAGTAAGTATGAGGCTCTCCATCCTCCCTGGATTCTTTTCGCCCTACAAGTCTCCCAACTAAGCTTCTGGTGGAAGTCAATCCCAAGATATTTGTATTCTTTCACCATCTCCAGAGGACTACCTTCGAGAAGAAAAGTGTTTGGTTTTTCTTTTCTACTTAAAGATAAAATCATGATTTTGGTCTTGTCAATGTTCTCTTGCATCCCAACCTCCTGACAAAAGTGGTATGAAGCCTTTAAGTGTTCTCTTAATCCATGCATTTTTTTTATATTAGAATATAAGGTCCCTATATTACTAGTGTAATCCCTTATTTTTGTTAGTGTAGCCCCCTTATTGTTACTGTTGTGCCCCTGTAACACCCATATTGTTATTATTGTGCCCTTACATTATTATTGTTAGGTCAGCTAGGATTATATTGTGACCCCATGGACTCCTATATATAGAAAGGAGGTTTTGTCATTTGTATCATCCAAGAATTGTTCATTTATGTAATGTAAAGGAGGTTTCCCACTCGAAGTGGCTTATTTCTAAGGCGTTGATCTCTCTTTTCTTCTATTTTTGGAGCTAGTTTTATAACATATGGTATCAGAACTTTGGATTTTAAGGTTTCGCTGCTTGAGATAGGTCATCATGGAATTTTTTCTATAACGTTTTTTCTACGAAGGTTCGGACATTAAAACAAAAACTCATTTCGAATAAATCCTGAGGAAGTTCGTGTAAAAATTTCAGATCTTGGTTCACAATATTGTCGGAGATATGATTTGTGGAAGTTAAGGTTTTTACAGGCTCACGAATTTCATCTAAAAGAAGTGACCTTGGGAAAATCGTCATAACTCTCTCTTTGAGCATCGGATTGGAATTATGTAAAAAGTGGCCAAAAGTACACGGACTGTAGTTTCCTTTTTATCTATGTTAGAGTCGAAGGAGGAAACAATGACATGTGGCACGCCATACAAGTTCGCTCTACTGAACCAGTCCATAATTATGTCATTATGGGAGATTGGTCATAACTTTGACTTGAAGAATCCAAATTAGGTTAGACCTATGGCATTGGAAAGAATATTTAGAGGGCTACTACAAGACCGAAGATAAAATCTTAGGGATCTGAAATTACAGATATACATCAGTTTCAATATCGAGCTCCTCAAAATCAAGAAAAAGGTGTGTACTTTTTTTTTGCGAATTGCATAAGTCTTGTTTGAAAAATCAGTTTGAAGTGATTCCAAGGGCATATTGAAGCGTAGATATTAGTATTGGGTTCTGAAATTCCCCCTAAAAAGAATTCAACACCCATTAAGCCCTCAGAATACTCTGCTATGACTCATGAAAAGGAAGAAGTGCAACATGATATATCAAAATTACAAGAGAAAGTGCACCAAACTTCGCTCTCACAAAGAGCAACAAAAAATGAAACAGAAGTTTTGAATAAAGGCGTGGAAGCTAAGATGGATGATTTGAATAAAGGCGTGAAAGCTAAGATGGATAGTTTGAAGAATGGCATGGAAGCTAAGATGGATGACATGGAAGCTAAGATCGATGAAAAAATGAAAGACAACATGGAAGACATGAAGAATGATCTAAAAGCAGACATGGAAGGTTTGAAGGAAGGTTTTACAAATTTTATACAATAAATGATTCCTAATGGCGAAAAGGTAGTAGTGGAAACTCATGATGAGAACGAAATAAATGTTAATCATGATTTCATAAACTCTAATGTTGGATTGAAGACCCGCCATATTCCAAAGATCGATATAAGGAAGTTTGAAGGAAAGGATCCCGTAACATGGATACTACAAATGGAGCAATATTTTGATATCAATAATGCGTAAAACACACAAAAGGTACGCATTGCAACTTTATATTTAGAACAAAATGCATTTGTATGGTATCAATGGCTTTGCTCCAGTAAAAAAAATTCACTCGGTTAATTTTTACGGAGGAAATGATAGCACATTATGAGGATACAAAGAGCAACACCTTCTTTATCCAATTGATAAATCTCAAACAAAATGGTCAATGGTGGAGCACATTGAGGACTTCCAAAAATTGAATATAAGGGTAATTGATATTCCAGAGGAACACAGGATTGGTGTCTTCATAGGGACTTTAAAGGATAACATCCATCATAAGGTTCGCCTTTGGGAACCTAATTCATTGGAGAAGGCATTCAGGTTGGCAAGAAAAATTGAATGTAAAAATATGGCAACAAGGAAGCCTACCACTCACATCTATAAAGATGGAAGTATTGCTACTCCTAGACTTCCACAACCTCCAAGGTTGACACCACAACAATTGGAAGAAAAAAGAGCAAAAGGGCTTTGCTACAGTTGTGATAGCAAATACACTAAAGGTCATAAGTGTGTGAGAAGAGATTATTTTACATAGATTGTGAAAAGGAGGAAGAAAATGAACAAGAAACATCAAAAGAAGAAGATATACACCAGGAACCAACCCTAGAGAAAGAATAAATGAGTCCAACCATATCGTGTAATGCATTGGCAGGAATTACCACTCCTCAAACTCTCAAGATAGAAGGACATATCAAGAAGAAAAACGTAATAGTGTTGATTGATTCGGGTAGTACCCATAATTTTATTCATTGTAAGGTAGCCAAGGAATTGAATTTCTTCCTATACCCAACACCAGAATGTCAAGTGATGGTTGCAAATCGAGGAACTGTAAATTGCTCTGGAAAATGCCATAATATCAAGCTAACCATGGGGTAATATGTATTGAATAGTCAAATGCTTTCCATTCAAATGGGAGGTATTGATGTTGCACTAGGAGTACATGGTTACAATCTTTGGGGACGGTAGCTTTTACTTTTCAAGAACTTTTCTTCGAAAAAAAATCGTAAGGAAAGAAAGTTGAATTACGAGGTATCACAGGGAAACCGGGAAAGATAATAAGCTCTAATATCATGACAAAGCTTCTAAATAAAAAACAACGAGGCGTAATTTCACAATTATGCTCACTAGAAGTTCCAACATCAAAATCATCTATTTCTCCAAATCTCCAAAAATTCTTGGATAATCATTCCGAGGCGTTTGAAATTCCCAAAGGACTCCCACCTTTTCGTGATCATGATCATGCTATTCCTTTGATTCCAGGAAGTTTTCCTCCAAACATTAGGCCTTACAAATATCCTTATGTCCATAAGAGCGAAATAGAACGTATGATTGCAGAAATGTTAGAGGTTGGTATAATTCAACCTAGTCAAATTTCTTTCTTTGCTCCAATAGTATTGGTGCACAAGAAGGATGGATCATGGCACATGTGATCGGATTATAGGGAGTTCAATAAGCTCACTATTAAAGATAAATTTCCCTTTCCTGTGATTGATGAATTATTGGATGAATTGCATGGAGTAATTTATTTTACCAAGTTGGAACTTCATTCAGGATATCATCAAATTAGAATGGAGACTGAAGATATTCAAAAAACAAAATTTCGAACTCATGAGGGTCATTATGAATTTTTGGTCATGCCTTTTGGCCTTAACAATTCACCTTCTACATTTCAAGGGTTAATGAATTCCATTTTCAAACCCTTCTTTAGAAAATTTGTGTTTTTGATGATATATTAGTCTGCAGTAGGTCTTGGAATGATCATGTTCAACATGTTGACAGGGTGCTCAAACTATTGGAGGAGAAACAATTATTTGCAAAAACCTTCAAATGTTTCTTTGGAGTACATGAGGTGGAATATATGGGTCATGTTGTATCTCACGAGGGTGTTAAAGTAGACCCTAACAAAATTAAAGCCATTAAGGAATGGAAAGTCCCCACAACCATAAAACAGTTGCAAGGATTTCTCGAGTTAATAGGGTATTATTGCAAGTTTGTTAAGAATTATGGGAGAATGGCAGCACCTCTAACAACATTATTGAAGAAAGATGCATTTTCATGGACTCCTAAAGCAACTAAGGCCTTTAAACATCTTAAATAGGCAATGTGCCTAGCACCGATCTTAGCTACGCTAGACTTCACAAAAACCTTTATTGTAGAATGTGATGTCTCAGGAAATTGAATTGGTGTTGTTTTAATGCAAGAAGGAAAACCCATTGCTTTTGAAAGTCATCCAATCAAAGGAAAGTATTTACAAGAATATATTTATGAGAAGGAAATGTTGGCAATATTACATGCACTAAATAAATGGCGACCTTGCCTAATGGGAAGACACTTCAAGGTAAAAAATGATCATGATGGTCTTAAATACTTTTTGGAACAAGTACTATCTTCAGAAAAGCAGCAAAAATGGGTCACAAAGATGTTGGGTAATGACTTTGAAATTATCTACAAAAAAGGGAAGCTAAATGTTGATGTGGATGCACTCTCAAGAAAGGATGAAGAGGTGGAAGCATTGCTTTGTGCCATTTCTATTATCCAACCATATTGGATAACCAAAGCAAGGGATGAATGGAAGAAGGACAAAGAAGTGTGTACACTCATTCAAAAGTTGCAGCAAGATCCTAGTACATCTGATACATTTAGTTGGAAAAATGATTCATTATGGTACAAATATCACTTATAATTTGTAAGAATTCCCAACTAAAACAAAATATTCTTTTGGGATTGCACACTTCTCCCTCAAGAGGACACTCAAGATATTTAAAAACTTACCATGGGGTGAAGAAAGAAATTTTTTGGGATGGCCTTAAATCTGATATTCAAAAGTTTGTGGCGGAATGTTTAGTTTGCCAGCAAAATAAAGTTGAGACAATTAAGACCCTGGGTCTTCTACAACCTTTATCCATTCCAAGTTAACGTTGGGAGGAGATTTAAATGGATTTTATCACAGGTTTACCTAAGTCTGAAGGAAAGAGTGTCATCATGGTGGTAGATTATAGACTTACCAAGTATGCACACTTTTGTGCATTATCTCATCCATTTAAAGCAAGTACAGTTGCTACTACATTTATGGAAACAATTCAAAAGCTACATGGAAACCCAAAGATTATTGTAAGCGACAAAGATCCCATTTTTACTGAAAATTTTTGGTACGGAATTATTTTCGTGTTTGGGTTCTCAACTATCTCATAGCTCATCTTATCATCCTCAATCTGATGGGAAAAATGAGATAGTGAAAAAATGTTTGGAAGGATATCTTCGTTGTTTTGTATCCGATAAACAAACACAATGGGTCAAGTGGTTACCTCTGGCTGAATGGTGGTATAACACTTCCTTCCATACTGCAGCAAAAATGACCCCATATATGGCACTTTATGGATATCATCCATTGTCCATCGCATCATCTTTAAGAGAAAATTATAAGGTTCAAGTAGTGGAAGATCACATAGAGCATCAACGACAATTTCTCCAACTCTTAAAGGATAACCTAAATTTGGCACAAAATCGAATGAAACAACAAGCAGATCAACATCACAATGAGAGAAGTTTTGATGTAGGAGACTGGGTATTTTTACGGCTACAACCATACAAACAAATTTCCCTCAAGCAAGCTAAGAAGGATAATAAATTATCACCAAAGTACTATGGTCCTTACAAGGTGTTGCACAAGATTGGTACTATGGCATACAAATTGGAGCTTCCTTCTTCTTCTCAAGTCTATCCAGTTTTCCGTGTTTCATGCTTAAAGAAGGTTATAGGTGACAAACTTCTAGTTCAAACAATATTGCCAGAACTTGATGAGGAAGATAAATCATATTGGAACCTGAAGCAGTCATGGAAACAAGAACTCGATAGCTACGAAATCGATCAATTTCAGAGTATCTTATCAAGTGGAAGAACTTACCCATTGAAGATTCTACATGGGAGGATGAGAATTTTATACAGAAGCATCCAAAGCTACTCAAGCGTTGAGGACAACACTTTTTTGAAAGAGAGGGGCATGTTAGGTCCCTATATTACTAGTGTAGTCCTTTATTATTATTAGTGTAGCCCCCTTATTGTTATTTTTGTACCCCTGTAACCCCCATATTGTTATTATTGTGCCCTTACATTATTACTGTTAGGCCAGCTAGGATTATATTGTGACCCATGGACCCCTATATATAGAAAGGAGGTTTTGGCATTTGTATCATCCAAGAATTGTTCATTTATGTAATGTAAAGGAAGTTTCCCCCTCGAAGTGGCTTATTTCTAAGGCGTTGATCTCTCTTTTCTTCTATTTTTGGAGCTGGTTTCATAACATAGAATAAGATCATCTGCGTATAGAAGAAATTTTACCACATAAATTGCTAGATGAACCCCTTCTCCATGTGCTTTGCTTAACCAAGCTTCCAACTTATCAATATATAAACCAAACAAAGTGGGGGATAGAGGACATCCCTATTTAACACCAATATCACTACCAAAAGATTCAAACGTTCCTTCACTTGTTCTGATTTTAGCTCTGACCTTCTCATAAAGTCTATGAACTACTTCTCTATACTCACTTGGGATACCCAACTCTTCCATATTATTCCATATTTTTTCATTAGGCACTATGTCAAAGGATTTCTTGAAGTCCAAAAAACAACAATAGGTTGTTTCACCTTGCTTGTTCCAAACTTTCTCTATCAAATGTGTAAGGGTGACACAGTGGTCAATGGTAGAGTGTATAGGTCTAAATCTTGCTTGTCCTTTTTCCCTTTTTCCCTCACTTTATGCCTAATTGTTGATTCTTCGCTCTATCATGCTCCCAAAAAGATTTCCCATGAGGGGGTTGACCATAATAGTTGGATAGTTAGAAGGGTTGTTGATATCTCCACTCTTAAAGAGATGGATGACCACACTAGTAGCCCGCAAAGCCATCCTGGATGATCCCATTGATAATTACTTTTAAATAAGGAGCAAGGAGCTCAACTCCCCATTTTAGGAATTTAGATTTAAGCTTGTCTATGTCCTTTGCTTTATTGTTTGCTAAATTCTTTATTCCTTGCTTGATATCATCCTATGTGAATAGTTCCACTAAAGTGTTCACTATGGGGGGAGTAAAGTTTATTGTGCACCCGCTCATAAAGGAGCCTTGCATACTCCAACCATTAGCCACCTGTAATATTGTTTTCAATGTGCTTTTTCCTTTGTTGTAACTCTTTCCAAAATCCCTTGGGGTTGTGCTTTCCAAGAGAGATTTTTTCCTTTCTTCTTCCATTTACATATTTTTTATTTCTTATTTGTACTATTTTTTCATATTTCTTCTTGTTTTATTTGTTCATTTTCTCTCTTTTATAGATCTCCTACCTGCCTTGCATTCTTTATCATACCATGGATTTGTCGGAAAAGTACTTACAACTCCCTTCTTGGGGTGGGACCTTTTGCATGCATTTAAGGCCTTGTGAATTGTTGGGATCAACAAACTTCAATGAACATGGAAACCCACCTCATTAGTTGCCTTATCTGCCATGCCATGCTCTATAATCTGAAATTGTTGCTTAAGATAAACACTGAATATTTCCATGTTTTCCTGATTTATGAGGATTTTTCCTTTGTAAAATGATTTTTTTTTTTTTTTTTTTTTTTGTATTCTAAGATTTTTCCTATTGTGTGGACTACTATGGGCAAAATCCAGCTTAAAAAATAGAGGGGCATGATCATATTTCATTTCAATAGGACATTCCCCAATATCGAACTTCAACAGTCTAAAGGTGAAACTTTGAGAGCAGATTACATAATCTACCACAATTTGACCATTGTAAATTTTTCATGTTATACCTCTTGAACGCTAGCCACCTTCTCATTCAATTACAAATAACAATGGAAAAAAAACTACAGAGCCCCAGTAATTCTACCCCAAAGTGCGTCACACCCCCATTTTCATCTCGTGAATCCCATTCCCAAGGTTGACCACTCCCCTATTCCGACCATAGGGGATTTGTTTCTCCTCTTTATTCATTTCTCAACTGGAGGGATTGGTTGTTAACTGTCCTTACGTTAAAGTCACCTATTAACAATATTTCCCCAAGAGGGTTGAATAAAGATATATCTCTCTTCAATGAGACATACAGGTCTTTATTGTCTAAATTTTTTCTTTTATATATCTTTGAGTTTTTTGGGGCAATGTAACAAGTTTCTAACCTAAAAGTAGCCTCCTTTTCTATTATTTGTAGCCAAATACATTTATTATTCAAATCCTCTTTTTCTACTTTTACAATTCTACACCATTTTACATAAATTACCACTGTGGCTCCCCCGTGTCCTTTGCCTGTCTCATTCCCTTTGTTCCAAACTGAAATCTTCTTGTAACCCTCAAAATCCAGAAACTTGCATCCATCATACTCATGTGTTTCTACAAGAATGATAATATCCTTCCCCTCTGCTATAGGCCCCAACCCCGGACCACTTCTCCATGGATAACCTCTGCAATTCCAACTTACTACCTATAAGCAGTCCAATGGGGCCCCTATTTCCTATTTCTTATTTGCGAATCAATCACTGATTTGAGCTTTCCCATTCTTCAACCATGCCAATTTTCCCTCATTTATATTTTCTTTCACTTTTTCCCACTCCTTTCTTTGTTGATCCTATTGAGCAAGAGTCAAGTCCTCATCTGGGTATATGTGTGTGTCTCTAAAAAATCCTCTATTTCTAAGGATCATATTCTTATCCTTTATAACCCTCAAAATAAATCTTGCATGCCTATCTCTTCCTCCCTCTACCTTCTTTTTGATCTTGCTTGCTTGATGAATATACCCTGTCCACTTCAATTGATCTTTGAGGAAGTCCCTTGCTAAGATATCGGTCCTTTAATTTTCACCTTAGTCCCTCAACCCTCTGATAATTATATTTGTAGCCTTGAATTGCTTGTCATCTTCTTCTTTTATTTGAATTTTGATTTGCTTCTCAATGATTCCTTCTTTATTGTTTGATGACCCACTTACAACTTGTGACCATGATTTAGTCTCTTTTATCCGATTTTTTAGTTGATTTTCTTTAGTTTTCAGTCTAGCCAATGCTAACTAAATCTCATTTATTCGTGTTGTGTCCTCTTCTTTTACCAATTCTGACTTCTCGAGGTCGGTTACCCTTATCTACTCTAATTCTTGTTTCAAGGAACCCACTTCTTGTTGCCCTTTTTCAATTTACCTTGCATGTTTGTGATTTGTTCCTTAAGAGCTTTATTTTCTCTCTTTAATTTTCCCTTGAACTCCACAATTTCATTTACTTTGTTGCCTTCATACCACCTTTTCACTTCTAAAATTTTGAGTCTCCTTTTCATGCTCATGAGCTCTTCCACATATAGTCTCGATGACCACATTAACAATGTTGATGTGGGACCATATAGGCCTTTCTTGTCATGATTATATGCTTTTTTATCTTATTTGTTTGCTACAAAACCCTCTGTTTTGTTCATACTTGATTTGATACCCTTAATAGATTCTCTTTGATCTACACTAGTTTGAGAAGCCTTATTAGATACGATGTTTACTTTTGGCAGGATCATTGTGATTTTTTTCTTAGGTTTTTTCCTTAGTTTCCGGATCTATCTATGCCTTAAAATCCCCTTATATTATTTTGCGTTTACAAAAACCAATCTCTCGTTTGTGTTGTAAGTGCCCTTCTGAAGAAAATATGCCATAGAAGAACCCCTTCATCCTGTTGAATCCTCCATTGATATGGCAGGGTGAGGAAATGAAGGTCCATTAACAAGCTGAAGGTTATGTTTCCAATAAGAGCTCCCACCTACTTGATGAACAAGGTTTAGCAATGGCAGTGAACCCCTCACTTGAGATTGCAAACCACTATTGTACCTTACCCCCTCCACAATAAACACATAGTTTGCAATTTTGTTTCCTTATGTGTTAAGGAGTGGTATCTATGCCTCCTCTATGTTGGAATCCTCTCTCAAAGGTGGCAACATTTCCTTTGGGTCCTCCAAATTAACCACCATATTTGTTTTATTTTGTTTTGCTTCAATTTTATATTGATCTCAATTAATTTGTGTCAGTTTAAATGAGATAAACAAAACTTAAATCATAAGAGACAAAAAATAAAAAGGAGAAAACCTTCCTTAGTAGTTTTGAAACATTGATCTAGCAGCTTTGACTTCAGCTTGCTGATGTAATACTGGGACCTTGCAAAGACTGGATCCCTCTGAGTGCTCTTTGGCCCCACTGGTTATCTGTTGTCTTTCCCCTATCTCGTTGTGAAACCCTTGGAATCCATGTCTCTTCGTTGTCTCTTCCCATGTAATATTGGGCCCCTACAACGATTGGGTCCCTCTAAGCGTTCTTTGGTCCCACTGGATGTCTGTAGTGTCGCCCCTCTCTCTGCTATCGACGTCAAACTACTTGTTGACATGGGAAAATATCATAGGCCAACTGACACAAATTTCCTTGTCAAAAGTTTTTGATATTCCCTTTTGCATATTTTTCCTCTGCTCCAAACACTTGGCCAATTATTTAATGTATTGTACATACCTTGTCGATTTCTTCATGTACTGTACATACATAACCATTATTTAAATGCAACTCCCTTTGTTAATCTTCCACCTGAAGAACCACTAACCTCCACATGGGATATTCTTTAATGTTGTATATTTATGCCATCTACTTCATTAATATACACTAATAAATCTCTTCAGCAAATCAATTTCTCATGCATTTGACATCATTAAATTACATTCCATGTTTTATGAGCCTCAAATTCGAGGCTACCGTTGTAATTTTTTAAGTTTCCAAGGTGTTATTCATTTGCATAGATACTTCTATTAAAATGAACTTAAAATGATAATTACCAATAAAAATCGTAAAGTCTTTCAATATTTATTATTAGTGTTAGGCGGAGGCTTCCTATTTCAAATTAAGGTTGATAAGGATATGCTTCGCCTTAATGCTTATCAATGACTGTAGTGCGTTAGAGAGTTTGTTAGGTTGCACTGACTTTTAATAAATTTAAAAAATTTAATGTAACACCCACCAATATCTTAGGGATTTTCAAAGCATACCTAATTTTAGAAAAATTTCCCTATATCTTGGTTATAAAGGATAGAAACTCTTCAACACTTCTTCTTTTTATCAAATCACTTCAACACTTCTTCTTTTTAACAAATCACTTCAACACTTCTATTTTTATTAATATTGTTAATGTGGTTGTACTAGTTACATTTAAACATTAAGTTCATGTTGTGTTTTATTATGTCACTGCGAGCCAATGATATGCCAATGATATATAGTGATCATGTTGTTGCAATAGTTTTACTGTACAAAAACATTTAGGGTAAAATTTTATGGTTTTTACAATGTTGACTTTAGGTTTTAAGTTTTCGTACCAAATTTTTGGGCTTACCTATGGTGGCCACAACCACCAGGGCTACGGTGGCCGAGGCCATAAGTCAGCTATCCTTTCATGCATGTTCCAGGCGTGGTCGTTTTAATTTCACATTCCAAATTGCCAAACACGCCTTCCATACTTTCTGTATTCTGGATATTAGGGAGCCATGAAAATATTTATGTGGTTTCTTTGTGCAACTCATTAAGAAGCCCCCACATATTTGGAGTAATGAAAGTCACATTTCCACTTACAATGTGATATCTTATCCATTTTAGGACGAGAAAAAGATGTGCTCTTAAGATCTTCTTTGACATTGTGTGAAGTATCACTAATTTTGTCTGGAAACTATCTCTGCATAGTGTTATTAAATTTTCTTTTGTCTTATCGTTGCATTTATGACAAGTTTGTGGTTTGGAGGTAAGGGTCTCCCACTGTAATTGGGAGTTCCTAAAATATCAATATTTTTTTGTGTATTATTTATGATGACGGTTATTTTATAATTGGTTTGCAAAAGGCATGATTTCATGTTCCGATTTATTATATATGAGTGGACTTTGGTTATATTATATAGAGATTTTGTAGTTGGGGATTTAGATTAGAATGTTGTTAATTTTATTATGTTATATTTATTTAAAGTATATTATATAATTATCTAATTTAAATAAAAGGAAAACAGAGTTCAAATAAGAGTTGGGTGATTTTATGAAGAGATTGGCTCTTGGGTTCCATTCCTTCTTTCTATATAATATTGAGTTATGTAATAAATTCAGATTGATTGATATTTATGTAATTTTTTTTGTTTTTCTATTTGAAAAGATCATACAATAAATCTATAAATCACATTTATTAGTATTAATTTTACAACATTATGTTTATTTAAAACATGTTTAAAATTTACTATGGAAGAAAAAAATAGTATTATAATTGAAATTTATCTCATATATGGTGTTTATGTATATTTATTAAAATACTAGTATTTTATCCTATATAAATAAATAACTATCTTACAATACAAATGTTCAAGGCCTCGTTTTAATTTCCCATTCCAACTTGCCAAACAAGCCTTCCATACTTTCTGTATTATGCATATTAGGAACTCTATCGGTGCTTGTTTCATCTCATTTGAATGCACGGTGTGCAAATGGTGCTCATTCAAAGTTCGGTAATATTGATCACCAAGGCTAAAAAAATGTACAAATATATATATTATTTTAATTTTTGTAAGTTAATTAATTTTTACTAACAATCTTTTATAATCACTACAATGAAATTCTAAAAAATTCTAAAATACTTAAAATTATATATTTTTAAAAAATCTCAAAAATCTATTCCAAATCTTAATTTTTAATCTGTAATTTTTTAATATCAAGACTTTTAATATCAAATACCTATAATTTATACATTGAAAAAAAGAAGTCCCCTCCACATGGCCCTACTCTCCTCCTTCCCGCCATATCTCTCCCTCGTTCCGTCGAAACCTCAAAACCAATTAATATTATAACATAACTCATTGATATTATAACATAATTCTAGAAGACTTCCAAATCTCAATTTAAATAATTTAAATAATTCGAAATCCAAAACTTTCAAGTGACCGTAATTTTTTAATATCAAGACTTTTAGTATCAAATAACTATAATTTATACATAGAAGGCTAATTGATATTATAACATAATTCTAGAAGACTTCCAAAATTAATGTCTCCCGATGCTCCCTCGGCATACGTTATATCGGGACCCTCATAACTCCATTAAAAAACAAAACATTGTTATAAGGTTAACGATGTTTCATTTCGGAGCATCGAGACTTTATAATTTCGAAGCCACCTTTTAAAAACCTTCCAAATTTTTTATTAGATTTTGGTTAAACAAAGTTTATTTAATATATAATATCTTAATAATATTTAAATATTATTTAATTTATTGTTTAATAAATTGTAATATAATTAAATAATTTTTTATATATTAAATGAAGTGTTTGTAAATAGTTTAATTGATTTGAAAACAAATTAATTTATAATTAATTTAATTCAATTATATTGTACATTAATAATTTAATTTTTTAATAAAATTTTAATAATTTGTATATGTTTATTTAGTTTAACCATTGTAATTAATTAATATATATATATATATATATATATATATTTTTAATTAGAGTTTTTAATTAAAATGTTTGATTTTGTTTGAGATATGTATTTTTCAGAATTCTGATATTTTTGACACTTTAATTTTGGAGAGTCATATTTTAGGATTTACTCAACCAAATGAAGCTTGCAATAGCTAGTTGGAAAGCTAAGGCATAGGAAAATAATCCGGGAAGGATAATTTTAGTAAATTAAATCATTCAATGACCCATAAATTCAGCATAAGACAAAGTGACGAATTTGCAATAAAAAACAGTTTTTCTATTTTGATTTGGGCAAATTTCATCAGTTGGAGAAAAATGTTGTCAAAGATCCATTTGAAGCAATCATAGCACAAGATTTTTTTTGGATTTTAATTTATTTTTAATTTAACAATTTGTTGAGAAGTGATTTGATTAGATGTCATTATTGGGATTTCAGCTTCTTTAAGTAATTCATTCATCTATGACCATTTCCATGAGAGATAGTTGTAACTGACTAATTTCTCATGATTTTTAAATAGTCCACTTAGCACCAAATATGTTTTAATTTCGGAATTTTGATTGGTATTTGGCACAAGAGCAGTTGGGAGATGAGGAAGAGAAGACTTGGAACAATGGAAATGCACCAACAGGAAAGAAAGAAGAATTCTGGTCAATTAAAATTTGTTGGAGCAAAGTTATTATCCAACAACTCTCTCATTTTGATTTTCTTTTGTTATTATAAATATGGATTTTGTAGAATTGAGAAGGTTCCATGAACCTTCTCTCTCTCGAGATTTTCATGTACTCAAAGGCTTTGATCGTATATTTAATTCTTGTACACTATTTTCGAAGATATAGGTTGATTGATGGCTTGCATTTAATAAATTTTGAGGCACATCTTGATCCAAATAAGTATGTGTTTTTGAACTTTTCCACAATCGTAAATTCATTTAATACACGTTTGTTTTAATCATTTGAAAGTTATCTTTTACTGATGGATCTAATTGCTATCAAGTTAAATTATGAATTCAAATAGACAAGCATGACATCCTTGTTAACTATTTAGCAAATTCATGTCAAGTTTATCTTGGTTTTAATAATGATTTTTTTATGAGAACTATTTCCTTGACGTAGTCATATATGTTTTAGTTTGAATTCATTTTATTTGAATTTGTATGTATGTGCACGAGAGATCTGATGACTATTCATCAGATAGTTGAATACATATACTTGCTTGAACTAGCTATAAGTCTTGGAACTATTTCCTTGGTTTATTGACTTCATTTTTATTTCAAATTCAAAGCTGCTCAAAATCCCATTTTACCTTGCTCTTGGTTGAGAGGGGGGCTAATCCTTGTTTCCATCGAGATAGATTAAGGATTTATTTTATGTTACTTAGAGTAGATTTGCATTTAGTTTTAATTAGTGCATTCTATAAGTCCTCTTATATAGAGGCAGACTTTAGAGTGGCTTGGTTAAGCCATTAAATCAACATAAGGATCACTCTCTTGCAAGAGCTCTGCAAGAGGCTGGATCTAATGTCTCATTTATATTGGAAACTAATAGACATACTATAATCCAACAAAGAAAGGGAGAGGGTAATTGGACTCAATTGAAACAGTCATAACCACCATTCCAAACGGAAAATTAATTGATTTAATTTCTTGATCGAGTGGTCTCCATTTCATGTTGATGAGGTCATTTTTTACCATCAACACAACGTAAAATAATTTAGCCAGATACTTATTCTTAAATTATTCCTGAAACATTTTCCAAATGATTTCCTATTCATCAACCCCTTGATCAATTGCTTTAACCTCTTCCCACCATAATTTTTCCTTTCCATGAAGTTGATAAATTTCCACACAAACCTTGAAATTGTCATCATATTCGTAAATATGAAAAATACTTATTGATGTTTACTAACCATGATTTAATAGACTCCTCAGATTCACTGTCAAAGTTTGGGGGTTTGATTTTTCTAAACTCCCCTTGCAATTCTATTTTATATCTCTTTGTTCCTTTCTACATTCTTTCTCGTGAAGCATTTCTAGATTCTCGCTCCTCAGATTCCTTACCACTCTTTGATTCTTGCATAAGTCTTCTCTTAGGTACACTATTTTCTCGCCTCCTATGTGATTCTGCTATGTTACCATTATCAGGTGTTCGGGTTGAATTTCCTGTGATTTTTCCTTTCCGTTAAACGTTTAATTATCCTTTCTTGTTCTCTCATTAGTTGTTCATTATTAGCTCTTAATGTGGCCATCTTTTCCCTTAATTGTTGTATTGTTTCCATCAACATTGTAGTGGGGGTTTGAGAAACATCCCTTAACTGGACCCACATCTATAGACTGGGTCCCGAAAAGGGTATTGAGCTGGGCCTGTTAGGTGGTCTAACAAGTGGTGTAATCATCATGCCACTACCTCTTCTCATTTATCTATGGAACATAAAACCTAGTTTTGTGACTAACTTGATTACCCTATTTAGGTCACAGTTTAGTTATTGTGGCTTTGATATCATTGGTAATATACCTCACAATTTTTTTTTTTTAATTTAAATTTATTATTATTAGTTTTTTCTTACCTTTATTTATATTTATTATATTTCCATATCAAGGTATATTTTCTTTATATTTAACATCCTTTTTAAACTTATTTATTCTTATTATGGATCAATGCCCTAACTGGTTATGCTCCTAATTGGTCATCTCCTTTGTTGATAATATATTGTCGCATGTCACATTATACCATGGGTTACATCATTTTTTCACCTTGGCTGACTACATCGAACCTTCACGATGTCACCAAATGTAACTCTCCTAGGGATTCGATCACCTTGGGATGCGAAGTACAATTTTGGATCAATGTTGCAAATTTTTAGGGTTTTCATCTATGGTTGTGAGGAGAAGCAGTGGTTAGAGAGTGACCACCTGCCCTCTTGGCACCCTGCTCGCTCACCTACACTCTCACCTCTTGCCAAAATTTTGCTCCGTAATTACCCTTGTGATTTTCAGTGGACACCGGTGCCCTGAATCTGTTTTCTTGTAGCTTAGATCGACATAAATATTTCCAGGTGAATCTACTACTCCATTATTCTTTACAGATCTGGTTTTGGTAGAGTGAGGGTTATGTTTTCAAACTATTAGACTCCAATTCCACTTCTTCTTTTTTTCCTATTTGAAAGAGAGCATATATGATCAATTTATGTGGCTAGTGTGCCAACCTCCCTTATGCACTCCTTTTTGGAAAGTTGCATGGTTCACGCTTCATTTAGCTTCGGTCATAAGGTATAGGCTGCTTTTGTCTTTAGTTATTTCCAAATTCTTTATTTACACAATAGTCTCAGTGTGCTTTCTAACTATATGGTTGCGCAGGACAAAGTTGGGGATGACTCTGGTGATTGAGTGGGGTTTTAGGTAAAACACTACCCCTTTTTTCTTGTATGCACCTAATACATTTTTTATTTTTATTTTTATACTTCAGAATTCCAAGTTCCAGGTTTTTAACTTTACTTAACCATTCTTCTTCTAGGCGTCGTTGATTTCTAGAACTAGGGTTCCTAGGGTCTACATAATTTTTAACTCTTTAGACCTATCTTTGTTAAGGGTTTCTCCCCTTTTCGGCTTAAATAGTCACCGAGGTTGTTAATGAGAATATGGTATGTTTTTCTTGCAATTATTTGTTACAAATTTTCTTGGTTATGACTTATAAAGAACTGGGTTGATTCAAAACTTTGTGTATCAAATTATATTTTATATATTTTTCCATTTTTTTGTATCAAAAAATTAAAATAAAGGATATTGAAAATGAGCCACAACATCTGGCTCCACTTGGGGATAGTGTTATTTTCCATGAAACACTAAGAGCTGCAGATTAGTGCCTTCACTTCGGGCATGGAGTCAAATGTTGTTTGATGAAATATGAACAATGAGAAATCCGAATATGTACAATTGTAGACCATAAAATCTCAATGTTGGAAATAATGCTTGAGATACTGCCCATTCACAGGCAACTCTATTGTTTCTCCATCAAGATTCTCCATAATAAATGTGTTATTTGATCTAACCTCAACAATCTTGTATGGGCCATACCAGAGTGGGTCAAACTTACCATGCTTTCCCTTCTCTTCTCTTTTGGTATCCCATCTTAATACCAAATCTCCAGTTCGAAAAAGAATCTCTTTTTCTTTTCTATCAAAAATTGACTTCATCTTTTCTTGATAGGTGATCAAATTTTCTCTGACTCTGTTCCCGCTCTCACTTGATTCTATAACCTTGTTCAACCTCTCACCAACGCATTAGGTTCTTCTTGTGATTCTTGAAGAAAATAAATCACTGGTCTAGCCAATTGAGTAGGAAATAAAGTTTGAATTCCATAAACTAGTTCATAAGGAGACTTACCTGTAGATCTTTTGGTAGTCACTCGTACTACCCAAAGAGAAAATGCGAATTTTGAATCCAAATTTTTCTGATTTTCATTATTTGTCTTCTTCAAAATCTTGACTAATGTCTTGTTGGAAGATTAAGCTAACCCATTCCCTTGAGGATGATATGTTGTAGAATGAGATAGAATGACATTATATTTTTGACAAAAATTAATGAATCTAACTGAATTGAATACCTAGGCATTGTTAGTTACAATCTTGATTGGATACCCAAACCTGTTGAAGATGTTTTCTTCCAGAAACTTCATTACTACCTGGTCATTAGCCTTTCTAGTAGGTATTGCCTCCACCCACTTTGTGAAATAGTCAGTGGTAGTCAAAATCCATTTGAACTGTCCACTTGATGGTGGATTAATTTCCCCATTAAAATCTAATCCCCATTGCCTAAAGGGTTCTTCAATAAACACTGGGAGAAGAGGTAGAGGAGCTAACCTTTTCTTTCTGCAAACAACTGACATTTATGGCAGCTTCTAACCAGTCTGTATACATTTGCAAACAAGGAGGGCCAGTAAAAACCTGATTTGAGGATTTTATGAGCAGTAACCTTCCAACTATAATGACCTCCACATAGATTCTCATGATATTCTTTTATAACTTCTATTGATTCACCTTCTGTCAAACACAACCATAAAATTCCAGCAGGATCCTTCCAATATAACTTAGCATCAATTATGACATATGGCTGGGATTTGAGCTTAAGAGCTATGTACCTTGTTCTATTTAGTGAGGTTGGACAAGAGAAAAAACATAAGTAATGAACAATATCCTTATACCAATCAGAATAGAGGAATTTGTATTTAATTGTTGCCTTTGTACTACTCCGACTCCTTTCATCAATAACTTCATCCAATGGTGTCAGCAAATTAATCCCCAAAGCTTTAAAATTTGACTCCGTCAACAGTTTTTCCAAACCCTGACCTTTAACTAATTTGGTAGGTTTGATATCTAAGTCATAATCTTGGATTTTAGCTATCCACTTTCCTCTTTTACCTTCCACATCACTTTGAACTAACACATCTTTCATAGCAGAATTAGGAACATAAGCAATTATCTGATACTGCAGCACATAAGTTTTGAATGATTTTAATGATTTAATTAAAGCATATAATTGTTTTTCCAAAATTTTATATTTAAGTTTAGCATCCCTGAGAACTTTACTAAAAAATGCCACAGGTTGTTCTTTTCCCTATTCATTCTTTTGCAACAACACAACAACAATGGTAGTAGGTGATGCAAATGAAAATATTTGAAAAGCTTTTTGATAGTCTGGACTGATTAGTACAGGAGCTTCTTGAAGGGCTTCTTTAATCCTAGCAAAGGATTCTCTAGCATCCTCATCCCACTTTACTTTTTCATTCTTCTTAAACATATCTGTTATGTTTCTAACAATTTCAGCATAGTTTGGGACAAATCTTCTAAGGAAATTTATTTTTCCCAGAAACCTCTGAATATCCTTTTTACTCCTGGGCAAGGGAATTGTTTGAATAACTTATACTCTTGTTGGATCAATATTTAATCCTTGATTTGAAACTATATGTCCTAACAACTTTCCTTCCTCCAAAGAAAATAAATATTTTTTGGGATTCAATGACAACCCGAATTTTCTACATTTCAGGAAAGCCTTCTGTAAATGCTCCAAGTGTTCATCATCTAAACCTGAAAAAATGATCAGATCATCCAAATATATGACTACAAACTTATCACCCACAAATGCTATGTCCATTTCCCTTTGAAAAGTGGCACCTGCATTCATCAGGCCGAATGGCATTCTTGCATACATGAACGTTCCCCACGGTGTGGTAAAAGTTGTTTTCTTTTGATCTTCTTTTTCAACTGCTACATGATTGTACCCAGAGAAACCATCAACCATAGACAATATATATGCTCCTGTCACTTTCTGTAAAACATAGTCCATCTTAGGCAAAGGATAATTGTCTTTAAGTGATGCCCTGTTTAAATTCCTGAAGTCAACACATAACCTTATTTATCCATTCTTTTTCCTCATAGGAACCAGGTTAGAAACCATGTCTGAATATCTGAGTGGGACTATAATTTTTGTCTGTAACAATTTCTTCACTTCTTTTTCAATTGGAGCAAGGAGCAATGGATTGATCTTTCTAAGTTTTTGTTTGTGAGGCTTGATCCCATCCTTCAATGTTATCTTGTGCTGAATAATATCTAGGTCATATGATTTAAAATCCTCATAGGACCATGCAAACACATCCATATATTTTTTAAAAAGGTCAATGTACCTTTCTTTATAATTCTTAGGGACACCTTTGAATAACTTGACAACCTTGGGCTCCTGTTGAGTTCCCAGATTACAACCTTCCATCTCACCCTCTTGAGGTACCTTCTTTGGATCCAGTGCTACATCATTTGAATCAAACAATATTTCAAGAGGAACTAATCCTCTGGGAAATATATTATCTTTCAACTGGATTATTTTCTAGTCACTTATTGATTGCTTAAGATTTTTCAAGTCTTCATTCTGATCAATCTGTTCACTTTCTTGATCTATTTCAATATCTTCAAAATTTTCAATCATTGTCAGAAAATGATTTATCTGCTCATCATCTTCAAAAACCCGCCAGTGCTTAAAATTGTCACGAATAGAGGGTCTGTGCCTTGGTTAAATTTCATACCTTAGTTTCAGATTTATAGGTGGCTTGAAAGTACTAGTTGCAACTGCTAGTGAGTCTGCCATTTTGTTTTCTTCTCTTGGAATAAATTGAAGGTTCAAAGCTTCAAAACAATTCTCAATCAAGTCCCATACTTCATACCTATATGATCTCAACCTTGGATTTTTGGTTTGACAAAGGTTTTTAATTTGTCTTATAATCAGCTCAGAATCACCAAAAATGGAAATACACTAGATTCCCATTTGTTTAGCAGTTTGAAGACTTAAAATTAATGCCTCATACTCAACTACATTATTTTTTTATTCAAATTCAAGCTTAAAAGAAAAAGGTAAAAAATTACCTTTTGGAGATATCAGTAAAAATCCAGCTCCTGTGCCATCTTTTGAATAGGCACCATCAAAATAACACTTCCAAATTTTGTTTGAACACAACTCATTATGTACAATTGCTGAAGAGAGCTACTTCTCTGAGTCTTCAACAAACTCTGCATCTTCATGCAGCATAAAGCATGAAATATCTTCTTTTTCTTGACCATAAATAGGGGAATTTCTTGCATCTTTCTTTGTAATAGTTTTAACAAATCTTGTTTCTCTATATAACCTTCTTTATTCCCCATTGAACACAAGAATTATATCATATGTGAAGTCTAGTTTTGAAACTCCTCCAAGCTTCGCTCCCCAAGATCTAGACAAAAGCATACCAAACCTAGCTAGAATATCTGCGACCACTACATCCATGATGATACTTTTGGCTGGAATATGGGCCAGGGATACCACCATGTCTTTGATAAGCCCAACACACTTCACCCTTTTTGAATCAAATGAATATAGGTCCCTATAGGGTTTAGTAATTTGTAAATTCAATTATTTCATTACAGATAATGGCATGAGATTATGTGAAGCACTTGAGTCTAACATACAATTATGAAGAATGAAATAATGAAGAAGAGTCATATATAAAATGGGGGAATAGAAGAATATACCTCCTCCACATGTGGACCAAAAGTGACCACTGGATTTTCTTCTTGCAAATTCACAGTATCACCAATTTCATCAGACTAAGAAAGATTAACGAATTCTACAATTTCTTTCTTGTAACCTGGTGTCTTAGCTAGTTCAAGAAGAGGTACTTGAATTTTGACTTTTTCTAGGTCTTTTGATAAACTGAAAGCTTGATTTTGCTTGACAATCTTCTCAGGTTGTTCTTGATTTCTGCTAGGATTAGAAATTTGTTCAGACACAGTAACGACCTTCTCCAAATTACTAGTATCAATAGACTTGTTTTGGGAAGTTTCAGTGATGCAGGGGTTTTTCTATAAAACAGATCCTTGCGCATAATAAAATGTGTGCTTCTTTATTAAAACCAAATTTAATTAAGCTCAAACCTGTATATAAAGAAGAGAGAGC
Source organism: Pinus albicaulis (assembly GCA_034641835.2). Taxonomy (NCBI): domain Eukaryota; kingdom Viridiplantae; phylum Streptophyta; class Pinopsida; order Pinales; family Pinaceae; genus Pinus; species Pinus albicaulis. Next base: position 1,366,944,206 of record CM076574.1, read on the forward strand.
CAACACAAATAAAATGCGGGTATATAATAACATAAGAAAATTCAGATTCAAACCAATTGCCCGAATATTACATTTGTGGGCCTCTCGGCTCTCGGCCTTTTCAAAAATCTCACACCATTTATCTCTATCTCTGTCTATATTCCTCACTCTGTCTCCATCCTCACACAAGCTCCATATTTATACATAATTATGGATTAATTTGAATCTGTGATTTCCTCCACACAAATCTCAACCAAATCCTAAAATATCTTCATCCCTTCTTTGACTCAACTAAGTTCCATTTAACGAATTTTTAATCCCAAAAATATCTACCCAAACCAATTCCACTCATATCCTCAATTTATTAAGAGAATATTTACAATAAACCTCATACTAGATATTTCTCTCTTAATTTATTAAAAATGAGCATAATAATTTATAAAATAATTAAAAAGACATCACCACCTAATTACACAATATTTTAATGAAAAATCAAGCAGGATGCTCCTGCATCAGACTCCCCATGCAGAGAAGTTTCCATAGACTCCTGTCTATGAGGTCTGTCACTTTTCTATAATATTGCGACAGCCACAAGTCTCAAATAACTTGCTCCCTCCAGGATTCCAAACTTTGTTTTGTCGTTGGTCTTTTAAAGTATCAACTCCATTTTGTAAATTTGCACAGAATTTCCAGAATAGTGTTTTCAAAATACAATTGAATGTAACTCTTGCTTTTCCATACCACATCATCTTTATTTCAAAAATTACAAACTTGTGGAGAAACGCTGATACCCATTCTTCTATTCTCCAAACTCTGAAAGAATCTCGAATTGGCTGTACATCAACATCACTCATTCTATCAACCATATTCCATCGGCCTCTCCAACAATTTCTTTCGCCAATTCCTCGGAGTAATTCCTCTTTGTCTGATGCTTTCGTCTCCAATTGTGCTGAACATTCAACTTCTTGAATTGAAGAATAATCAATAATTTATCCTTGATCACAACTATAGTCATTGACTGCTCCTATAGTAACAAATTTCTCATTCGGTGTTGTATCTAGATTCATCAACAAATTTTTAGTTTTAAAAATACAAGACCTGTCGCCCTCTTTTGCTGCTTCAAGCACCAATCTCCCATCATAGTCCTTCTGGATTTCAGCAAATCCTGTTTCGAATTGTTGGCTACTTTCATATTTATCCTGTTGGATCAATACCTCTGTTTCCTTTATGTCTCTAAGGACATAACTTTCTTGCTGCTCTTAATTTTTCATCTCATCTCCAAATACTTTTTGCTCAATTTATCTGATTTCAACATCATATTTATTTATGTTTCATTCTGTACCTACAACCACCTTATTATTTGAAAAATTATAACATTCACTCAGCTCTCTAAATGTTAAAAACATTTCATCCCTATCATGCATGTCAACTGCAATCTCTTCTGTATCAGGTTCTACAAGTTTCGTCTCCCCTTCAGGTTCCTTAAGCCATCGTTCCAAGAACTCTATTTCCATGTGAAATCTTTCCAGCATTTCATCACAACCTTCATTCCCAGTTTCATTCTTCTTCTGGCAATCCTCCTGAGTTATCTTGTTTTCTGTATCATCACATTGCAAAATTCTGTTATCAATTCCATTAAACAAATTCATTTGTTTACCTCCTTGGAATATCACTTCGACATTTTCATTATGATTCTGCTCCATAACAACTTCAACTGGCTGTCTTACACCAAACAAAAATTCATCTATGAATTATTTCTGCTGCACAAATTAGTACCTTCCTCCTCTCAAAGGCATTCTCCATCATACTTCACCTCAAGAGTTTCATTCATCTCTGTGACAGTTTCACTAGACTGTCCATCATCTTCTGCACATCCTGCAAACATACACAAACTATGAGATTTAAAAATACAAGGCTTCATAGCCTCATCTGCTTCTCTTGTCAACATATCTTTGAATTCTTCTGAAATATTCCAATAGTTCATGATATCTTTCTCATTAATCTCTTCACCCAGAATTTCACCATGTTCTGGGCCACAAATGGAAACTTCCATTTTCAACTCAGCCTCTTTGAGTTCTTCACATCTCAATTGCACACTCACCATCTGCTCGAGCTTCCTCAGCTCTTCTGTCAACTGTATGTTTACCTGTTGTTCCCTCTTTGCGTGTAGCCTCTGCCACTTCACTTTATTCCTCATGGTCCAACCATGTCTCTAGTATTTCGTATTTATCTGCAACAATTCCATCAATAACTCAAGGTGAACTGCTATCTCAACTTTCTCCCTCTCATATTCTTCATCAGTCAACTGCTTACATATGTCGTTTGCCTTGGCATATTCCTTCTTCTTTCTTCGGCTTTGGTCTTCCTCAGAATTTTTGAAATGACTATCAACAATCATCTTCTCCTCCTTTGCGAACTTCATTTCTTCACGTGTGGATTTCATTCAATCCACTTTTCAGCAAGCCTTCATACTTGCCATCCAACAATACAAGCTCTCTTCACACACTTGACCTCTTGCGGTTCTCTGTCTTGGAATCATTTCGGGTAACTCTCTTGCTCCTCTTTGCTGCAAACAACAACTTCAGTAATGCTTGTGTTACAATGACCAACTCTTTGGGTGTCAAACTCCGTCGATCATGCACCCAATTACATTCAAACCTTTGACTTGGCTTACGACTCTTTGACTCCAGACTTTACATCAACTCTTCATCTTGGATGAAAAATACACCCTCTTATACAATAACTCAATGGTTTAACTTGACTCAAGCTATCCAAATTTTCATTTGACCTTAACATCTGATTTGACTTCAAGGCTTGACCCAATAATTACAATAGTGGATATTTTGACTCTAATATAACATACCAATGAAAATCCACCCTTAATACATTTTCATGATGTAAAATCTTCACTCTCTCTCATACTCCATTCTTTAAGAAAATATCACAAGTCACCAATTACATCATCTCCCTTGATCACTTCACATGATATTGAAGCCTTTAAATTGAAATGCAATCCATTTTCCCAAGATTTATTTTATGGTGAAAATAAATAAACCATTTAATTTTCAACATTCAAAAATACCTCTTTGAAATGAATGATCATACCTTATTCTCCCTTCAAGGCTATTAATAAACATTTTCTTTGCAATTTTAACTCTCTGGATTTCACTCTTCTGTGCCGTCTTTATTACTGTGAATATTCACTTGCCGCTCATCATCTTAGTGCAAACAGTTTTCCTGCACTTCCATGCACCATACAACTGCACATTATAAATTGTACATCAATTCACATCTCTTCACCTTTGTAGAGAGAACAAGCTACTCATGTTTTCAACCTCTTTGATGAATAATATACAACTCATACATTATGCCCATCCCGAACAACACCTCCTTAGGCGCCGCCACATGATGGTAAAAACAAGGATTCTACAACATCGAGCAATTGTGGTTTGTTTGTGTTTTCAATATTAAGACACAAATCAAAATAATTCTCCCATTTCCAACTACAAGCCTTGATCCAAAATGACGCAACCAAGACTGCGAAGAACCCACACTATGCATAGTAAACCACCTCATATATTATAAAAATGCATGGTTTTCTTTATATCACCCAGGATAGCGCATTCTCCTTTTCCATTCATTTGAGTGGAACTTAATTTCCTTTAAAACTACTGTGGTGAAAAAACCTTATACATCTGCATTTAAAACATTTTCACTTTAATAATGAGCATGTTGAAATATATATAAATCATTGCCGCAAAAATACTTATCTATAATTTCGATTTTGGTTTAAGAAAACCAAAAATGTCAACATATAATATGCTCGGTCCCACAATTTTACTTAACATACCTTTCCAATTTTCTGCGCCCTTCTAATTTGTCCGAGTGAACCTACTTTCAACCCATTGATTGGTTACAAGCAAGATCTCCAAATGCGCTTACAACATCTCTGTCTATGCGAATTTCAAATTTGTAATTTTGCATTGCAACTCAGTTTTACTGCTCCACAAAGCCTCTCTTACACGCTTCCAAGGATCTTCACACAACACTTTATTTTTGAAAGAACTGCATCCTCTCCTGACAGGACTCCTTGAGCGATGATCGCCACACAGTGATCTTCGATGAACAGTTCTGCATCGAAATGGACCATCGCAATCTACAATGGGATACAGGTACCACATAGATACCACTCAACAATTTAAGCAACTAATTGATGGTCAGTGCTATTCTCCTTTCAATTCTGGCCTCCCTTATTAACAATGGAAATGACTCTCTGTTTTCCTTCACACGTTGCATTCATTTGCATTGATACCTCTAAAAGTGTGAGCACTGCTGCACCGAAGCAGATGTCACAAAGACATAACTCTTCCACAAATTACCTGATCAGTTGTGCACAATCATGGGTATTTGCACATCATTCAATTCGTGGAATGTTCATCGAACAAATTAAATTCGACATGCCTTCCAAAATTCAGCGTTCATCCAGCAAGCACATGGACTGACCATTTGTGTTTGGAAATTCAAAATTTAAGTTGCAGGTTGAAACATTTTTAGATTCATAGTCCTCTGCAGGCTTTATACTTGATCACTCAGCTCCTCAGCACGATTGTTGTCTCCTTCTCACACACAAGACTACTAACATAATTTTGAACTCAGAATTTACACTGCACTTGCAAGACTGTCAACGCAGTTACGAATGCCAATTCAGACTGTCATCACCTCCCAACTCCACTGTGACAGCATCATCTCCGACATTCCACAATTCATTAACTCCACACAAGAACAACATCTGCACTCACACTAATGAGAAATTGCTACTTTGGACTCTTCTGCATTGCTCCAATTAGAAATTGCAAGAACTATCAACATAGTCATGGAGGCAGAATGGACTTTTCTCTTGTAGAGTTGCCAACGCAGGTCCAAAACTGGAATCGATGCTGGCTAGAGCTATTGTTCGCGCAGACACAATAGTCCACATTGTCATGTCACAATCTCCATGGTGGCAGCCTCTAGATGATCATGCAGTCTCGCAGCAAGCCTGCACGTTGACGCAGGGAACAACAACGAATACCTAGCGGCCTGATTTACTTTTACGCTCTATCTCCAACGTCCTCAGCAACTAAGTCTTCGTTTAAAGTTCGACTGTGTGCTCACTACACAATGTTGGATCTTCTCACACGTTGGCTGACTCCTCTTTTAGTCGACTTCCACTTTCCCTTTACGGTATTTTCCTTCAGTCTCTGTGTTCAACATCCACGACCCCGATGCTCCTACCAGCATTCCAATCTATGCTATCTACCATCTCAGCATTTGCTTTCACATTCAAACTGTATGATGTAATGCAGAGTCAAAACAAAATGTAGAACAAACATCTTTTCGGCTCTGATACCAAATGATGCAGGGATTCTGCTATAAAACAGATCCTTGCGCATAATAAAATGTGTGCTTCCTTAACATGGAATCCTCAATTAAATTCTTCGTTAAAACCACATTTAATTCAGCTCAAACCTGTATATAAAGAAGAGAGAGCCAACACAAATAAAACACGGTATATAATAACATAAGAAAATTCAGATTCAAACCAATTGCCCGAATATTACATTTGTGAGCCTCTCAGGTCTCAGCCTTTTCAAAACTCTCACACCATTTATCTCCATCTCTCTCTGTATTCCTCACTCTGTTTCCATCCTCACACAAGCTCCATATTTATACATAATTATGGATTAATTTGAATCCATGATTTCCTCCACACAAATCTCAACCAAATCCTAAAATATCTTCATCCCTTCTTTGACTCAACTAAGTTCCATTTAAGGAATTTCTAATCCCTAAAACATCTACCCAAACCAATTCCACTCATATCCTCAATTTATTAAGAGAATATTTACAATAAACCTCATACTCAGATATTTCTCTCTTAATTTATTAAAAATGAGCATAATAATTTATAAAATAATTAAAAAGACATCACCCCCTAATTACACAATATTTTAATAAAAAATCAAGCAGGATGCTCCTACATCATTCAACCTGTTGTATTTCTGTTCCACTTACTGGATTCATAGGTTGTTTCCCTTTATCTGATTGTTTTACTGAGTTCTTTGATTGTGGAGTTGCCATTGGAGAAGGTATTGACACTTGCTGTTGTTCTTCGTTATCCTGCGTCCTTGATCTCTTCCTTGATATCAAATCATACTTCTTATGCAACTCTACTTGCATAAAGTCTGTAAATTTCCTACAATAATCATCCATCTCTTCTTTGTCAAAGGACACCTCAGCTTCGGTGTATTCTTCTTCACGTTCTTCCTCTTCTTCGTCTTCTTTCATGTACATGGTATATATCTGATCTTCGACTTCCCTTTGATCATCTTCAGTAGACTGTGAAGGTGCTGCTTCTATGTACAATGGTGCTTGAACTTGGTCTTGATCTTTTCTCTCCCTCTGCAAGATTTGCAGGGGCGGTTTTTTATAATTTGTGGATTGAAAAATCCTCTGTTTTGTTGTGCATGCCTTTGGGAGTTTTTATTCTCTAACTCCATCTTCACTAACTTATTTGACAAATTCTTGATAACCTTTGTCATGTCATCAATCCTCTGATTTTTTTTGTACATGTCTGCTATTTTGAGCGTTTCTTAGTCGTTATTGGGCCTATTCAAGAACGGAGACATGCATTGGAAAGTTGTTGCAGAGAGCTTTCTTTATACATTTTACAGTAGTGTGTGCGAGCACGGATCAAATGGAAAATTCACATGTAACAAAACTCTTGAACATTCCTACAAGAACGGTTGCACAATTGAAGCAGACCCAGAGACGTAGTCCAGGAGGGACGAACTTCGTCATCAAATTCTTCTGAGATTGAATCTTTCGTTATTGCTACCTATGCGTCATTTAATTTTGATGTTTTATAGCATAACGTTTGTTTAAGTTTATTCTTGCATATTCTCTTACATGCAATCATAGCTCATTGCTCAATTACACTAAGTCGATCATAAATCAGTCCCATTCTAGTCTTGCACTTATTGAGAGGACGATCTAAATTCCACATTTCAGATCAACCCCTAATTACACTTATTTCGATTATATTACCTACGTTTTTGGCAAAAGGATTCTATGTGCTTAAGGTATGCAAATTAACTTAAAAAGTGTCATTTTAGTTCATTCGTAAGTATTCCTTAAGCTAACTATTTCCTCACTGAATTATCAAGTCAGTTGATCAAAGTGTTATGAGAATTTGTCTTGATTTGAAGCAACTTCGTCATTTCCTGTAGACACCTTGTGGTCGCTAATTTCCTGCAAACACTCTGCGAATTCCTGTAGATGCAAATTTCCTGCAACTTCCTAGATTTCTTGCAGTAGAATTAATGACTGCATATGTTCCACTTAATCTCAAAACAAATGGGAACATGGGTTTTGTGGGTAAATCCACCTACATGGACACTGTCTTATTTTCTGTTTCAGATTCATCATCGAAACCACCCAGATCTTCAATCTTCTTCTCATTGGCCATATGAGGGAAAGCTTCAGCCATGTAATGAAATTAGTCTTATCCATGCTTTCAGTCATGGATCAGACTCGGAAGAGCTATTTTTGACATTCGGTTCCAGTATTGATAGCAAATATTTCAGTATAGTAGATTTTCCATATTCAGGAAAAGCATGGGCCTTCAAACTTGTATAAATTCCACTACTTTTCATTTGTAAAGGGGGTGGGTTGGTTGGTTGATCGAACATATCAAATTGTAAATGAATGTAATATTTTCCATATTAATATAAAGTACATGTTCTTTCCATTTTACTGAGTAAACCCTTTTAGCATTGGAGGGGTTATGAGTAAGAGAGGGCCCCCTTTGCTCACAACTCCATTAGTTACAGCAATGTGTTCTTTTAATTGTTTTATGCATTGATAATTTATTGGCACAACTAGTGTTCTCTTTTATGAGTTTTAGCAACATATGTCAAATGATTGAATGATTAAGTTTATGTGATAATGCGTTCAATTCATTTAATCAGGTTTTAATTTCTAAATGTCAGATTGATTCTTTTATGGCTGTGAGTTTGATCTTTTATCTTTTCTGATAAACACAAGAAATACCAAGATCTATAGAGGGATGTTTGAATCCACTCCATAGCCTTTGCTGCCAAGTGTTGATGTAGAAAAGAGGCATTAGAACTATGTATGTGTGACTGATTTAATTAGGGACGCTCTTGAGGTATTAATCCCGCATATGGGTTTCACAGCATCTCACAAGCTTACCTACCCTGGGTTGATAATCTATGTTGGAAAATTATAAGTCTATAATTTAAATAAATAATGGGTTCGATATGATGTGTTGTTATTACTGAGTAGGGAAAGGATTGTTTAGGACTGCAGGTGTCCGTCCAGTGTCCTTATGTGCAAGGAAGTTTGTGAATTCTTGAAGACAAGGACATTTATAAGTCATGTGGTCTTCGACACGTATTTTGCAAGGGAACTTGATAGTTTTCTCCTTCAAATTTTCAGATTTGGTAGCAACTTTATGATTGGGATTTTTCTGCGTAACAATCTTCTCCTCAAAAGGAGATGACGTTTTCTTGTTCTTCTTGTTCTTACCACTGGGTTTTTTTGTATACTGTACAAATTTTACCACAGTGGTTGGAAGAGCATCCAATTGGGTATTAGAGGCGATATCGACAACTAGAGATAGTTGGGAAGCTTTCCCACTGAGTTTTTTTACAACAACCCTGTAGGTTACGTTGATAAACTATCAACGTGCGCTCCAGGTTGTTGAGTAGCAAGAGCATTGGAATTTAGAGGGGCATGGGGGAGTAAATCATAATGCATGCCATATTGTGAGTATATTAAGTCTAGATGTTAGGCACGATGAATGGATTGGTCTTCTGTGACCGCACCAACTAAAGAAACATCCTTGGAAATGGGAGGAAGCAGTAACTTGCAGAACCAATCTGCTAACATGTGATATTGAATTGGGGCCTTGACAAGCCTCCACATACGTCTCCATTCATGGTTATGATTGGATATGTGGGTGGAAGTGTCTTAGCGCAAAGTGGTAAGAAATTATGTTTTGGTCTAATAGAAGATAGGGAGATGGGAATGTTTTAAGAATTCCATTTCCAAGGCTCCAAAGGTGTTGAATGATGCATGTGGTAACTCAATGTACTACTAGGCAACATTTCCTTTGAGGGTGCGGGGGAACATTCTGAGCCAGATGTTTTCAACAACCATGGAATTCGATACAGACCATAAATGGTAGGTGGTGACATGCGTGGCTGGGTCATCCCATTGTTTCCCTTCGAATTTTGAAATATCTGCAAGTATCTTTTGTGGTATAGGAGACCAATGTAGGTTATGATTGATGGGAGCATTTGTCATCTTTTATAGATCTGGGATATCTAACGTTGCCAAAAATGGCACCAACTTGGGTGCTCCCAAATCTAACCAACGTGGCATTGGATGTGGCACTGCATGACCTGAAGGACTTGAGGGTGCCCCCATCGAGGTGTTTCCAACATGATATATGGTATTTGTCAGATAATAAATTCCTTCCTGTTGTAGTGCATGCATATAAGGTGGTTGTCCGTATGGGATGTTAGGCTGGGGTGAAAAACACTGGTTGCTCCCATGATAGTAATTGCCCCCTTGAACCAATTGAGTTTGGGGAGGGGGTGCCTAAATGGATGCAACAATACTTGGGTGCGGGATGTTGTTGGCCACATAGTTGCTGATTGGCACATGACTGACACTGGGATAGTGACAACTAGAAGGAAGCAAATCAATAAGCGACGAACTAGGTTGTATTATAGATGGTAAGTGTATATAAATTCCCCCTAGTATATGCATGTTGGGAAAATTTCCCCCAAACATTTGAGCCTGGGGGTTTAGACTCAACAAAGGGTTCCGACCAAAAGTGTTATTGAAAGGGGACGAGCTAGCAACGCTACTAGGAGAGATAGCCAGAGGTACATGAGTTACTGGAATCCACTCATAGCTAGTGTAACCAAGTTTCCTAGACTATGCATAATCTGGCTAACAGGATGATCGATTAGTTGTGTAGAACTGACAATATGCGGGGGAAGTGATGGTGGAGAAAAATTGCCCACAAAGACCATGGCCCACTAGTCACAATGTGGATATTGGATGTGGGAATAGACAAAGACATAATAGGTATTGATGCTACCTGAAGCAACACTGGTCTAGGAGGATCGGTGAGAGGAGGATTATAAGGAGTTACTACTCCTTTGTTGAAAAAGTCCTCAGGCAATATAGTTTCTTGGGAGGTGTTTTGCGATTTAGTGTTAGACACTGGAGACTGATTTCCTGAAGAGGGAGAATATGGATCACCAAGGCTCGAAAGATCCACCAGAGTCAGTGGAGGAAGACACTCTTGGCCGTCTAGATAAATGACGAGGGCAGAATGTAGCCACGGTGACAGATATATTTTAACAAAAATTTTAAAGTGATATTTTATTATAGTCCTAGTGATAACAAACCAACACCTAAAAATAAAAAAATCTAAAATACAATTAACAAGCAGCCAGGGGACATGACTCTGTCTGATAACCACCACTTGCTAGATATGAAACCCAGTATCACAGTGGCTAATAGAGAGAGTTGGTCATAAGAAAAGTTATAATTACTCCTGAGCTTCGCCCAAACCTCAAATTAAGGGGCCAGGTACTCTCGTGAAGACGAGCACCCTCCTAAAAATCGAAGACGAAGTAGATTCGCTTGTTTAGGTACTAGGATAGCCCACCACAGTCACTTTGTGTTCGTCCCTAAATAGTCTGGCCACTAAGGTTACCTCAAATCATAGACACCACCGAGGTGGTCACGGTCGTGGACAGTACGTTGTATGGGCAGGACACCTGAGTCCCCAACTCAATTACGATATCCCCGAGGGGATTCCCAATATACAGAATAGCCACTAGAAATGCTATCGAAGGTGGCCTACCTTCTCTCACACTCCATTGTTGTCTCATGCTTAACTCCTTTGTTAGGGGAGCGGTCTCGAATGATATGCGTGTAGCAGGATTTTGCTGTCTTTAATGACAATAGTTTTCAATTTTGCGATCTTGGGCAATTTTATCACCACTACCTAATCCAATATCCTAGCCTGAACTAATTTGTGTGTAAGCTCAAAAAAGAGTTGCTGACTATTTTTATTAAGCATTTGATTTTATGTGTACTTGTATTAAAGTCTTCAGAGGGGGTGTGGACGTATGGAGTTTTATGTGACTCTAACACAATCCATGTAGAAAAAATGCTTTACATTTTCATTCAATGAAAAAGATTTCTACAAAAAGAGGTTATATATACATCGTTTTAGTAACACATGCAAAATGAAGTTCAAAAAAATAAAAAAAAAATAAAAAAAAAATAAAAAAAATGCATATATACAATGCTCTCTAACAACTAACCCAATATATATAGAATCAAATCAACTACAACAAAAAGCTAAAAAAAATCATTTCTCTTTTCCGAAAACAAATTCACTTAATATATTTCCATAAAAAAGAAAAATGAGTATGAAAACAACCAATCAATCACAATGTACAGTTGCAGAAAACAAGAACAAACCATAGGCAGGCAGGCTATCAACCCATGAATTCACAGGACTGGGTGAATGTCAAGATTTTGGCTGAAAAACACTTCTCACGAGAGCAAACAGAGCATTAGTAGAAGGAATAACACTCTAGTAAAGAGCCTAGGGAGAGTTATAACGCTCTAGATTTCACAGTCAGGGTGTGATACAAAGGCATAGGCTGCAAAAAAGGGCCAGTCAGGGTCTGATATGAGGCTGTGAATAACAAAGAAGGTTGGGAAGCACATTGAATGATCAGAATGGGAAGCAAGGAGAAAAATAATTCATAGAGAGAGAAAGGCTTGGGAAATTGAAAGATCACAATCGGGAACTAAGCAGTAATCCCCAACAGAGTTTACAATTCTACTATAGGGTTAATTGCATGGGTGGTAGTGGATGAAATACCCTCTTAGGTATTCTCGGGACCCAAGGAAAAATTTTCAGATTAACTAAAACTGTCACAAAGAAACACACATACATTTGTATTAAATCATGATTGACAAAGCAAAAGGGAGAAGAGTTACCTCAGTTCCCCATGCAACCCTGCTGGATATCCGAGTGAAACAAAGTGGAAGACCTCTCCTCCAGCTCCTAGATCAGATGCTGCACATGAACAAGAGAAAGTGTAATCTTCACAACATTCGAAGTTTGACAATCAAAACATTTATCATACATTAGAATATAAGTTAGCATGCATCTAACATTAGAGGAAATTTCAGCCTAAAAGTGGCCTCCTAAGGAAAAATAATAAAATAATAGTTAAAATAATAAAATAAGAGTTATGAATTTTGTAGGGAAAAGAAGAAAAATGTTTTTTTTTTTTTTAATTGTATTTTTGGTTTACCTCCTTATAATTCTACTCAAATTTCAAGTTTAGACACTCGTTGGATGCAAAGTTAAATTCCAGATCCAACGAGTAGCCATTATGCACACTTTTGAGAAGACCCACATTGTTAAAAATCACATATACATTAAAAAAACATGTTCACCATCCTTTTTTAATGCATCTGCGATTTTTTACAATGTGGGTCTTCTCAAAATTATGCATTATGGGTAGTTGTTGGATGTGGAATTTAATTCTACATCCAACGAGTGTCTATAATTGAAATTTGAGTAAACTTATAAGGAGATATACCAAAAATACAATTAAAAAATGTAGTTTTTCTTCATTTCCCTCCAAAATATTTACATGTACCTCTTTTTAAATTTAAAGGATTTTTATTGGTTTACATATTATGACATCGAAAATACATGAAAATTTCATGGGCACTTTTAGGCTAAAATTTCCTCCAATTGCTATCTATCAAATACACCATTGAACTAACATGTAAAGAAATACAATGTCAACACTGTAAAATAGACAAAACAAAGGCAGGTCTATATTATTAGATCGAAGAAGGATGATTACAACCATATTTGCTAGATCAAGCCTTCTCTAGTCCTTTAGCTCCGCTCTCTCCCTCTCTCTCCTTGGCACAACAATGTTTGAGCTCTTCAATCTCTCAATGAATGTACAAACATTACGATTCCAACCCATAGAAATTTGTCACAATGTTTGAGCCTCCAATTTATAGGAGTGGGGACGCTCGTCCTTACCAATTCTTTCATTAGTTCCAATAATGAAAAAGCTAGGAACTTGCCTTTCTTTATTGTTGTTTCCCTCTCCATATGACTTAGATTTGTTTAGCAATATCCAAAGTCAAGACTGATGTGTAGGCTTCCTACTTTTTGAGTTGACTGCTTGAGTGAAATTTGGGATGTCAGTCATTCAACTCATCTTTTGACCTCCGAACCTTATGAAAACTCAATAAAACTTCCATTTAGTCAAAAAAATGTGTTAACCTAGGCACTAACACACTCTGCAGAGAGCTTAGCAGCGTTATAAGTCATATTGATTGTTTATCAGGTGTGTTACCCTAATAAATAAGCTTGTAATTTGGTTCTTTCTTCCAACCAAAGTGTTTTTCTCCTCTGAGCTGATGAGGAGGTCATTTTGATGTATAACAATACTTTAGCCTTTTACTCTCGATGTAAGGGGCATACCTTAACAAAGAGGTAAATTTTGTTACATTATCATCCATGGATAACTGGCCCAATCAGAGGTCATGAAATTCATTTGCTTTGTCATCTTGTTCTCGTGAAATCATAACACCCCCATTTTTAATGTTTCATAATAATAATAATGGGGACCCTAAATTTTGACTAAATCACTTTTTAACATTTTCGTTTGGTTAAGCGTCCAAAATTTTTGGCCATATTTTTTTTTTCATCGGATTTTTCTTTTGATTCCTTTATTGTGTTTGACTTTTTGCTAGCTTTCCATCCAGTGTTCAAAATTGAACATGTCAGTGCCCTTTAATAGGCCTCCAACACATCAGCTCCAAAATGAAATTACGAGTAAAAAAAATTAAATTTTTTATTTTTCCAAGTTTCAAAAAATTTTAAACTATATTTTAGAATGCCCTATGAAGGGCTGCTAGTCCGCTGGACATTTCTAAAAATTTAAATTACTAAGAGGTTGAATGTTTTCCGACCACCTGTCCCCCTTGACATATAGATTCTAGAGTACACTACTATGAGGGTTTTTGAAGAAATAAATAAGATTTAATAGAGTATGGAGGTTGTTGCATCCAACAGTCATAATCGTGGGTTGCAAGTCTGGTATTTTTCCGTTGCCAAGATTTTTTTACCAATTTTTTCATCCAATCTAATCGAAGAACTGTGAAAGAGAGTGGGAAAACTGGGAAATAGCCAATTTTGCATGTAGGATTGAGTCTTCCTCTATAGCTTGAATCTTCATAATTTAAGCTTCCAACATTCACAGGTTCATAGATATTTTTTCGGCATTGGATATCTTTTTATTTTCTCTCTTTTATTTTGTTTGTTTAAAACTAGAGGCACTAAAGGATGGTCTCTTCTACCATTGTTTTTTTCCCTGGTCCAAATGAGACCCACACTGAGATTCAATTAGCTCCATAGTATTAGGTAGCTATTGAGAAATAGATTTAAAAAAAATAAATTTACAATTAAAAACAAAATTATAAAACAGATTTAAGTACATATATGCAGAATTATAGAGAATGAGTACTCAGAGTTTAGCACGATAAATATATGTATTAAAAAACAAAATTACAAAACAAATTAAGTACATATATGCAAAATTATAAAGAATGAGCACTCAGAGTTCAGCACGATAAATATATGTCTCAAATAATAGTATTCAATATATTAAGCAGCGCGACAACACTACACCATTTTCTCCATCTTTATCATCATCTCACATGGTCTCACAAAAATATGCCACAAAACACTACAAGGGAGATTTCCTATTGTTGGAGTTTTGTGTTGTAACTTTGTAAAACTAGGTTTAAGTGAGACAGTAGTTTTTGCTATTTAAAATTCTTTTTAATGTTTATATTGGTTTAACTAAATAAGTAGGAGTTATTTTATAATTAGATTCTGTGGAGTTTTGGGTCAGAACTTGGTAAAATTAAGTTTAATTTAGAGAATGGTTTTTGTTATTTCATTTTTTTTTTTTAATGTTTAAATGGATTTAATTAAACTAGCAGATTTTTTTTTATAAATTAGAATTTTGTGGATCTGACCAATCAAATTTAATATTCTAACAAATTCATATAAATTATGTATAAATTTGATTAAGAATATACCAAAAGACTTTCAACACAAAAACCTGTTAGAATAAGCCATACATGCATACATATATTTAAGTGAGATCATCAACTCACAACGGATTTTTCCATAAATAGAGTCCTTATTCCAGAGTTTTAGCCTTTGTGAATGCATTAATTCTATGAGCTATAGGAAACTTAAATCCCGATTTTGACTTGAATATGCCAAAATAAAATTCAAATAACAAAACCTTCTAAAATTACATATCTCAAATGTCTAAGTTAGCATTACCCTTGGAATCCTTGATCATTTTGTTCCGTTCTTTTCCAACCATAATCAAGTTCATTAAATTGCATTGTAAAATGGCATGTGTTTGCTTTTAGTTGAGGAACCCAAAAGAAAATTTTGTAGGATAGTTAGTTGTCTATGTGTGTTTAATGTTAGTGAAGCCGAGAGCTAGAATACACAAACAAATATGCCAATATTGAAGATCTATAAAGAGATTTGATGAAAAGTCATATCTTTTGTTTATTTTGGGCCAAGGTAAAATTTATAGTAGGTAGCAAAATTTCTTTAATTTCAACGTTATATATATATATGAAAAGATCATAAATATATTTATATTAATTTCACAATATTATGTTTATTTAAAATATGTTTAAAATTTACTATGCAAGAAAACATTGGTAGCAAAATTTCTTAATTTCAATGTTATATATATATATATATATATATATATATATATATATAAATATAAAGATCATAGATCTATTTATATTAATTTCACAATATTATGTTTATTTAAAACATGTTTAAAATTTACTATGCAAGAAAACATTAGTATTATAATTTGAATTTATCTTATATATGATGTTTATGTATATTTATTAAAAATATAATATTTTTTCCTATATAGATAAATAATTATCTTACAGTACAAAAATCATGTTTATTAGTATTAATTTTATTAGATTATATTTATTTAAAATATTTTTAAAATTGATTAGGGAAAAAATTGTTATTATAATTGAAACTTATTTCATATGTGATATTGTTTATATATATATTTATTAAAAATATATTATTTTTTCTAGATAATTAAATAATTTTAAAAGTTTTAATTAAAATAGAAATATGATTATTTTTAAGATTAAATAAAAATAAAAATAAATGAGTAGTTGAAAGTTTCATTATATTATAGATATATGTCTTTCGAATTAATCACATTGTTATGATTTGGTCGACTTTTAGAACCAACTAATGTGGTTCATCCTCAGGACAAGATGAAAAAACTAAATCAATCACCATGAATAAATAGTAAGGATGCAACATTTCCAGAATATACCCGTTAGAAAGCTAGCCGATGTTGAGTTAGTTAGTTAATTAGTTGTTAAGTAGATTATTTAAATATTTAATAATTATTAAAAATTAAAGATTGTAAAATACAATATTTTAAAAATATTTTTAATTATTTAAAAAAATTATAATTTGAATATTTCAATAAATATTTGAATATTTGAATAAATATTTTATATATTATAATGAATATTTTGAATTAATATAAGAAGGAATTACAAAATTTTATTTAATAATAGGGAAAAATATATTAAATAAGGGACAAGGCTAAGAAGAGGGAAATATATATAAATAAGGGACCCAGATAAGAAAAAAAAAATTAAGGAAAAAAGGAAAAAGATCACCAAGATAGAGAGAAAATCATTAAGGATAAGAAAAAGAAGGGAGAGAGACTAAGAAAAAACTAACAGAGATCTAAGGAAACATAGAACACAACGAAAAAAAAAAATCAAATAAAGAGAGTTGGAGTCTAGCTGTTACTCAATTATCCATCCATCATCCCCCATTGAGATTCTTAGCATGCCTTTCAATCTCAATAGCCTCCCGAAGCTTCCTATGGTGGAAGTGGTTGACCTTAGCAATGACCTTGGAGTGCTCAATGCAGACATGGTGACGAGATTTTTCCGCATGTAGCAAGAGCTGATGTGCGAGAGCGATTGTGTCTAATGCCTGCAACATGCTCTTGGATTCTCTGTTTTATGGACCTCCCCGTTTCTCCAATATAGGGAATACCACATGAACAAGGAATCATGTAGACACCTTTCATGTCCTTAGGGTCAATAGGGTCCTTGACAGATCCGAGAGAATTCTTAATAGTACGAAAGAGCTTAAACAACGAGGAGACATTATTCCTCCCAAGGATGTGGGCAATTTTTTCCGTTGTTCCTTAGATAAACGAGAGATGAACCTTGTAAATAGGATCAACCTGAGCAGATTTGCCTCCTAACCCTTTAAATGCTCTTTGAAAAGCCTTAAGGCCTTGTGATCTATTATACCCGTTATTTTCAAAGACATCAAGGATATGGGATTTCTCCGCCTATAAGTGGTTTTCGTCGGAGATTCTTAGAGTAAGGGTCCAAAGAACACCAAATTTATTAGCAAGAAAGTGATGGGAACTAGCGTGAAGATAATGCTCCATGTGAGTTTTCTTGCGGAAAACTTGGTGAGAGATAGAACCGTCAACATTCCTAGTGAGAAGGATGTTTAAGAAGGGAAGGAATCCATCCACTTCAACTTCCATCGTGAATTTAATGGAATCAGATTGCGAGTTCAGGTGGCATAGAAATAGATCTAATTTCTCCCGACCATGGGGCCAGATGACATAAGTATCATCCATAAACCTCTTCCACTTTTTAGGGCAAAATTGAGCCGAGGCTAAGGCCTTGGATTCAAAATCCTCCATAAATAAGTTAGCCACTATTGGGGAGAGAGGGGAACCTATCGCAACACCGCAAGTTTTCTCATAGAACTCACCTTGGAAACTGAAGAAAGTCGAGGTGACGAAAAGGCCAACCAATTTAAAGGTGTTGTGATCCGAGATTCTATTAGTGACATGTTAATTTATGAACATGTTCTATGCCATTTCAGATTAGGGCACAATACTGAAGAAGATAGAACATACTAATAGATTGATAGAAGACAAGCCAAAACAGAGATAAGAAATGGTGGCGTTACGACGATCAACAGGATGCTTCAACCAACAAAGTCTCCAATAGGTCATTCAGCCAAGCGTGTCACACATAACCTAGAACAACCCAAACAAATAATATGCAGCTCCAACGCTATCCAGAGAGAGAGAATTCCTCCACACCAATGTGTGTCAAATGAACTCTAAGTCTCTCCAATATATAGGAATCTTTGGGGGTGTGTGACACGTCCTTTAAGACATTTAAGTCAATATTTTATTCCGGGCCGACCCTGCTTTGCAAGTGGAATAAATTCCGTACATGTTGCTCATCCAATCGGGGATGATCTTTAGATCAATCTTACACCTCTTCGAAAGAGAATCCAATAAAAATGTTGCGTTAGATGCGAGCAGCACAACCCGAGAGTTTGGACTGGTTGTCCAATTTTAACCTCCCCTCTCAACTAGGGAGAACTCAGTCACTATCTCGTCTCGTCAAACATCGTCGTCATCTCGTTATAACTTGGCTGCTTTGGCCTCTTGCTCAGAGCAAAGGGTGGGTCTGAAGACATCATGCCGGCCCGGCGCACTACAGCAGGAGGGCCGAGCCTCCATAGGACTCCTGGCTCTCATACCAAACCGAAGTTGGTTTACCTAACCAGAAGTCAATTGGAGGTACGAAACCTCACTAGGACTCAAGAGAGTCACATACTAACCCAAAGTTAGTTTCACTGACCCGAAGTTAGTTGGAGTTCCGAAACCTCGCTAAACTTGATCCCAGATCAAGTAGTTGGACACGTGTCATCCTAGACATAGAGAGTACGTCAATCTCCGATGTGTCCATCGGTCTTGCTATGGTCTCTATTCACTTTTCCCACCTCATTGGCCAAATGAGAGGTACTTCCCATGAGTCCGAAACTCCATGGGTAGGATGCATACGAGGCACAGATCAGAGAGAGGTAAACCATCTCAATATATTCATGGTGGGGTAGAAGCACACCAACTAGGTTTGGCAAGCCTAGCCATGTGGTTGCTTATAGCACCTAAGCTATCCCCAAAACCCCCTTTGAGCTCCCAGAGCTCATCGTCCAACAGGACCCTCATAATAGGGTCGTTCTATGATTCCAAGATTCTCACGGAAGGTTAGGAACATGACCTTCCCCAAGGGAATAGTGAGAATATCTGCGACCTGCTCATTAGTTCCTATATGATCGAGCCTTACGGTGCCTCGCTGTACCATATCCCAGATAAAGTGGTACCAGCCATCAACATGCTTGGATCAATCGTGGAACCCGAGATTCTATGACATTTAAATCCCCCTCTGGTTATCATAAAGAATAATGGTGGCTTCTAGCACATGCTCGAACATCTCACTGAAGAGATTTCGCAACCAAGTGACTTCACAATGAGTCATACATGCTGCAATGTATTCGACGTCAGTGGTGCTCAAGGCTACCAACTTCCTTTTCCTGCCTGAAGCAGATCTACTTGTGAAGTAGCATCCAGACGTGCTCTTACGATCCACCACACTGCCAGCCCAATCAACATCAGTATATAGAGTGTCATACTCCCGGCAGTGTATCTCAGCCCATGGTCTATCGTACCTCATAGATATCTCAAGAGTTTCTTGGCACCAACCCAGTGAATGTTATGATCAACCACGTGTTGACTCAAAGTGTTCACTGCACAACATACATTCGAACAAGTGTTCATTAAGAACATCAGGGTCCCTATGAGTTGATGATACTCAGTAGGATGGGCCCAGCAGCGCTGCCACTCAACTTATTAAAGTTGAGTTCCATCGGTGTCGACACAAACTTACAGTCCATCATACCAGAAGCTTCAGATTGTATTTTCCTTAAGAAAGGAAAATCTCGCCAGGTCTCTGCCAGACCTCCAGGTCTAGGAAGTAGTGCATCAGTCCTAGGTCCTTCATTTCGAATTCAACAACGAGCTCCCTCTTGCATTGATGAATGAGAGGGTTAGCACCTGTCAGGAAGAGGTCGTCCAAACACAGCACCAGAATTAGAGGCTTCTCTCTATCAACCTTGAAGTAAAGGTTCGGATCAACATTACTACGAGTGAATCTGAGCTTCCTCATGTAGCTATCTATCCTCTTGTACCAAGCTTTGGGTGCTTGCTTCAGCCCATAGAGGGTTTTCTTCAATTTGTGGAGATGGGTGTCCCGGTCTTGGATTTCAAACCCTAGAGGATGCTCTACATACACCTCTTCCTTTATCGCACCATGCCACAAAAAAAAAAAAGTCTTTACATCCATCTGATGAAGACTCCATCCTTGCGTATCAGCAAGGGCTATTGTTGATCGAATGGTGGTATATCTGGTCACAGGTGCTGTTGTGACATCATAGTCTATGCCTTCCTCATGGGCAACGAATCTTACCTGTGATTTTTAGCACTTTCATCAGATCCATGCTTGATTTTATGACAACACCTTTGATCTGTGGTATAGGAACCGTATCCTAGACATCACCCTCACATCCTTGTAGACCTTGATGCTTTCCAGTTTCTTCAAATGTTCCAGGCTCATACTGTACTCATGGCTTGCTAGATACCCCTGGTATTTATATGGCTTCTCGGTTTTCCTCCGGAATTTCCCCCTCTGAAGCCATATGTCCCTGAGCCATGAGGATCTTCTTTCATTCAGCAAAGGTATCCGCTTAGGAGCATATACAGATATATTCTCCCTCTTAATGCCAGCTTCCCTTTTGAGAGAAGAATTCTAATTTAAATGAGGGCACCCAAGACACCAGCTTGGTAAGGAGTTTTATAGTCAAAGCCATTAAAGACTTATTGCCATATACAATAATATTACTTCCATGCATCTTGACATGTATCGTATGCTTGTCAAATAATGGAAATTATTTATTCATAACTTTACAGGCCTTGCTAAGTATGGTTCAAGACTCCAACGACGTGACTGAAAGGCTACAAAGACTTCTCAGTTCACACTTCATGTTTATCGTTATGCTGTAATACTGTCACAAGCTTAAAACTATTATGAATTTCATAAACATGGGTGTCTGTCTATGTCACTATCATAATGACAGTGACATAGAATCACAGATTTAGAACTATCACATTCATCACTGCTTGCTAAATATGCACTTCACTTACATCTCTTGGACTCTTGTCCTTGATGTACCAGGCATGGTTCTCTTCCTCCTATACCTGCAAAGGGTACTGCTGCTCCAATACTTCTACCTTAGCTGCTCATAAGGTCCTTTGCTGCTTCACATATTAGCTGATCAATCTGCCTTCTTTCAATGACAATGCTCCTCCAATGTTATGGGCCTATATCAGAATGCCCTCTAACAGTGATTTGTCATATCATAAGTATTGTTCACAAGGCCTTTCAGCCTTCTAACAGTCCCCTTTCTGCATTAAGATGAATAGCTTGCTTACTAGACTTGCCAATACAAGGATATCTTCAGCATATGGTTTACAAGAAACCACCATTGTTTTACATCGCACTGTAAAATACAACAAGTCACACTCGAGCATGCAGATACATTCATCAACACTCAATCACATTCCTGTAAGAGGGTATGCACCGAAATATTCTCCATCAAATGACTGTACATGGGAATTCAACAGGTTGCTTGTTTCTTAAGATTGTCTCCAAAAGCCTTCAGACAATCCCAACTCCAAATATGATGCCCAAACCACTGTCCAATGTGTTTGTCAGCAATCACAATTTTCCAAGCTCCAAATTCAGAACCTACACTTGCACTTCTTTTATGCCCAGTTGCTCTTTCTAGAGAATCTCCACTATGACAATCATCTCTTGTTCCCAACAGTTTGTGAGCCATGTCCACAACAAATTCAGAATCCTTGTTGCTCGCTTCATAATCTGTAAAGCCATTATGATGTGTATCCAATGCTCAAGCAGCATTGGTGCGAGAGTGCTGTATACACTGCAACTTAGACTGTTGTATATATGTTATTGTCATCAATATATGTTACGTGTGTTCCTTTGTTCATCAAAGTGACCTGGTTAAGCATGCACATGTGTGCAGGCACATTCATCCCTGGTATGTGTCCTGGGAAGAAGAAAGTGTAAGGAAACATTATCTTCCAATCCGATAACGGACGTTTGACAAAGGATTTTATGCAGAACTTGTTTGAGTATATATCTTGGTTTGACATGCATATAACTTTGTCTAACATAGATAAAGAACATGTATAGACCACATATTGTCATAATAATATATAGCATCCTCCATATTTGGAGTGGTCTTTTGGATGAATTTCCAGCCAGCAAATCCTTATTTGAAATCGCAGAACATTCCGGCATCATCCCCGTGTAAAATTCCCTTCGTTCTGCGATGTCGGCAATAGCATAGACTTTATGAATACGGTCGGAGACATCACCAATGCAAATGTCCCTCATTCCTTTTCCCGCATCAGCCGAGAATATCCAGATGGGATACTACGACAAAGGAACCCTGCAATGGCCGTGGAATCCCTATGCATATGGTTCATCCCTAGCTCGCTGATTCAGAACAGACATTCGAAAGAAACAACAAGAAGAAAAATTTTCTTCAGCAGGGATGATATATATATATTGCGCTTCAAATGCATTGTCGGCATGTCCAGAATTTTTTTATTTTTTTTTATTTTTTTATTTATGGACGTGCGTGTAGCAAATGTAACAAATGGACGTCGTGTAACAAATGACCCTCCACAGTGACTGTTTTGTGTTCCCGCTTGTTTATTATGGGAGCTAGAGGCCATCAGTTGATCTCATTATTCGACTTGGCTCCTCGATTTAACTGTTCCAAATGTTCAGTGATGCGGTCAGCCTCAGACGTTCATCTTCTCGAAAGAAAGCATTATGGATGTTTTAAATCATTGTCTGTGGCCCTAGATATTCTGCTTATGAACCCTTCAAACCTTCGTGAACCGTCATGGAGAACCACTAAACCCTCATATGACAGTGATTCTCATGATTTCTCTTCGGCCAATTAGCCCAACAGACTGGCTCTTAAAAAAATAATTCATGGCCTTGTTTTGTCCTTCAAACAGTCCTTCATTTTGGTCTGCATATCCTACAGCAATTCAGCCTCCATTCAAACCTTTGAAGCGGACTTTCTTCCACGTTGTCTTGAACCTTTCCTAGCTGCTAACCGAACTTGAAACTAGCCTTTAACCAGATCTTATTAAGCCCAAAAACATGCCTAAATAATACGCTGTCACCTACAGCTGCTTCCCCATTGTCTAGGGCAAACTTTCTCACGCTATTCCAAGTCTCCTTGTTCAGCCAGATGAGATGCACTTGATGGATCAATAGATTTCCAACACAAATTTGGGCATTGTCTTCTCCTTAGGCTCTGATACCATGTTAATTTCTGAACATATTTTATGCCATTTCAGATTAGGGCACAATACTGAAGAAGATAGAACATACTAATAGATCGATAGAAGACAAGCCAAAACAGAGATAAGAAATGGTGGCGTTACGGCGATCAGCAGGATGCTTCAACCAGCAAAGTCTCCAATAGGTCATTTAGCCAAGCGTGTCACACATAACCCAGAACAACCCAAACAAAGAATATGCAGCTCCAACGCTATCCGGAGAGAGAGAATTCCTCCACACCAATGTGTGTCAAATGAACTCTAAGTCTCTCCAATATATAGGAATCTTTGGGGGTGTGTGACACGTCCTTTAAGACATTTAAGTCAATATTTTATTCTAGGCCGACCTAGCACATAAGTGGAATAAATTCAAAGTACATGTTCTTCTCATCCGATTGAGATGATCTTTAGATCAATCTTACACCTCTCCGAAAGAGGAATCCAATAAAAATATTGCGATTGTCATCTGAGCAGCACAACGCGGAGTTTGGACCTAGTTTTCCAATTTTAACATGACACCAATGGCTTCATTGATGGGGATTTTGGTAAATAATGAAACAACATCAAAACTTACTAATAACTCACTAGGCTCGAGTCTTATATCATTTCATTCCTTGATAAAGGAAGCCGAATCCTTAACATAGGAATTGGTGAGACCCACAAGGGGCTTAAGCTTTTGGGCTAAGAATTTAGCAAGAAGATAAGTGGGTCCACCTATTGTGTTAACAATAGGTCTTAAAGGGGCCCCAGGTTCATGAATTTTAGGGAGGCCATAAATCCTAGGGGTGAGGGGGCTGCTCTCAATGAGCTTTCTAGAAAGAGGATTAAGGAGCGAATTCGATTTAATGACGAGGGAAACCTCTTTAGACACTAATTTAATGGGGTTCTTATTCAATGTAACGTAACTACCACTATTCTAGAAACTTTATTTGTGGTGGAATTTTAACCATTCTTAAAAATTCAACAAATTCAAATAATTCAATTCAAGTTTTCAAAAGAAAAAAATGTTTGTTATAGGTTTTTTTAATTCCCTATCTGTCCAATATAGAAAAAAACATATTTTCAATTAACCCAATGTGTTTGGGTTTTGCATGAAAATTTTATATCAATTAAAAGACTGTTATATTGGTGTCTCCATGCCCACACTGTAAACGTCAAACGCTCCTCCGGGTTTGGTAATGAAAAGTTCATGCCACACAACTAATACTAAATTTATCTTATTACACACATACACACACATATATTTTTTAACATTAAATTTAAAAAAACATAAATTAAATTTACAATCTATGAATAATATAAAATATTTTATATAACACATTCTATATTTTAAATCAACAATTTTAATTTTAATTTATTTTTTTCTTAATATATGTACGCATTATTATATATGAAAATTCACACAAAATTAATTGAGACATTAAAAAAAACTATCAATTTTATATTTTTTTAATATATAAAAAAATTAGATATAAAATTTTACTCAAGAAATAAAGTCACATAGTATATTTCTACCTTGAAAAAAAAAATCACTCTTTTATAGTTGTAACTTGCAAATATTGAAGCATGAGCAAGAGCAAGGAGAGTTAAGATTTGTAATTCAAAGCAATTTAGCTTTTTGTCTAATTTAAACTACAACGGATTCACTTTTCAGTTAATACAATACAAGTGTGTATCTCCATTGCCAAGCATAAGCCCCAAAGATACATTACAATTTTATTTACAAATAGCATTTAATTCTTTTAATATATAGTAATAGTGATTTCACTATGCTACTAGGTAACACTTGTTATTATTATTATTATTATTATTGTGTCTACATTTTACTATGAGGGAGATGTTGTTACATAATTTTTGTGCCAGTGTATGATGTTGGTTATATAATATTCCATTTGAAAATATCAAAATAATAATTATAATAACAAATTTAAAAGATAGTAATAACAAAAAATAAAATACATCAATTTTCATCATAGTTTGAAAAAAAAAATAAAAAATATTGAAGGGATATATAATTCTTTCACTAGTTAAAATGGAATTGACAAGATGCCATATAAAAATAATATAATTGATATTACATGATATGTAATTAGTTTTATCTTTAGTTTATATGTAATTTTTAAAATAGAAAATATAATAATAACAAAAAAAATTATTTTACTTTTAGCCATAAATAAAGTATTTCAATCTCTGTATTAAATAACATAGTTCTATATCAACTTTGTATAAAAAAAAACAAAGTTAATGTACATATATATATATATATATATATATATATATACATATATATATATACATATATATATATATATATATATATATATATATATATATATTAAGACATGTGTAATTTATTGCATTTTAAAATAGAGTTTATATATAACATTTAAAAAATATTAATAACATATATATATGATGATGATGATGATGATAATGACGACAATGACGACGACGACGACGACGACGACGACGATGACTTAGGTTCTTCACAAAGATTTGTAATTCATTCATTTTTTGATATGAAATTGACATGTGACATTTAAATATTAATAACTATATATATATATATATATATATATATATATATATATATATATATATATATATATATATATATATATATATATATATATATATATATATATATATATATATATATATATATATATTTTTTTTTTTGCTTCTAAATATAATCGAGGCATATATTAACATTTAAATATGCATAATAATGAATTATAAAATGGAAATTTTTCATGTCATATATATTAAAAAATATTTCCATGACACACACACACATATAGAGGTAGGTACGTAGATTAATATGAATTTTATATATTCATTGTGTAATATTATATGATTATGATGATGATTAACGTCCACTAAGACCAATGTGGCCTATCTGACCTCAAGAAAAGAAAGAAAAAGAATCTAAGTACGATTCTTCAAAATCTTGTTTCTATGATTAAAGAGAAGGGAAAGAAGTGCTCCAAGGTCACTATAGATGGATTGGCTTAATAAGTCAAGGAGATTGGAATGTGGTAGATCTTAGGCAATTGAGAGTGGATGTGAGTAAGAGTTGGACAGTATACAAGTGAATGCTTTTCATCTTCCACCTGCTCAGTATCATAGATTTGATAGATTCTATCGTTCCAGGGAGTCTTGGGAATAGAAGACTGCCCGATATCACTTCGAAGCTCATGAGAATTAGTTCTTATCCTAGCGATGTTCATTTTTTTCTTAGTGATGGTCAACACAGAGAGATAATTCTGGTTATCAAGGGTGGGTTTGATCACCTCCTTATAGTATCTTAGCTTCCTTTTACCTTCGAGGTCCTTATCCTCCCACAACTTGTCCTTCAACTTGGAGATAATAGTATTTTTGACACTGCCTTTTCTTCCCATACTGATCTCCTCCTTAATTCCCCAATGGTTTAGCCAACACTGGAAAGCCTTATTCCACCCACGCTTGGGGCAAAAGTGGGGGTTTTGACTAAATTTAAAAGCAATTTTTGGGAGCCTTTTGGATTCCAGGCTATAAAGCTTCTTCTTATACATAAGATATCTAAACATAGTCGTACTCTCAATGGGGGACAAACCATCTTCGATCAAGAGGATAAGATAGGGAGTATTTCCCTTGATCTTTAGGTTGTAGGTGATGAATTTGTTTTGAATCATCTCAATCTCCCTCCATGAATCTCTCGATATACTGCAACCCAAAAATTCACATATGTATAAGACAATAGGAGTGATGAGAGTCTCAAAGAGGAACCTCTTTTTACTCCAAATGTAAAGATAAACCATCTTACAATTATTTTCAAGCTCATAGTAAGCTTTCCAAAATCCAATAATCCTTTTCTCGATGCTATAATTCTAGTTGAGTTGATGAGGAAAGTCAATACCCAAATATTTATAAGAAGAAACATGCTCTAAGCACTGGTTATTATAAACGAAATTACCATGGGTGATATTTTTGGATTTAATGATCGTGACTTTAGTCTTGTCGGTATTAACTGTCATACCGATCTTGGGGAAATAAACATAAACAGTCCTAAGCTACTTGTCTAGGTCATCATGGATTTTGCAAGAAGAAAAATATCACTAGCATAAAGGAGAAGAGAAATGATTACACCAACAAGCTCGGTGCCCTTGCATCTCACAGTTTCCATACATTCCTCTAGATTATTGATGTATATGCCAAAAAGTGTAGGGGATAGGGGAAACCCTTGCTTAACTCTAATATTGCATTTAATGTGTTTAGACCACCCTTCGTTGGTCCTAATATTGGCAGTGACAGTCTCATAGAGACGGATCACAACAATCATCAGCTCAGGAGGAATCATGATCTCTTCAAGTCTCTCCCAAAGCTTATCTTGAGGAACAGTGTCGAAAGCTTTTAGAAAGTCCACAAAACAACAAAAGAGATCGACTTTACTATTGTGACATTCCTCTGCAATGATTCTAAGAGTGACAAGATGGTTGATAGTTAAGTGATGTCTCCTAAAACCACCTTGTCCTTTAGCTCTTTTGCCCTGGATTTCAAGCCAAAGGCTAAGCTTATTTTCCAACATGAGCCCATACAGCTTCGCTAGGATGTGGCTAATCATAATGGTCTTGTAGTTAGAAGGAACGTTTTTGTCCCCATTTTTAAAGATAAGCACAATAAGGTTTTGCATCCAAAGTTTAGGGAAGCCATGCTTTACAACCAAATTGAGAATCTTGTGGAGATGAGGAATGAGGATAGATATTCCCATTTTAAGGATCTCAGCTTTCCCATTAGCGAGCTTATTTTTTCTAGACTCAATGTCTTCCAAAGAGAATACATCCTCCTTAATAAGAGTGTTTAAGGTGGTTCCCATAGTTTCCAGAGAGTCATACAACTTCTTAAGATAGTTGTCCCAGTCTTCTAAGGGGATAGAATGACTATCTTTGGTTTTACGAACAAGCACACTCCACCAAAATTTTTGTGGGCGCGACTTTAGAAAGGCGGAGAAGGTGATATTGTCTTTTATTAATAGATGACCTCTTCTTCCTCTTGATGGGATATTTGTATATATTGATATTCCAGAGCTTAATGATTTCATTAGGAGTGTCTCTGATTGCTTTCCTGGAATTTTTACAATCTTTGTCATACCATGGATTGGAAGTTCTATTATTTTTCTTAAGTGAAGTCTCATTAGAGAACTTGATAATGGTATTGGAAAGGATAGTAGTGAAATGGTAATAAATTTGATCATTGTTGCTATTATAAGTCATGGAGCTTAAATCCCTTAACAAGAGTTCGATCTAACTTCTATCAAATCGAATGTGTCTTTTTCTTTCACTCATCTCCTGCATGTGGGTGGTATGCATAGTAATATTAAGGGATAAAGACAGAGTTTTGTGGTTAGATTCAAAGTCTAATATGTTAAGTAGCTCAAATTTTGTAATACGATTGAGGATGAGGGTGTCAGAAATCACATAATCCATGACATTGCTACCCAACCCATGGAAACAGGTCATCTTCCCGGAGAGGGGCCACTTGTTAATACCATTACAGATGATTAGATACTGTGAACTACAAAGCTTGAGGAGCCTAGTGCCGAATAATATCTCAATTATGTATTCAAATTTTCTCTCGAATTTATTAGCTAAGTTACTATATTAATCAAGCCACACGGGGTCGGGGTTAGAGCTGTTACTTAATGTAATGGCTTGGTTAGTAGCAGTTCTAGCATTAAAGTCTCCAAGAAAAAAGATATTACCTTCATTCCTTAGGTTGAAGATGTCTTTTTCTAAGGTATTGAAAGGACAATTCTTATCCAAGTTGTTTTTCTTATAGGATGTAGAGTTGATAGAATCGAAATAGCAGATTGCAAGAAAGATCCTATTGGTGGTAGAACCAGAGATTTCGATCCAAATGTATTGATTAAAGGGGTTGATTTTATGAAGTCGGATGTGAGAGGAAACAATGTTCCTTATATAGCAGGATATACCACCAAAACCCCTCAGAGGATTTCTTATTCATTACTGGCCAAAGAGTGAAACCGTTAAGGTGAGCGACCCTAGATTCATCATGCTCCAAAGTTCCAACTAAAATAATAAGGTCAATATCACTCGGTATCCAACTTAACATAGGACCTTTACACCATGGAAAACCACGACAATTCCAGAAGAGGATCCATGTAATATTCCTATTTAGCACCGCTAATTGGAATATTTGATTTTTGTATAGTTTTGCCGACTATAGTTTATTAGTAAATAAAAGTGAGAAAAAGGGGCTAACTCATTTAAATAAAATAAAGTGTCTCCCTATTTGGTGCAACGTTATAACTTAAGGGGGAGCCTTGGGGGTCCACACCACGTAGGAGAGGGGGCTCACGTAGCCTCTAGGAGCATCTGCACAGTCTTATGAGGAGCACATGGAGAGAGAGGGACCACGTTAGGGTTTTGGAGGAGGGCCAGTGTTATAAAAGGTGGGAGAGCCATCTCATTTTGGATTCTTGTTGTTGATGATATTTGAGCTAGAATTTTGTCTTCTTGAGCACGCTGGCTGTTTAGCTTGTCTGTAGCACTGTTCAGTGCGACTAAGTGTCTCCGGTCGGAGATCTCACCCTTAGCCCCGGGGGACTTCGAGTGCCTGCTCGGGCAAGGTATTTTCTACAGTATTTAGCGGAGGATTTGGTTGTTGTTTTGCGGAGGAGTTGGGCTTCTTTTGGTGACTGCGCAGTCCCTAGGAGAGAGGACGCAGTTCTTGGAGGTGGTGTTCTATTGCGGGGTTTTCTGCAGGAGATTCAGTGGGATACAGTGTGGAGGTTCAGTCTTCATCAGTGGGAGAATTTTCGGGGAGTTTGTGGCCCGATTTCAGCATATATCATTAGGCATCTGCGCTGGGCCTAGAGGGACAGCGTTTTTCTTTGAGGAGGGTTTCTGAGGTGATTTTCGGAGGCTGACCATTTTATATATGGTTTCTGGGTTTTGTCCGGGGTGGTGAGTTCAGGTGTTTTGCAGATTTTCAGCTCATTCCGGTAAGGGGATCAGCCCCAAGTTCCAGTCCATTCCAGCAGCAGCAGTTTACGGCAGTTTCTTCCAGTAGCTGGGACGCAGTTTCTATAGCAGCCATTTCCTGTTTTCTGAGAGGGATCTTCACTTTCCTTGTGCAAGGATAGGTGCTTTTATTCTGATTATCCATTGTATCACATTATATTCTCAGATTAATAAAATGGCTTAGCATTCCTGACATTTTTATGTGTATTTGCTTTATGTTCTATTTCCGGCATTTTTCTATATTGTTGTATGCTTGTATTGCTGTCTATTTCCCATTCGGGATATTACAGTGGTATTAGAGCATAGATCTGGCTCAGCCTGTGGAGCTAGCAGTCTATAAGGCCGAGGGATAGACCCCATATCTGTTATCGGGGTAAGAAATACAGAGACGTTGAGTGCAGGTTAGAGAACACCTACGGAGAGGGGGACTGTGTTCGAGTGGTGGACACAGATTCGGAGTAGCCCGAGATATACAGAGATTAGAAGCAGCCTGAGACAGATTCAGAGCAAAATCAGCTTGTGGGGGACGCAGAGCAGCAGGGTCCTATGGCAGACGAGGAGGATGCGAGGAGATTTAGAGAGGCGCTCCTCCAACACATGCAGGATGTGTCACAGAGACTCACTGCGCTGGAGGTTAGGCAGTGGGAAACCCCAAGGGGTTTTCAGATCGGTGAGGGATCAGGCACGTCACACCATATGCTGGAGCGTGATGCTATCCCCATCATGGCATCGCATGCACCCACGCGATCCACTATGCCCACTTTCCTAGCAGAGGACACAGGGGCAGAAGCACAGCGGGAGCCGGAGGTTGACCCTGGCCAGATGGACGCATACATTGCAGAGTACCTGGCATGCGGGCCGGTGATCAAAGATCTTATCTCATTTAGAGATTATGTTCAGCTCCAGCGTGATGGTAGACCCCGTGATCATCACAGGGGACACAGACATCATCATGATGACCATCGCGCAGCTAGCAGATTTCATTTGCCCATGTTTGATGGTTCATCAAACAGTTCGGCAAAGTCTTGGGTAGATAATTTGGATATCTATTTCCAGCTTAATCAGATGTCGCAGTCAGAGGCCATTAAGGTGGCAACATTACATCTGGAGGGTGAGGCCCAGGACTGGTGGTTTCATGGGATGACGACACTCGGGCATTCTACAGTGGGGACATATGCTGAGTTTACCCGGAGGGTGATAGAGCGTTTTGACAGGAGGGATCCGGAGCAGCACTTCGTTGAGCTGACAAAGCTCAAACAGACTGGGAGTCCTGAGACTTACATTTCAGATTTCTTGAGGGTTTCAGTGATGGTGCTAGATCTATTCGCAGGACGGATGGTCTACATGTTTATGGAGGGATTAGCAGAGCCACTTCGTGGCCTAGTTAGGTCGACTAGACCAGCTACACTCCAGGAGGCTATCAGCAGGACCCGAGACTTACAGGATGTCTTACCCAGGACTCGGACACCTTATCCTCAGAGACAGGATTTCCAGCCTAAGGGGAAGGACGTGAGGATTCCGCCTCCCAAGGGGAATCTCGGACGGGTATAGGTTGATGATGAGGCCAGGAGGGAGAAGAAGAAGAAGCGGTTGTGCTTCACTTGCCAGGAGCCATGGGCACCAAGACATAGATGTGCTGCAGGGAAAGCACATTTCATTGAGGTCTTCTCCGAGAGCAGCGAGGAAGAGGATGAGGAGGATGATGTGGAGGCAGGAGATAATTGTGCAGTGTAGGGTACCTTACCACCTCCACGACCAGCAGCAGGTGGTGCATCATTTGCACCTACTGGAGGAGCTCTAGCAGCATTGCGGGAGTTCCCAAGTACTTGACGCTGCGCGTACGAGGGACAGTGCGTGGCCAATGTGTCTCAGTCTTGGTCGACAGTGGGGAAACCCACAACTTTATCGATGCCCAGATGGTTGAGTGGAGAGGTATACAGACTGAGAGTTTTGATGGGTTTTCAGTTTTGGTCCCAGGAGATCAGACCATGGTGTGTGCACGATACGTTCCCGAGTTATCAGTGACGATGGGCACCTATACATTGACCGATCATTTTTTTGTGGTCGATATTCCGGACACCAACATGATATTGGGTGTTCAGTGGCTTATTACTCTAGGGAAGGTCACGACAGATTGGAAGGCCCTAGAGATGGAGTGGGATGATCCCAAGACGGGGAGGCATGAGAAGATACGGGGACAGCACACATACCCGCCTCAGACTGTGTCGGCACATAGGATGGAGGCAACCTTCCATAAGGGAGACATAGAGTGGGCAGTAGAGCTGCGGGCATTGGAGGCAGCGACTACAGGACAGGCAGTGCACCCAGAGGTACAGACCATCCTTGACAGATATGCCATAGTATTCGGGGATATTCCGCCAGGACAGCCACCGGATCGGGGATTTGAGCATACCATTGAGCTGGAGCAGGGGATACAGGCAGTGATCACCACACCTTATAGGCATCCCAAGGCCTATCGGGATGAGATTGAGCATGCTATTCAGGAGTTGCTGGCCCTTGGACACATTCGGTCGAGCACGAGTCCTTTCGCTTCTTCCGTGGTGTTGGTGAAGAAGAAGGACGACACATTGCGGATGTGCATTGATTACAGGGCTTTGAACAAGAAGACCCTGAAGAATAGGTACCCCATTCCCAGGATCGATGAGTTGAGAGGAGCACAGTTTTTCTCAAAGATTGATTTGAGATCTGGGTACCATCAGATTCGCGTGAGGGAATAGGACATTCCCAAGACCGCCTTCCGGTGTCATTATGGGCACTTTGAGTTTCTAGTTATGCCTTTTGGGCTGACCAATGCACCGGCCACCTTTCAGTCGTGCATGAATCATATCTTCCGTAGTCATTTGAGGAAGTTTGTGTTGGTCTTCTTCGATGACATACTCATATACAGCAGGACTTGGGAGGAGCATCTCCAACATATTGAGACAGTATTGCGCATCTTGGAGGAGCAGCAGTTCTATGCCAAGCTCTCCAAATGTGAGTTTGGATTGACGGAGATGTTGTACTTAGGGCATATCATAGGAGTGGACGGAGTGAGAGTCCACGAGGAGAAGATCAGGGCCATCAGAGATTGGCCAGAGCCGAGGAACGTGACTGAGCTTCGAGGGTTTATTGGCATTTGCACTTACTACAGGAAGTTCGTTAAGGGTTTCTCACAGCTTTCTGCACCCCTCACAGATTTGACGAGGAAGGGGGCATTCAGTTGGATGGATACAACACAGCAAGCCTTTGATAGGCTCAAGGAGGTGATGAGCAGCTGCCCCGTGCTTGTATTGCCGGATTTCATGCAACCTTTTGTATTGGAGTGCGATGTGTCAGGAGAGGGGATTGGCGCTGTATTGATGCAGGGTGGTCATCCTATAGCTTTTGAGAGCTGGAAGCTCTTTCCGCATGAGAGGTTGTATTCCATATACGACAAGGAGATGTTGGCCATCATGCATGCATTGGCCAAATACCGGCAGTATTTAGTGGGCAGTAGATTCAGGGTGAGATCCGATCACAACAGCCTCAGGTTTTTTCTGGAGCAGAAGCAGTTGCAGGAGAGGCAGCAGAAGTGGATCAGTAAGATCCAAGCCTATGACTTTGAAATTGAGTACGTCAAAGGCAAGAATAACGTGGTAGCAGATTCCCTTTCACGTAGACCGGCCACGTTATCTCTTATGAGCTTGGACTCGGATTGGAGGGCTCCACTGTTGGTGGAGTACTCTAAGGACAGGTTTGCATGTGAGGTACTGGATGGGCAGGTAGAAGATGACAGGTACAGGGTGGTCGAAGAGGTCATCTATTACAGGGATAGGATCTTCTTGACTGAGGGATCTCAGCTTAAGAAGAAGATACTCCATGCATCACATGATTCACCGTTGACGGGCCACCAGGGGTTTACCAAAACCTATTGGGCTATTAGAGAGAGGTTCTCATGGAAGGGCCTCAAGGAGGACGTACTCCAGCATGTCAGGGAGTGCGATGTTTGTCAGAGAAACAAGGGAGAGATGAGCCATCCGACAGGGTTGTTACAGCCTCTTCCCATTCCAAAGGGGAAATGGGAGAGCATATCGATGGACTTCATCACAGGGTTGCCCATGGTGCAGGGCAAGGACTGCATCTTTGTCGTCGTTGACCGACTGACGAAGTATGATCATTTTTTCACCATATCTGCACACCACACAATAGCACAGGTGGCCGAGCTGTTCTTTAGGGAGATTTTCAGATTGCATGGTCTACCTAAGACCATTATCAGTGACAGGGACAGCCGCTTCATGGGCGGGTTCTGGCAGGAGCTTTTCCGGCTAGGGGGGACAGAGTTGACACCGAGCACTAGTTATCACCCACAGACGGATGGACAGATAGAGATAGTTAACAAGTGGCTAGAGGGCTACTTGCGTAACTATGTCAGCGGGCAGCAGCGAGTGTGGCTGAAGTGGCTGCATCTGGGAGAGTATTGCTACAACACGACACATCACATGACTATTGGTATGTCACCCTTCTATGCTTTGTATGGGTATCATCCATTATCTTTTGCTGACGTGATGTTTGGTGCTAGCAAGGCTCCGAGAGCCAAGATTTGGATCCAAGAGAGTCAGGATATCCTCCGAGCTCTCAAGGATAACGTGGCCACAACGCAGAATCAGCAAAAGCTGTATGCTGATAGGGGTCGGGTGGAGAGACAGTTTGAGGTAGGGGACTTGGTCTACCTACGATTACAGCCATACCGACAGTCATCACTCAAGCAGAAGGGGGCTGAGAAGCTTAAGCCCCGCTTTTATGGACCATACAGGGTGATACGCAGGATTGGACAGGTTGCATATGAGTTGGAGCTGCCCCAAGGCAGCAAGATTCATAACATTTTTCACGTATCATGCCTGAAGAAGGCATTGGGACAGCGGGTGACAGTCACGGATGAGCTACCACCTACGGATGATGAGGGGCATCTGGTGTTGCAGCCAGAGGCTATTATTGATACCAGGGAGAGGCAGCTACGGAGCAGGAGAGTCCGGGAGTTCTGGGGAGGTGGAAGAATTTGCCGGATGAGGATGCCACCTGGGAGGATGAGAAGATTTTGCAGCATCCATCACTTCAGTTGCTTGAGGACAAGCAACATTTTGCCGGGGGAGACTGTAATATTCCTAATTAGCACCGCTAATTGGAATATTTGATTTTTGTATAGTTTTGCCGACTATAGTTTATTAGTAAATAAAAGTGAGAAAAGGGGCTAACTCACTTAAATAAAATAAAGTGTCTCCCTAGTTGGTGCAACGTTATAACTTAAGGGGGAGCCTTGGGGGTCCACACCACGTAGGAGAGGGGGCTCACGTAGCCTCTAGGAGCATCTGCGCAGTCTTATGAGGAGCACGTGGAGAGAGAGGGACCATGTTAGGGTTTTGGAGGAGGGCCAGCATTATAAAAGGTGGGAGAGCCATCTCATTTTGGATTCTTGTTGTTGATGATATTTGAGCTAGACTTTTGTCTTCTTGAGCACGCTGGCTGTTTAGCTTGTCTGCAGCACTGTTCAGTGCGACTGAGTGTCTCTAGTCGGAGATCTCACCCTTAGCCCCGGGGGACTTCGAGTGCCTGCTCGGGCAAGGTCTTTTCTACAGTATTTAGCAGAGGATTTGGTTGTTGTTTTGCGGAGGAGCTAGGCTTCTTTTGGTGACTGCGCAGTCCCTGGGAGAGAGGACGCAATTATTGGAGGTGGTGTTCTATTGCGAGATTTTCTGCAGGAGATTCAGTGGGATACAGTGTGGAGGTTTAGTCTTCATCAGTGGGAGAATTTCCGGGGAGTTTGTGGCCCGATTTCAGCATATATCATTAGGCATCTGCGCTGGGCCTGGAGGGACAACGTTTTTCTTTGAGGAGGGTTTCTGAGGTGATTTTCGGAGGCTGACCATTTTCTATATGGTTTCTGGGTTTTGTCCGGGGTGGTGAGTTTAGGTGTTCTGCAGATTTTCAGCTCATTCCGGTAAGGGGATCAGCCCCAAGTTCCAGTCCATTCCAACAACAGCAGTTTACGGCAGTTTCTTCCAGCAGCTGGGACGCAGTTTCTGTAGCAGCCATTTCCTGTTTTCTGAGAGGGCTCTTCACTTGCCTTGTGCAAGGATAGGTGCTTTTATTCTGATTATCCATTGTATCACATTATATTCTCAGATTAATAAAACGGCTTAGCATTCCCGACATTTTTATGTGTATTTGCTTTATGTTCTATTTCTGGCATTTTTCTATATTGTTGTATGCTTGTATTGCTGTATATTTCCCATTCGGGATATTATAGTGTCTGTAGATCCAACCACTACACCAAAAGCTCGAACTGTTAGTGAGGGCGGCATCCCAGGGTGTTAAGGGTGGGGTCTTAAGGCCCACCGGAGCATCTCGAGACGGGGACCCTCGCGCAGTCCCCCAATTACGCAGACCTCGACAACGTGGTAGGGCCCACCGGACCCTCAACAGGGAGGCTGCCCTAAACAGGGATATTACAGCCCACCACGCTCTGCGAGTCTCGACCTCGAGACCTCGGCTCTGATACCACTGTAGATCCAACCACTACACCAAAAGCTCGAACTGTTAGTGACGGCGGCATCCCAGGGTGTTAAGGGTGGGGTCTTAAGGCCCACCGGAGCATATCGGGACGGGGACCCTCGCGCAGTCCCCCAATTATGCAGACCTCGACAACGTGGTAGGGCCCACCGGACCCTCAACAGGGAGGCTGCCCTAAACAGGGATATTACAATCCAGAGTTATGCAAGTACCTATTTATCACTCATGCTTGAGACTTTATCTCTAACAATAACTTTACTATTCCTAATGATTGCCCATTTCCCTGCCTTTCTTGCCTCCTTGACCTTTTGGAATTATTTCCTAAGTTCAGCTTGGTATTCTAGAATGAGATCTTCATTTATAATGATTCATGTTCCTTTTATGCTTGGGGATTTCCTGAGTACATCCAATTTATGTTCGTTACAATTGAGCTTGACATGGATTAGTCTGTGTTTATGCTCAAGTATCTTTCCGACCCTTATTGCTTTCGTTAGATAGGTTGTTTCAATTTTAGATTTTGTTTTTAATTGTTCTTTAAATATTTCTAACGTTTTTTCATTGTTTTGTTCTTCTATACTTATAATTACAAGGTTTAACGATCTTTTGTTGCGCTCATGATCGAGTACAATGAGTTTATTAATTTCCTCTTTGATATGTTTAATATCTAAGTTATTTTCTGTTTCTATTTCTAGGGCTAAGTTATTATTTAGTTATTCTTTTATATTTTTAATCTCGCTTTTCGAGGTGCCATATTTAATGTATATATCAATTGTGTAATGTTATATATACATAGTATTAAATGTTATATATTTATTATTTAATATTATTGTGTCTAGACTCATTTTACAATCTAGTACGAGGGAGATGTTGTCACTTAATGTTCATTTCAAAATAGCAAAATAATACACCCATGAGGTGTAGACCAGTTGGTTTGTGTGGGGTTTAGTTAAACTTCTCAAGGGCGTCTAGGCTTGAGAAAGCCTCCCACAATCCTGGTGATAAACATCCCATTGTGAGTGGATAGATTTGTTTCCAGCCAATAAGCAGGTCAGCTCTCCCCTAGACTCCACCTATTTACAAAAAAAATAATAGCAACAAAATAATACTTACAATAACAAATTCAAAAAATAATAATAACAAAAAAAAAAACAATATCAATTATAGATAAAATACTTCAATTTTCATCTTAATTTTACATCCACTTTATATAGAAATAAAGTAATTGAAAGTAAGAAAAAAAATATTAAAGAGACATGTAATTCCTTCACAACCAAATATGGAGTTGACATATGCCATGTAGAAATAATATAATTGATATTACGAGATGTAATACTTAAAAATAAAAAAATAAAAAATTAATAATATAAAAATATCACTGTTAGCCATAAATAAAATATTTTGATGTTTGTATTAAAAAACATAGTTTTATATCAAGTTTATATAATTACAAACAAAATAATTTAAATTAAAAAAAAATTTAGTATATATTCACTTTTCATTATGAGGAATATCTGTAATTTATTGCATTTTTAATATGGAGTTGATATATAACATTTAAAATCAAGTGCTACATAGTAGTTATTCTGTGCTGCTTAGTTTAAATATAACTAAATTAAAATAAAATTATCTAATTCAAGTTAGCGTAAGAACAACTTTGTTGCTAATTTCATTTGTTGAAATATGAATTCATCCATCACCATAAGTGGATTATGATCTAAAACTACTTTTAATTGGTCATTCGATTGCCTTCTTCACATGTGAGAAAACACTTAAATAAACCAAAACCCAAAAGCGTTTGGCATGAGTGAAAGGTCACCCCCTAAAAACTCCCAACAAAGCATTTTAGATCCTCATGTTTTTCTCAACATGTACATGACGATGGTGTTGCATATTAAGATCGTAGACATTAATAGATGATAGATCAATATGTTTGAAATGATCCAAAAAAACTATTAATTTTGTTTTTAAAATTTGATTAGAATTTTAAATTGTTGAAAATTTCTATTTTTATATAGTTAATTTATGACAATAAAAGATATATATATATATATATATATATATATATATACAAATCTTGTTATATAGTACTATTAATTAAAATATTTTAAAAATTTATTAAATTTTTAAAAATTTAAAAAATATTATATATAAAAAATATAGTGTAATCAAAAAAATATAGTTTTAACATTTTATGAATTAAAAATTATTATATATAAATAATATCTTGTAAATAGAAAATTGTAATTTTTACACCCTAAAAACTAGAAAATTACTTAATTACACTAAATTAAATATGTTGTAGTTGAGATTGAGATTTTGATATTTTAAGTTAGTTACAATACAAACTTTTTTTTAGAGAGATAGGTAAACTTCACTTCACCCTGGAATTTAATGTAGTTTTATAGAGTTGTATTCACACAACTTTACATGTCACATCATTCCACTAAATTAACTGAGAAAAAGGGCATTAGGTTACCCAAGTCTTGTAAAGTTACATCACACATCACATTGCGTGCAATTTAATGTTTAATTAATCTCAGTACTAAATTAAAACAAATAGTTGGGGGTATTTGCAAAACTTAGATTTAGCATTCTTTGGAAAAAGAGGGAAAGTGAAGTCAATAAAATGAAATAGATCTTTTTATTTTGGTCTATTTTATTTAAATATGATAAATGTATTTTAGAATCATATATTTAAGTTATTTAATTTTCAAAATTCAAGTATTTTAAGATTTTTGAGGGTATATATGCATTAAAAACTCATTTCAAATAATAAAATATGGAAGATTTGGCTCCACTGCTTTAGCGGAAAATGCAGAAAAAGAAAAAGACTAACCAATTCATTTCTAGTGTTGACCATTTTCATCACCCTAAGTTAAGGGAGGCTTTTGAGATTGAGAAAAAGCTTGTCAAACTTAATAGACATGACGGTTGGGGTATTAGCAGGTGTTGGATCTCTACCCTATTAGATTTATTTTATTTAGGTAGGCCCCCTTCCATTATTCATTCTTCTTAATATTTCTTATGTTATTATGCTTATATTGATATTTACTATTAACCACCTTTGATATTATATATAGCATATAATGAATAATCCTCCCTCTTTACATTTTGACTAAAAAATGTTAATTAATATAGTTTAATATAAATAAAATAAATAAAATAAAATAAAATAATATTAATATTATTAATAAATTATAGTAGAAGGGAATTAATGAGATTTAGATCATATAATAAAAAATAATTTTCTTTTTCTTTTTAATCAAACTAATATGATTATATATATATATATATATATATATATATATATATATATATATATATATATATATATATATATATATTCTAAGTAAGTCTAATTCTATTATATTGTACAAAGAAAATACAATTCAAAACATTCCCGCCAGAACAGCTGTGCTAGCCAATTTCGGCAGGGAGAGTGTTCAAAAAAATAATATTGGACTGCCCTTGTTGGGGAAAGTAGCCTAGAAATCATACCAGTTCACAAAAGGATTGTTGTTGCAGATGGGGAAACCATCACGACACATAATTGTCCAAAAATTAAACGAACTGTGAAAGAACAAGTAAAACAAAAAAAAATGCAGTAGAATTGTTACTAGCAGAGGTGAGAGGCCTTGTAGCGTTAATCCTTCTGTGGCGAGTCATTCTTCAAGTCTTCAGGAGGTGGCTTTTCAACAATGAAGCAACCATAATCTTCTGAGGAGTCATCGTCCTGCTTCGACAACTGGGTAGTCGGCTCTGGCGTGGCAGCAGAGCGTGCAGCTGCAGCTGCAACATTTTTATCCTCTGCTGAGCTATCACCACAATCACTACCCGAGGATTGCGTTGCAGATTTAGTTGGCAGGGCCACCGATTTTCTGGAATGCTGGAGATAGGACAGAGTCATGATGGATTTTCTCAAACTTTTCCAAGAGCCTGAGCCAGCGGAGCTAGAAGGGACATCTAGGAGACACAGAGAAAGAGGGCTGAAACACTTTGCTGGTCCGGGGCTTATGTAGAGTCCACATTGAGTGTGAGATCAACAGGGCAGTCCTTGTGGAGGGGGAAATGGCAATCATCATGGAGGGAGATGGGAGGGCAGGAAGACTGGCTTCGACCAGAGCCTCGACGGCATCTCATCCTATGATGACGTGACATGGAGGCGCTAGACTGCTCAGGCGAGGTGAGATGGGAGGCAGGCTTGCTAATGGAGATAAGGCAGGAGGCCTCAAGTTGAAGAAGGGGCATGGGATGAAGGGAAGAATGCATAACACAGTGACCAACCACCTGAACAGAGAGGCGAAAGGAAGAAGCAAAGGGAATGTCATCACCGGAGGCCATGAAATACCGAGTCGGGTAGCTGCAAGGACGGGTGTTAATGCCCGAGTTAGGTGGATTAGTTATGGTGTTGGACGGATAGCTATAGGCTTTAATAGCTCCCTCGCGTGAGCCATGCGCAACCATGTGGTTGTGCCAGCTGCCACGTGGAGGAGCGTCCAAGTTGTACATGCTGAGAGACACCCGCATTCGGGAATAAAACATGATATTAAGAAATTAAAAAAAAATCAATAAAACTAATATATTAATAATAATTTGAATACGTGACAAAGAAGAGTTGTTATATCCATTTTAATATAAATAAAATAATATGAAACCTAATATTACCAGAATAATATTACTAGCAATTGCACCAGATGTTGCAAAGGAAACGTCTTAAGGCATAAATTCGAGAAGCATCTTGACATTAAAAAAAATTGAAGATAAAAATTAGTAAACAAAATGTTATTCAGTTTTCTTATGATTATCATAAGAAACACTTTCATGTGAGCTATTAAATCCTTGAGAGTGTCATTTGTCAGTGACATATCTCTCTGAAGCGATAATTCATTCAGCAGTGGAGAAACGCTTGGAGGTCATTGTGACCCAACTAAAATTTGATAATCCTCACCATATCCAAAACCTTCGGGCAACAAAACATTATAGCAAAAATCACCTAAGAATTTGTTGTCATGTCTTTTTAGGCATATAATAACACCTTGAACCACCTGAAATTTGAGAGTCATATTCTCTTTTTTGTGGAGAATAACCGTACTAATTTTCACCATACCAAAACTGAGAATCCCAAATTTGGCGACTAGCTAAGATATCTCCTTCCCAAACATTGTGAAAATAAATTTCGGGTATAGCTAGACTAACACCACAATGAGAAGCTAGTGTTTTAAATGAAAAATATTTTGGCTATGTTGGCTCTGACACAAGGCTTGCCCCTAGCAATTCAAGCATCTGTGAGAGCTCCTTATCATCATTAACACCATTAATGTGACTTAAACCACTGGTTTCAGGCATAATGCTAAAAAATCCATCATATGCACCACTGCTAAAGTAAGTAAATGGTTTATTGCTTGAGAGACTCGTGCATTTATTACCATTTGAAAAGGGAGTAAACAATGTTGAAGGTATAGTACTGGGAGTTGGTGAAGAGGAAAGATAAAAATAATGAAGTGAAGAAGTATAAAGGGAATCATATACCTTCAATGAGTGTTCAATTTGTTAGGAAAATGGATAGTTTGCATCAATAATAGAGCTCAGACAATTTTCCAAAATATAGTTTTCATGAATAGCAGGGAAAATGTCTGAATTATTTTGAAAATATTTTATTTATTCACTTTTTGGAATCAACTTGCTATTCTTCAACAAATATGACGTAGCAAAAACTGCATCTTCATAAATCTCGTGTTCTGATACCAAATGATAGTGGGATTTGAGGAATTAACCCCACTAATCACCCACACATTAACATTATGGAGTCATGCTTCTCTATTTTCACCCAACAGAATGGGTTCCCAAATAACTTCGTGAGTTTTTATTAACCCCTTCATAAATAAAGAGAACCACTTTATAACTTAAAACATTAACCTTTTAATCATATGTACGCGAAAAATTTAATAAAATGGTTCTTGGGTTTAAAACTTAAATTACCAACAATATGCTTTACCTTTATATTGTGGCTGCCTTCTTCACATTACCCATGGCATCGCATATGGTATCACCATACCATATCTCATCGTAACATTAAACTATATGGCATTCCTAAAACTTAGCGCAATATCGCTAATCTACCAATTTCGCAAATTGACAAACATAAAATTTCGCATATCGACGATTATAACATATCGCACTTCCCAGGCTTCTCCTATCATATGCGATATGCGATCGCATCGCATCACAATATCGCAAATTTAGGCTTCATCGCAAATCGACAAATATATAATATCGCATATCGACTCTTCACACCTTTAACTCCCATCACATTTCGGCAAATCACAAACTTACCTCGTCGCACTTCACAACTTTAAACTCCACTGTTAACTATTATACCATATCGCATGCAATGTGCGATATTTATCGCATCACATAGATCTTAAACTTATCACAGTTCGACACTTTCACAATTTAATTTGCGATGAGATCTGAACTGTCGATCTTCAAGCTGATCTTTGCGATTTAATCAGAACCGTCCATTCTCTCCTTTGGGATTTTTCTTAGGCTTTGTCTACCTTAATCTTTTCTCTGTTTCTTCATTTGCCACCGCTCTGCAAATCCGTCCCCTCCATGCTACTCATTCTTGGGATTTTTTCTGTTTGTTTATTCACTCCGACTTGCCTACTCACTATTTCAAGCTAGAATACGGAACACCATTTTGTATTACTTCTCCGAATCCAGAATTCAGTTTTTTTTTTTATCAACCTGCACTCACATACACTTCCTCCAGACAGGAATCATACGTGATTCTACCCATCCATTAAGTCCGTTATCATTCAGAAAGACTTATACATTCAATTAGAATTCATTCACAATGGTTTATTACACAAAAACCATAATTTCTCAGTTACAAATCACTTAACACGTAAAAGGAATGACACACAGTCACAATGAATTCGATTTCCTCATTAATAAAATAAATGTACATATACAAATAAAAAACATGTTTACAATCTGGCTTTGGCCTGATGCTCCTTTTACATGGCCTTCTATCTTCTACAAAAGCCTCTCTGTCTCTTGACTCTCACCTCTCTACTCTATCTTTGGCCTAATTTCTTTGTTAAATTGGCCTCTCCTCTCTGACTTGATTTTCATTAGTTTTAATCGGACTCTCTACCTAATATTCTTTCTTTTAGATTGGCCTCTACCTTCCTTCGAGGCTTATAATTAAATTTATAATTACAATAGAGCTTATCCGGCCCTCACTCAACTCCTATAGACTTGTAACCACTTCTATTCTCAGAATATCCTTCCTATCTATAATTTATGACTAATCTAATATCTTGAGAAAAAAAAGAAAATATCCTCTCTAATATCCCTTTTTTATATGGATATGTTTACAAAAGTCAACTAGAATATCCCCTATCTATGTTTTCTAGGAATTTAAACATTTTACAAGAGAATATTACAATATTTACAGCTTGACCCTTCCTTGGGCTAATCAAACAATTAAATTTAATTTGAATGCTAATGCTCTTGCATCAGACTCCCAAAG
This sequence comes from Pinus albicaulis, assembly GCA_034641835.2. Classification (NCBI taxonomy): domain Eukaryota; kingdom Viridiplantae; phylum Streptophyta; class Pinopsida; order Pinales; family Pinaceae; genus Pinus; species Pinus albicaulis. The sequence goes on from CM076574.1 coordinate 1,366,988,854, forward strand.
TAAAAAAATAATCATGATCTCCAGATCATGTGTTCCAATCTTTTTCCTCCTGGATCCCATACTTTATTCTTCAGTGATCTCTCTGCTCCTTTCAACTGTTGTCCTCATACTCTTATGTTCTTCCTTGCCTCTCCTAGTTTCCATACCTTCGTTTGTAACACTCCATTGAACTTTCCTTCAACATTTGTTACAATCCATCCTTTCATACAACTAATTGTTTGTCTTCTTCTTATGCAACTTCTTTCCTTATGTTTCTTCCTCATAAGCTTCATAAAATTTTCTATCTCTTTTTCCAGATTACTTTGTTGTTGTTGTAATTTCCCTTGTGTATGAGTTTCAAAACTCTTGCTGCCTTCTTTTTCTTCTTCACGTCCTTCAAATACATACAAGAAATTCCAATGTCTTATTCTCTGATTTTCCATGACAAAATTAGCACTATCACATACCCCAACAATATTACATTGCATGAGATCTTCTTTGCCTCTTTCAACATTTTCTTCCTCTGCTGTAGATCCTTTGTAGTCTTCATCAGGTTCTTTATTCTCTACTGGTTCTTTCGACGAATTCTCCAGTAACTCCAATTCTTTCTCCCATTTACTAACTAATTTTACATGTGCTTTCCCTTGGCTATATTCATAAGATAACATAGCCTCATCCTCCATCAGAATACAATTCTGATCTTGCCTCTTTGAAATGTTTTTATATATTTATTTTTCTTCCTTCATCTTTATAACAGCTTCCAGTGACTGTCTATCACCTGCAAAATCTTCAAAACCTGCAACCACACACAATTTTTCAGTTTTAAAATCACAAGACCCAATAGTCTTATTTGATGATTCTGTCATCAAATCCTTTTTTTGTTCGAAGTCTTCTACATGACTCAAAAAATCTTCAATAGTCTTCATCTCAACTTCCTCAAGCATAACATTTGAGTACTTGGTATATTTTTCTTCTTCTTCTTGCTTTTGGTCATCATTGTGAGCCAAACTTCCTCTGTTTCCAACTTTAGCGTTATGCTGAAAAATAATATTTTCCTCCAATTGTGTATGAGATTCCTCATGAGATCTAACTGTCTCAAAACTAAAATTCTATTTCTTTGCTTTGACATTACCTGCAAACATACACAAATTATTAATTTCAAAATCATAAGGCTCAATTTCCTGAACTGATGATTCAAACATCATCGCTCCATTTTCAAGTTCAAAAGAAACTTTTTCTTCTCCAACAACTTTGTCTTGTTGTAGCTCAACTCCTTCGAGCTTCTCTGTCCTCAATTGCACATCTATAATCTGCTCAAGCTTCCTCAGCTCCTCTATTAACTGCATATTCACCCGATGTTCTCTTTTCTCTTGTAGACTATGCCACTTCACTTTCTTTCTCATTCTGTAACCAAATATCTGGTTTTCTTTACTTCTCTCAAACATCTCCATCAATAAATTAAATTACATTCTTATCTCAGCCTTTTCTCTCTCATACTATTCATCCATGCCATCTGCTTTGACATCTTTCTTCACTCTTCTTCTACTGTGGTCTCTCTCAAAACCTCTGCTATGACTATCAGTAGTAATCTTCTCCTCTATCTCCATGAGTTCCTCACTGACTATGAGTTGTACTTAAGCCTCTGCAATAGCAAGTCCTTCCTGCTACAACTTACCTTACCAAGCTTTCCTCTGTACTTGGCCACTAGTACCCTCTCTGGAACTTTCTTTGAGCATTCCTCTGCTCCTTCTAGGCTTCAACTCATTTGCACTTTTTTCCTCTTGTAATTCAATCAAAAATGAAATACTAGGTTCTGGCCACACTCTTCTTTCACTCAGAAATCCTTACCAACTTCCTTCATCATTGCTTCTTAAGTCTTGATCTTATTTTGCTGAGATACTTCATTAGCTACAACTATCAATATTCAATCCATATTTTATCCTGCAAAACTTAAATCAGATTTGAATAAAACAATACCTGCATGATTTCACAAGCAATCTCCATCCACTCTTCACATTCGAGTGAATCTCAATTCTCCACAAGAAAACAACCATCGTTGTGCTTTCTTTATGCTTCTAAAATATCTTCTTAAGAGTATCACTTACTCCCATCTTCTGCCATGCCTTGTGCTTATCAGATTCAAATAACCCAATCTCCTCTTTGCAATATTTATGTCAATTTTCTGCACATTACATTTTCTTTACTGATCTCGTCTTTCTTCCGCAATCACACTTGCATTCTGCACAATTATGCTTTAATTAAAAATAGCTTCCACAAGCCTCTGGCTTTAACCTTCAAAGAGAATTAACCCGCTCTAATACCAAAAATGATGCAGCAAAAACTGCATCTTCATAAATCTCGTGTTCTTATACCAAATTATAGCGGGATTTGTAGAATTAACCCCACTAATTACCCACACATTAACATTATTGAGTCATGCTTCTATATTTTCACCCAACAAAATGGGCTCCCAAATAACTTTGTGAGTTTTTATTAAACCCTTCATAAATAAACACAACCAATTTATAACTTAAAACATTAACCTTTTGATCATATGTATGTGGAAGCTTTAATAAAATGGTTCTCGGGTTTAAAACTCAAATTACCAACAATACACTTTACCTTTATATCGTGGCCGCCTTCTTCACATTACCCGTGGCATCGCATATGGTATCACCGAACCATATTGCATCACAATATTAAACTATATCACAATCGCAAAACTTAGTGAAATATCGCTAATCTACCGATTTTGCAAATAAGAAAACATAACATTTTGCACATCGACGATTATAACATATTTCACTTCCCAGGCTTCTCCTATCATATGAAATATGCGATTACATCGCATCGGAATATCGCAACTTTAGGCTTCATCGCAAATCAACAAATATATAATATCGCATATCAGCTCTTCGCACCTTTAACTCCCATCACACTTCAACAAATCACAAACTTACCTCGTCGCACTTCACAACTTTTAAATCCACCGTTAACTGTTATACCATATCGCATGCGATGTGCGATATTTATCGCATTGCACAGATGTTAAACTTATCGCACTTCAGCACTTTCACAATTTAATCTACAGTGAGATCTGAACCGTCGATCTTCAAGCTGATCTTTGTGATTTAATCAGAGCCGTCCATTCTCTCCTTTGGAATTTTTCTTAGGGTTTTGGCGGCCTTAATATTTTCTCTGTTTCTTCATCTGCCACCGCTCTGCAACTTCGTCTCCTCCACGCTACTCCTTCCTGAGATTTCTTCTGTTTGTTTATTCACTCCGACTTGGAATTATCACGCTTGCTGCACGCCTTACTCACAATTTCAAGCCAGAATACAGAACACCATTATGTATTACTTCTCTAAATCCAGAATTTGGTTTTATTTATTTATCGACATGCACTCACATCCACTTCCTCCAGACTGTCCTTTATCACTCAGAAAGACTTATACATTCAATTAGAATTCATTCACAATGGTTTATTACACAAAAACCATAATTTCTCAGTTACGAATCACTCAGCACGTAAAAGGAATGACATACAGTCACAATGAATTCAATTTACTCATTAATTAAATAAATTTACAGATACAAATAAAAAATATGTTTACAATATGGCTTTGGCCCGATGCTCCTTTTACATGGCCTTATATCTTCTACAGAACCCTCTCTGTCTCTCGGCTCTCACCTCTCTACTCTATCCTTGGCCTAATTTCTTTGTTAAATTGGCCTCTCCTCTCTTACCCGATTTTCATTATTTTTATTTTGTCTCTCTTCCTAACCTTCTTATTTTAGATTGGCATCTACCTTCCTTCAAGGCTTATAATTGAATTTATAATTACAATAGAGCTTATCCGACCCTCACTTAACTCTTATAGTCTTGTAGTCACTTCTATTCTCAGAAAATCCTTCCTATCTCTGATTTATGACTAATCTAATCTCTTGATCATAAAAAGAAAAAATCCTCTCTAGTATCCCTCTTTTCTATGGATATGTTTACAAAAGTCAACTAGCATATCCCCTATCTATGTTTTCTAGGAATTTAAACATTTTACAAGAGAATATTACAATATTTACAACTTGACCCCTCCTTGGACTAATCAAACAATTAAATTTAATTTGAGTGCTAATGCTCCCGAATCAAAATAACTTGCAGGTTGGAAGGAAAAGGGTTGATGGGATAAAATACCATCGCCAACAAATGACTAGGAGAGCTCAATAGATGAAGATGGTTGTGTCAAATGATAATGGTAACCTACTGCATTTGAACCTGGTGAATGTAATCCACCTTCAAGCATACATAAAATGTAAGATGGAGAAGGCCAAGAAGGCTGAGTAGTAGTTAGTGATGATAACCCCAAAGATAAATAATTTTTCCTTCCCACCTCATCTCTCGCAACCAATGCAGTACGAGTAATTAATTTCTTAAGTTCCACTCTTTTTCCCTAGAATGGAATGTAGTGCCTTTGTACAACTTCATTTGTATATTTCTAATTTTCAAATACAAAAAAACCAATATATTTCAAGACTTTTAGATCATTTCCCCCAATTCTTTTAACAATTTCAGACACATCACTGGAGAAGTCCCAGTCAACATCAAGGCTTGGAATCTATAAACTTTCCTCTAAAGGAATCCTTGAATGCCAAGAGAGAATTATTTTCCCCCTTCTTCAGAACCAGATCAACACATTTATGAGAATGATAAAAACTTGCAAAATGTAAACCTGAACATTGGTTTGCCTCATCAACAACATCAACATCCACATGTGTGAATTTTTCATAATCTAACAAAAGGCTGCAACATATCATCAAAATCAAGCACACAAACATAATGTAAAGCTCCTTTTTCTAACTTCAAAAATTCATTAGTCTTCATTGAATCATTTCTGTTACAAAATACTAACAATTAAAGTTTTATTAAGTTATTAACACATGAATAAAGATACAAATGAACATAAATGAAATTGTATGGAGGTGGTGTAAATCTTAGTAACGTGTATCTCCTTCACATTCGAAGCTGAATCTAAAATATTTATATGCTTGCGGGACTTTTTCTAGACCATTTCCCAAGTCTAATTTGCGGCCTGCTCAGATTCCTATTGATTGGAAAAAGGGAATTGTGTGGAAGACTCTACCTAGAACTTCTGTGGAGCCTCTGCAACAATTTGTGAGAAAGATTTATCCATTGTATGATTTCCAGGATGAGCAATAGGTTATAGGGAAGATACATGTTTGGAAGTATATAAACTTCCTGGAAGAATTGAATCAATGCCCCATGATTTATGGGAATGTAATACTTGAACAGTGTTAAAGATTGCTTAATGGAAGACTAAATGCAACTTTAAGAAGTTATAATATTATCACATTATTCATCAAGGAATTATTTATCATGTAGACTAAAAAACACACTCATCTCAGATGAATTTGCAAGATGAATAGGCTTTTGATTTCTCAAACCTTTTACATCTCTATTGGCTCCATGTTTGAGCAAGAGAGCAACACATGCAAGATGGTTATTTTTCACAAGATAAATTATAGGGGTCTCTATTGTTCCTATGAGCATGTTTATACTTCCCCCATGCTTGTTTATTATTAATACGAGTGATTCAAGGTTATGGCCTGCAGTTGTGTGAACATGAATTGGTCATGTATTGTTTCCATATGTTATGGTAGCATCAACATCTAAATTTTTTTCCATAACCGAACAATTTAAACTGCATCCATTGAGGAGAGTGTCATGTTTCACATCACAATGCATAACTTTATTTCCATCTTGATACATGGCATTGACTAGAGCAACAAATGCTAACAAAGCATCTAGAAGTGCATCATCATTTGCCTAAACAACTTGAATCTAGAATTGCATCATCATAAGTTGCCAAGGTGGTATTCATTTGCACAGATATTTCTATTAAAATGAGCTTAAAATGATAATTACCAATAAAAATTGTAAAGTCTTTCAATATTTATTATTAGTTTTAGTCGAAGGCTTCCTATTTCAACTTAAGGTTGACAAGGATATGCTTTGCCTTAATGCTTATAAATGACTGCAGTGTGCTAGAGAATTTGCTAGGTTGCACTGACTTTTAATAAATTTTAAAAATTTAATGTAACACCCACCAATATCTTAGGGATTTTCAAAGCATACCTAATTTTAGAAAAAAAATCCCTATATCTTGGTTGTAAAGGATAAAAACTCTTCAACACTTCTTGTTTTTATCAAATCACTTCAACACTTCTATTTTTATCCAATTCTAGGATTCTTAAGGGTTATGTAAAATCAAAGTTAATAATCATATTTTTGTTGCAATAGTCAATAATAATATTTTTGTTGGAATAGTTTTTTTTGTTATATATTTATTAATGGTAGATACAAATGAAGTCTTTGACTATATCAACCACATTAATATTTTTAATGTGGTTGTACTAGTTACATTTAAACATTAAATTCATGTTGTGTTTTATTATGTCACTGCCATCCAATGATATATAGTGATCATGTTGTTGCAATAGTTTTACTGTACAAAAAAATTTAATGTACAATTTTATGGTTTTTACAATGTTGACTTTAGGTTTTAATTTTTTTCTTACCAAATTTTTGGGCTTACCTATAGTGGCCACTACCACCAGGGCTAGGTGGCCGAGGCCATAAGCCAACTATCCTTTCATGCATGTTCCAGGTGTCCTCGTTTTAATTTCTCATTCCAAATTTCCAAACACGCCTTCCATACTTTCTGTATTCTGCATATTAGGAAGTCATTAAAATATTTATGTAGTTTCTTTGTCCAAATCATTATGAAGCCCTCACATATTTGGAGTAATGAAAGTCACATTTCCACTTACAATGTGATATCTTGTCCATTTTAAGAGGTAGACGTGGGGTCCACCCTGAGAAAAATATGTGCTCTTAAGATCTTCATTGAGAGGGTGTGAAGTATCACTAATTTCGTGTGACATCTATCTCTGCATAGTGTTATTAAATTTGCTTTTGTCTTATCGTTGCATTTATGACAAGTTTGTGGTTTGGAGGTAAGGGTCTCCCACTGTAATTCAGAGTTCGTAAAATATCAATATTTGTTTTGTGTGTATTATTTATGATGAGGCTTGTTTTATAATTGGTTTTGCAAAATGCATGATTTCATGCTCTAGTTTATCATATATGAGTGGACTTTGGTTATATTATATAGAGATTTTGTAGTTGGGGATTTTGATTAGAATATTGTTAATTTTATTATATTATATTTATTTAAAGTATATTATAATAATTATATAATTTAAATAGAATGAAAAATGAGTTCAAATAGGAGTTGGGTGATTTTATGAAGAGGTTGCCTATTGGGTTGATATTTATGTAGTTTTTTGTGTCTTTATATTTGAAAAGATCATACAATAAATCTATAAATCATATTTATCAATATTAATTTTAGTATATTATGTTTGTTTAAAATATATTTAAAATTTACTATGGAAGAAAAATTTAGTGTTATAATTGAAATTTATCTCATATATGATGTTTATGTATATTTATTAAAAATATAATATTTTTTCTATATAAATAAATAATTATCTTACGATACAAATGTTCAAGACTTCCCCATTTTAATTTCCCATTCCAACTTGCCAAACAAGCCATCCATACTTTTTGTATTCTGCATATTTGGAAGCCATTAAAATATTTATGTAGTTTCTTTGTCCAACTCATTACAAAGGCCTCACATATTTGGAGTAATGAAAGTCACATTTCCACTTACAATGTGATATCTTGTCCATTTTGAGACGTGGATGTGGGGTCCACCCTGAGAAAAAGGTGTGCTCTTATGATCTTCTTTGATAGGGTGTGAAGTATCACTAATTTAGCACGACATCTAACATCTATCTCTGCATAGTGTTATTAAACTTCTTTTGTTTTATGGTTGCATTTATGGCAAGTTTGTGGTTTGGAGGTAAGGGTATGAGTTCGTAAAAGATCAATATTTTTTTGTGTATTATTTATGATAAGGCTTGTTTTATAATTGGTTTTGCAAAATGCATGATTTCATGCTTTTATTATATATGCGTGGACTTTGGTTATATTATATAGAGATTTTGTAGTTGGGGATTTTGATTAGAATATTGTTAATTATATTATATTATATTTATTTAAAGTATATTATAATAATTATATAATTTAAATAGAAGGAAAAAGGAGTTCAAATAGGAATTGGGTGATTTTATGAAGAGGTTGGATGTTGGGTTCCGTTCCTTTTTCTATATAATATTGGGTTATGAAATAAATTCAGATTCATTGATATTCATGTGTTTTTTTTTTTTGTCTTTCTATTAGAAAAGATCACACAATAGATCTATAAATCTTATTTATTAGTATTAATTTTACTATATTATGTTTATTTAAAACATGTTTAAAATTTACTATGGAAGAAAAATTTAGTATTATGATTGAAATATATTTCATATATGATGTTTATGTATATTTATTAAAAATATAATATTTTTCCTTATATAAATAAATAACTATCTTACAATACAAATATTCCAGGCATCCTCGTTGTAATTTCTCATTCCAAATTTCTAAACACGTCTTCCATACTTTGAATATTAGGAAGCCATTAAAATATTTCTTAGACTCTTAGTTAGTGACGGGTTCGACTCCACATAGCAGACCCGCATTATTGCTTGGAGTTGGAGGCTCGCATAGCACACATGTGAAGGGAGCGGGCGCAAAAATTGCCGTGGCAGGAGGCATTAAGAAATTATCCTCACGCCGACTAATACATAAGTTGCGAGAAGTTTGCTTGCTTCTTGGCGGAATGGACGTTTGGTCGCTTGGGACGCAACACAAAAATGATAGATGGTGAATTTTACAGAGGAAATTCTTCTTTTTTATTCACTACTATTATTATTGTTTTGCCGCTGAAAGTTGATGAAACTTTGTTGGTTTAAGGCTGACAAGGTGAAATTTACTGAAGATTTGTTAAGGTTTTGACGGATTTGTGTTGTAAGGCTTTGTCCTTGCAACCTGAATGCTACAATTTTAAAAAAATCATAGAAAAATGTCTACTTTTGTGAAAATGATAAGGTTTGCATTAAAATAAAAAAAGCATCATAGAGGAAAATAGCAGACAGTGGAGAGAGCAACACAGAGGACAGGGACAGTGGGCATAGTAGCAAGTTTTCAGTGGGCAGAGCAGCAAGTTTTCAGTGGCCAGATCAATAGATATTGTAGGGTTAAGCATAAAACAAAGGGTCAGTGTTGGGAAAAGACTTTGATTTCCCTTAATATCATCATGATAATGGGACAATACAATTTAGAACCCGTGGAAAAAAATGCTATAGGGCAAGTGAAAATTGCCTCATTAACCAAAACTAGGAAGTGGGTTTGGGTCAATGCCAAATAGTATCGGGGCATTTTAAAACAGAGACTAGCTCATCTAAAATGGGAGAAAACAAGGAAAAAAGGTCTCAAAGGGAAAGTACTTGGGCCCATCGCAAGAAACAACATTCAAACAAGTCCTCTTTGCAAGCATGTGGCAACAAGTCTAAAGCAAAAGGAAAAGTCATTGATGATTATGCCTTATATAGTCCCACATCCACACCTCTCACTTGGTCATCTGATCTTTATGTGAAAGAATTGTTAAACGTAAAAGAGAGGTTGGAAGTAGTAGAAGCTAAAGAGTTGGAAAGCGATTGTACAATCCGTATAATAACAACTGAAAACCAGGCTTTAGCAGAAAGCAACAAAGTTCTGAAGGAGCAAGTGTCATTGCTATAGGAAGCTCTCTGAATAGGGAAAATAGAATGGAAACACATGAAAGCGGAGGTGAAAAACATGAAGAAATTTGCAGTGGAGAATACATAGGTGATGAATGCGAAACCATCCTAGGACAAGGGAAAGTAGTTGCCCAAATAGACAACGATGAAGAGACATCAAGAGAAGAGAGGAAATGAGATTCCGAAAAACTCTCCAAAACCTGGGCTCAAGTTATTAGCAATTCTTCTAAGAGGGAAGGAGAAACAAACATTCAGGTTGACAACATGAAAGATAGAGAAAGCAAGGAAAGACAGGATAAAGCAACAAACATAATTATTAAAGGGGTGAAATATTATGGGAAAAATAAATGTACTCTTGACCTTGCAAGAGATTTCTTGAAAGACAAGCTCCAATGGCAAGGATAAATATGTCAAGCATGGAGAGTAGGTAAGCTTAACGGTGAGAGAGCCAGGCCCATAAAAGTCATCATGTCCAGCTTGCGTGATAAAGATATCATTCTAAGCAAGAAGCAACTCTTGAGGGTTCTCGGTTTTTTCTAGAAGAAGATTTAACTGTAATACAACAAGAGGAAAGGAGGGACGAAATGAAAAAATTTAGGACAACAATAGATGAGAGAAAAAGAGCATGGATTTATAAAGGTAAAACCGTGATAGCACAATTTGGACCTCCTTCCAAAACAAGGCAGCAAAATGATAGCAAAGAAGAGGCAACAAACTCTTCAGCAAGAAATGAGGAAGCAAGGTCAGTATGGGTAAGCAGGGACAAAGACTCCACTGTGAGTCTTGCATGTCAAAACAAATAGCAATCAAGTCATACCCAGGTTTCCTTAAGATTAGTTTGTTGGAAATACAAGGGTTACCCATGGAGATGAGGACCTGGGTTAGGGCCTATTGCGGAAGATAGAGACATAATTTGCCTGATAGAAACACATGAACATGAAGGGTGCAAGACACCTTTGTTTGAAGGGTATTTGAAGATAGCAGTGTTGAACAAGGCAGCAAGGAATGGCAAAGGGCACGGGGGTATCATGGTATTAGTAAGAGAAAAAGAAGGTCGTTTCATTCAGCTAGAAACAGAAGACCCAAATAAGGAATTTATCTGGCTTAAAATATCAGAAAATGGAAATCACATCATAATTACAACATGCTATTTTGCACCGCAAGTTTAAAAAATCTACAAAAGTAGAGGGCTTGATCATAAAGATCCCTTTGCATCCCTAAAAATATATATTGCAGTATATTCTTAGCTAGGTGAAGTCCTTAATTGCTATAACTGCAGGTGAACAAGCTAACATTCTCTGTTGTAAAGAAGACTGCGACCCTATCTGGCTTACAGAAGAGAGTAATCATCAATGGGGATGAATTTCAGAGGATAAAGGCTGCAATCTATTTGGAGAACAATTGCTTATGCTATGTGGGGCTTTTGATTTAGTCATTTGTAATGGTTTGACTAGATGGGAAAATTTCGGTAATTTCACTTGCAATACTTACAATGGAGCAATTGTAGTAGATTATGTAATTTTCTCGCATAGTTTGTGTGAGAAAATGGAGGAAGTGCTGATTGGAGATCAAATTTGTGACTTAAAATCAGATCACAAGCCAGTTTATTTAAGTTTCTCTTGGACCGGAAAGAAGCAATTAGGGTCAAAAACTTAGTGTGTTCAAAAAAATCCCCCAAAGGGCAGAATTCTTTTGACTCTAGAGGATTGTAATACCTTCGAAATAATGCTAGAGAGGCTCTTCGAGAAGGAGGAAATCTAATTTCATGGCCTTCATAGTCACGAATTAACACATTTAATTCAAAGCACTTTTGCTGAGTGCAAAAGAGCAAAAATTAAGAAGTTTGAAAAAAATTGATTTCCGGTTAATGCTTGGTTTGACGAGGAATGCAAAAAGGCAAGGAGAAGGTGGAAGGAATCAGAGAAGGATAACATAAATCTCAAAGCTTACAAGCATATAGTAAGAAAGAAAAACGCTGATTTCATGGTTTCAAGGAGAGAAGAACTAATCTTCTTTGGAAAAAATAACCCCATATTATTCTAGAAGGAGCTCCAACTGAAAAAAGGTGCAAACTGAAAACAAAATTACAACTTCTAAATGGTTCGACTATGCAAGACAACTTTATGAGCAGGATCCCAAGGTTGACCCTCCTCCCTTGGTCAACACAGACACAAAACTCTTCACGGTGTAAGAGGTAGAGATGGGTATCAAGAAGTTGGGCGCTGGAAAAGAAAAAGACTTAGATTAACTCCAAGCAGAGTATCTAAAGTGGGGCTTACAAACTATTTCACCTCACATCACAAAAATTTTCAACAACATCATACAACAGGGGTTCCCCATAGATTGGAAAACTAGTATGGCAATACCTCTTTTCAAGAGTGGTGATGTCAATAATACCTCCAATTATAGAACCATAATGATAAATCCCTTGCTTGCAAGGTTAGTTGGAAGCATGTTAGAAAATAAAATCAGCAAGTGGGCAGAAGAAAGAGATAAACGTGCTAAAGGGTAAGCAGGTTTTAGACCTAAACATTCCACAGTTGATCATTGTATAACTTTAAGGCACATCATTGAAAAATTTTGGGAAAAAAAGGAAGAAGTTTTTTGTTGCTTTGTTGATTTCAGAAAATCCTTTGACACAGTTCCTAGGGATAAGCTTTGGGGTAGAATGGAGGAACTCGGGGTTACCAGGCATTTGAGAGCAGCTGTGCATAGGTTGTATGAAGAGGTGAAAATCAAAATTAGAACTACAATAGGCATTTCTGAAAGTTTTAGAAGTGATATCGGGGTCAAACAAGGTTTCCCATTGTCTCCTACCCTTTTTGGGTTATATATTGACAAGCTTGAAGAGTGGCTAAATTCGCAAGGGGGTGATGGTATCCATTTGGAAAAGTTCGTTATAAGGCTTCTTTTGTACACAGATGACCTTATTTGATTGCTAAATCGACTCATGGTTTTCAAGAGCACTTACGTTCCCTTGAGCATTTTTGTAGAAGGGTGGGGATGCAAGTCAATATTAGCAAAATGAAAGTAGTGGTTTTCTCTAACAAAAGAAAGCATAACCAGCATAAGTTCTGATTTGAAGGCAACATTCTGGAAGAAGTTGTAGACTACAAATACCTCAGAATTGAATTCAACAAAAATTTAAGTTGGGATGGTTGTAGAAAGAAAAGAACTTTGGGGGGTTGGAAATCATTTTATGCTCTTCAAAACAGGTGTAGAGAGGCAGAGTTGTGGCCCTGGAAAACAACTCTACCTCTTTTCGGGCTTCTAGTGATTTCGATGATTCTCCACGGTTGTGAACTGTGGGCCAATATCACAATCGAGATGCAGTGGAAACAAATTGAGAAAATTCAGAAGTGTTTGATTACAAACAAATTCAAAATTAAAAGTGCAGTTCCTTATGCTATCCTGTTAAGTGAAACAGGGGCTGCTCCTATTGAAGCAATTGCTATGGTGCGGGTCATAAGGTATTTGAAAAAAAATGAGCAAATGGAAGAGGGTAGATGGCCTAAGGTTGTGTTTAGTGACAGATTGTGCAAAAGAAAGAAGACTTGGATGCGGAAAAATAACAAATGGTTTAGTAAATGAGGTATTTGCTTGAGCATGTGTCCTACAAACAATACATAGATAAAAACTTTTGTTATGGATAAGTCCACAAATGTACTTGGGAGAAAGAAGAAGTACTACATTGAAGAGTTTAACCCCACTCATAACCATCAAAAAAAGGCGTACATAGAGGAAAATATTTCTTGGAGATCTAAAATTCTTATTGCTCAATTAAGGACTAATTCGCATCAACTTCGTTGTGAAACACGGCATTGGAAAAGGCCAAAAGAAATGTGGGAGGAAAGAGTATGTATTTTTTTCTCTTCCGGAAAAGTGGAAACAGAAAAACACTTAATTTTAGAATGCGAGGCCTTCAAAGACAACATAGAAAACTATGCAGGTATTCTGGCAGCTAGTTATTGGGATAATATATTCAGCGAAGAGTTTGTCGAGAAGCTGGGAGCGGTTATTGTAAAACTTCACAGGAAAAGGGCCGAAGCTGGGAGCGGTTATTTCTTCTTTCTTTCTATTTGGAGTAATGAAAGTCACATTTCCACTTACAATGTGATATCTTGTCCATTTTGAGAGGTAGACTTGGGGTCCACCCTGAGAAAAATATGTGCTCTTAAGATCTTCTTTAACATGGTGTGAAGTATCAATAATTTCTTCTGACATCTATCTTTGCATGGTGTTATTAAATTATCTTTTATCTTATCGTTGCATTTATTGCAAGTTTGTGGTTTGGAGGTAAGGGTCTCCTGCTGTAAAATATCAATATTTTTTTGTGTATTATTTATGATGAGGCTTGTTTTATAATTGGTTTTGCAAAAGACATGATTTCATGCTCTAGTTTATTATATGAGTGGACTTCGGTTATATAATATAGAGATTTTGTAGTTGGGGATTTTGATTAGAATATTGTTAATTATATTATATTATATTTATTTAAAGTATATTATAATAATTATATAATTTAAATAGAAGGAAAAAAAGGTTCAAATAGGAGTTGGGTGATTTTATGAAGAGGTTGGATGTTGGGTTCCGTTCCTTCTTTCTATATAATATTGGTTTATGTAATAAATTAAGATTAATTGATATTTATGTAATTGTTTTTTGTTTTTCTATTTGAAAAAATAATACAATAAATCTATAAATCATATTTATTAGTATTAATTTTACTATATTGTGTTTATTTAAAACATGTTTCAAATTTACCATGGAAGAAAAATTTAATATTATAATTGAAATTTATCTCATATATAAATGTTATATATATTTATTAAAAATATAATATTTTTTTTTCTATATAAATAAATAATTATCTTACAATACAAAAATTATGTTTATTATTATTAATTTTATTAGATTATATTTAATTAAAGTATTTTTAAAATTTATCAGGGAGAAAAAAGTATTATTATAATTGAAACTTATTACATATATGATATTGTTTATATATATTTATTAACAAAATATTATTTTTTCTAGATAATTAAATAATTTAAAAATTTTAATTAAAATAAAATACGATTATTTTTAAGATAAATTTAAAGTAAAAATTCTCTAGGAATTTGGTTCCTTCTTATTGTTTTGAAAGCCAGGTCGTTGTTCATGTTGCAGGCTGCCCACATCATAACTAAAGAAAGAAAGAAAGAAAGAAAGAAAGATTTTTTAATGTTCACGAGGCTAAAAATAGCCTATGGGACAGATTGCTTCTCTATCTGGCTCTTGTATTCGGCCCTTTTCCTGTGAAGTTTTACAATAACCGCTCCCAGCTTATCGACAAACTCTTCGCTGAATAGATTATCCCAAGAACTAGCTGCCAGAATACCTGCATAGTTTTCCCTGCTGTCTTTAAAGGCCTCGCATTCTAAAATGAAATGTTTTTCTGTTTCCACTTTTCTGGAAGAGCAAAAAATACATACTCTTTCCTCCCACATTTCTTTTGGGCTTTTCCAACACCCTGTTTCACAACGGAGTTGATGAGAATTAGTCCTTAATTAAGAAATAAGAATTTTAGATCTCCAAGAAATATTAGCCCTTATGTACGCCTTTTGTTGATGGTTATGCACGGGGTTAAACTCTTCAACGTAGTACTTCTTCTTTCTCCCTAGCTCTTTCTCCCAAGTATGTTTGTGGAACTTATCCATAACAAAAGTTTTTATCTCTTTACTGTTTGTAGGACACCTGCTCAAGAAAATACCCCATTTACTAAACCATTTGTTATTTTGCCGCATCCAAGTCTTCTTTCTTTTGCACAATCTGTCGCTAAACACAACCTTAGGCCATCTACTCTCTTCCATTTGCTCAATTTTTTTCAGATACCTTATGACTCGCACCATAGAAATTGCTTCAATAGGAGCAGCCCCTGTTTCACTTAACAGGATAGCATAAGGAACTACACTTTTAATTTTGAATTTGTTTGTAATCAAACGCTTTTGAATTTTCTCAATTTGTTTCCATTGCGTCTCGGTTGTGCTGCTAGCCCACAGTTCACAACCGTAGAGAATCACCAGAATCACTAGAAGCCCAAAAAGAGTTAGAGTGGTTTTCTAGTCCCACAGCTCGGCCTCTCTACACCTGTTTTGAAGAGCATAAAATGCTTTCCAACCCCCCTAAAGTTCTTTTCTTTCTACAACCATCCCAACTTAAATTTCTGTTGAAGTCAATTCCGAGATATTTGTAGTCTGCAACTTCTTTGAGAACACTACCTTCAAAATATAATTTATGTTGGTTATGCTTTCTTTTGTTAGAGAAAACCACTACTTTCATTTTGCTATGTGCAACCACCTCTTTGTCATTCAAAAGTTTGTTATGGTATTGGTGTCTTGCATACCCACTTATCCCACTCCATGCCCACGCTGCACACTGTAAACGTCAAATGCTCCTCCGGGTTTGGTAATGCAAAGTTCATGCTAGGCCACTAATACTAGATTTATTTTATTATATAATTAATTAATTAAGTATTTATTAGTTAATTTAAAATTTATTAACACAGTTGATATTAAATTTAAAAAACATAAATTTAATTTATTATGAAATTATTTATATAACATATTTTATATTTTAAATCACCAATTTTTTTTTTTTAAAATTATGTACACATTATTATATATGAAAATTTTCACAAAATTAATTGAGACATTTAAAAAATTTAATTTTATATTTTTTAATATAAAAAAATTAGATATAAAATTTTATTCAAGAAATAAAGTCACATAATATATTTAGACTTTGAAAGAAGAAATTCACTTTTTTAATTTAGAGTTGCAATTTGCAAATATTGTACTAATTCACTTTTCAGCTAATACAATACAAGTGTGTATCTCCATCGCCAAACTTAAGCCCCAAAAATACATTACAATTTTATTTACAAATAGTATTTATTGTTTTAATATATAACAATAGTGATTTCACCATGCTACTAGGTAGCAATTCTTATTATTATTATTGTGTTTATGTTTTACTATGAGGGAGATGTTGTCATATAATTTTTGTGCCAGATGCGTTCTATAAGGCTAGTATGATGTTGGTTATATAATATTCCATTTAAAAATAACAAAATAATACTTATAATAACAAATTAAAAAAATAGTAATAACAAAAAAATCAATATATGTCATAAATAAAATACTTCAATTTTCATCATAGTTTGAAAATAAAAATAAAAAATTAATTTTTAATATTGAAGAGATATATAATTCTTTCACTAATTAAAATGGAATTGACAGATGCTGTGTAAAAATAATATAATTGATATTACATGATATGTAATTCATTTTATCTTTAGTTTATATGTAATATTTAAAATAAAAATATAATAATAACAAAAAAAATATTTTACTATTAGCCATGAATAAAATATTTCTATCTCTCTATTAAATAACATAGTTTTATATCAAGTTTGTATAAAGAAAAACAATGTAATTTAACAAAAAAAAATTATATCTTCTCTTTTCATTATAAAGACATGTGCAATTTATTACATTCTTAATATAGAGTTTATATATAACATTTAAAAAATATTAATAACTAGCAATTGCACCATCTCTAGATGTTGCAAAGGAAACACCGTAAGATTCTTAAAGAGATCCAATAGTTTCTAAGCAAGATATCTGTAATGATTTTGGTCAATTTTAGTAAAGGCAGGGAACTAAACAACATTGGAAACACCACAAACATGAAACTTTCATTTATTTTGATACAAACAACTCCATGCTAGTTAATTTTCTGGAAACACCACAAACATCAAACTTTCATTTATTTTGATACAAACAACTCCATGCTAGTTAATTTTCTACTTATATTCCTTCTGGCCTATTTTCAAAATGATAAGTGAAGTATATGTCAACATATTTCCAAAGGCTAAAGCCTAATTGAATCATTTGTGTCAATGGGTGATATTTTCATTAATTTTTTTTTATACATAACTTGTCATGGTTAAATTTTAATTTTTGGAATTTTATTCTCCATCAATTTTAAATACCTTCCAATCAAGTGATTTAACATCATTTTTTTATTGTTTTTTTGGTTAAACAATAAAGTTTTTTGAGACTATAATTTTGGAGGGATGGTGAAATTCTTGCTAGAATTGAATGGTTTTTTTTAATGTTTGAAATAGATTTAGCATTATTAAAAATAATTTCAAACTTTGGTGAAAAGTAGAGACATGAAATCAACTTCACTGTCATGCATCCAACATCCAACCAATTTGAAGAGGCAAGTCAAACATATACATATAAAGGGTTTTATTTTCAGAGAATTAAAAACGCAAACGTCTATATAACTGCAATTGAAATGGAAGAATCCGTGGTGCATTGCTCTCAAACTTGGATTCTCCCATGACTGCAATTACATGTGAAGCACACACTAGAGAAACCTTTGAGCTCTCTATTTTGAAGTAGCTGTTTTGATCTCTCTTGGAGAAGGTTAAACTTGTGAATAAGAGCGTAGGAGTTTGTAAAAATTGTGAATAAAACAAGCTGCTCCTCTAAAGTACATAAATTAATGGAAACTCTGGTTTGAAAAATTGGTTCGAAGCTATGATTTAGACCCCATACAATTTGGCTGATACATATCGCTAGGCAAGTTCATGCGGTATTCACCAAGACGAAAGTTGCAACCATCTCTGCGGTGAGAGATGTTTTATTGGCTTATCCCTTAAACACTGAATTAGCCCCTCCGTTGCCTCTAGAATAGTAAGTTTTTTGCAACGCTTTCACCATTCCCGCCCCGCAGATTGCACCCAAACACTGTGCCACCATGTAAAAGATAGCTCAATTTAGAACTTCACCTTCCGAGCAACCAACATCCCAAACGTGACTGCGGGGTTTAGATGTCCACCTTCACCAACATTATACGGTTTTCTCAAATCAAATATCAACGAATTCAGGGAAGAAAAAAATCAGTAATTAATATAATAAGATGACCACCTGAAAATCCAGCAGTGCAATACACGAGGATAAAGATCATTCCTCTGAAGGACCAGGCGATACCCAGGGTTCCCACGCCTCCACACCGACTCTTAACGTTATTATTCCCGATGACTGTGGCAACTGTAACATACAGGAACAAAAGTGTGGCCATGAACTCGGCTATGATGACTCTATAGAACGACCAGAGATAAAATTCGTTTACGTCTAAAAGCAGAGCAGGAGGGGGGTCTTCATACTCCACCTTCCTGGATCGTGCTTCCTTCTCCATACATGTGACATGAAGGCTGTCAAGAAATAAACCAGTAGGCTCACATATTTGATAGAAGTCGTGAAGGTGAAGGCGCCCGTAAATCAATTCAATCTGTCATTCAGTTAAACATCAAGAATTGGTTGAGATGACAGTTTTTTATCAGACGGTGTAAAACTATTGAATCGTCTAACATTTCATCGGATGTTTCAGACTTGTACATTGTGGCACTTAGCAAAGTTGTTTTCAAATAAGACGCCTTACGGCGTAACTATCCACACACACATATATATACACGAGAATTATTATTCATTAAAAAGTTCTTCACAAAGATTTGTAATTCATTCATTTTTTGATATGAATTTGATATGTAAGATTTAAAATATTAATAACAACTATATATATATATATATATATATATATATAAAACATTACACAATTAATATATACATTAAATAATCCATTTTCTTTTGTAAGTTTGGTAGTAACTTTCATTTTTTTTTTTTAAACTCCATGTTCATATCATGTCCATTTCAATTTCATAATTTATTATTTTGCAAAATAATGAATTATGAAATGGACATGTTGATGAACATGGAGTAAAAAAAAAAATAGTGAAAAAAGAGAGAAATGAAAGTTACTACCAAACTTACAAAAAAAAGGATTATTTAATGTATATATTAATTGTGTCATATATATATATATATATATATATATATATATATATATATATATATATATATATATATATAGTATTAAATGTTATATATTTATTATTTAATGTTATTGTGTTTAGACTCATTTTACAATCTAGTACTAGGGAGATGTTGTCACTTAATGTTCATTTAAAAATAACAAAATAATACACCCATGAGGTGTAGACCAGTTGGTTTGTGTGGGGTTTAGTTAAACTTCTCAAGAGGCGTACAGTCTTGCAAAGCCTCTCAAATCCTTGTGATAAACATCCCATTGTGGGTGGATCAGTTTGTTTCTAACCAATAAGCAAGTTGGCTCTGGACTAGACTCCAGCTAGTTACAAATAATAATAATAATAATGTTAGTTATTTTTATGATTCTTATGAGATTTTTATTGGTTGAATCTGCGAAACCATTCCCTTGGAGATAGTAATTAGCAGAATATTTAAGCTTAAAACCTCTCTTGAGAGCAAATTCAGTCATACTATTACCCAAAAAGTAAGATGCATTATCAAGCATAAGTGCGTTAGGTAAGCCAGACCTAGTAATGATGAATTTATCGATGAATTAAATGATGGCTTCAAAATTAACAACCTTTAATGGAACAACTTCCACCCACTTAGTAAAGTAGTATGTTGCAGTGAGAATGCATTTACGTTGTTTGGAAGAGTTAGGAACGATCTCACCTATGATATTCAATCCCCATTGCTCAAAGGGTTGTTCAATGTTGACCGGCTACAGAGGTAATGATGGTTTTCTTTGTCTTCCAGCAGCAGCTTGGCATGTTTTACATTTTCTCACATATGCATGAGTGTCTTTGAATAAATTTGGCCAATAATATCATGCATGAAGGATTTTGTGTGTGGTGGTATCTCCTTCGAATGTCCACCTACAGGTCCATCATGGAGTTCCTGCAAAACCTTTTGTGCTTAATACTTTTCAAGGCATCTTAATGATACAAAGTCATAGTTTTACTGAACAATACATTATCAATGATCTAATATTGATTAGATTTTAATCTTAAATATCTTTTTCTTTTATAATTGAGTTCTATGGGATCATATCCATTTATCAAATAAAAGATAATATCAACATATTGTGATTCAGAGTCAATTAGGCTTGCCTCAGAAACGTGTACAATATTACCGAATCCTCATCATCTGATATGTTGGATGCTCCAGATAGCAATATGCAGAGACCTTTTCCTCTGACAATTTTGAATGGTTTCATGTCAATATCATATTCCTGCAGAGTTGTAGCCCAATTTTCCCTTTTTTCTCCCAGTTCCTTTTGTATAAGGAGTTTCCTTACTATTGTGAATGAAACTATTACCTTGGTATGTGTCTTTAGGAGAAAAGGCCAGAAATGCTTTAAAGATTTATAAATAGTAAAAGCTTGTTTCTCCAATTTTGAATAAATTAGTTCAACACCTTGAAGATTTGAACTAAAGTAATAGATGGGTGCTTCAATTTTTTGATCATCAACTTGCGTAAGTACAACAACATAGGATGTTTCAAAAACAAAGGTGTACAAAATAAAATGATTAGAAAAATTTGGGGGTAGTTAGAGAAGGAGAATTTACGACAACTTGCTTGATTAAATCAAAAGCTTCTCTTTCATTGTGTCCCCATTTAAAGAGTGATTTTTTCTTAATCATGGCTTGCAATGGTAAAACAAATTGGGAAAATACAGGAGAAAATCTCTTAACAAAATTTATTTGTCCTAAAAAGGATTGCATGGATTTTTTTTTTATGGGGTAGAGAGATTTCAGAAATTTCCTTTATTCTTTTTGGATCAATACAATGCCTTCTTTTGATACAATAAATACTAAAATTTTCCCTTCACTTCAAGCGATATAAGACTTTTTTGGATTTAATGAATTCCATACTTTAAGCAGCGTTCAAGGATTTGTTGAGATCACGATAGTGGTTGCTTCTTCTCTTGGAGTAAATGGTTATATCATCTAAGTACACAACCTCAATTTTATTTATTAGTTCTTTGAAAACAATATCCATTTCTCTTTGAAAAGTTTCTCCTGCATTTATTAAACCAAAAGACATTTTCTAATAAGCATAAGTGCCCCATTTGGTCCTAAATGTAGTCTTTAACCTATCTTCAGGATGAACTAATATCTAATTGTAGCATGAAAATCCATCAAGGAAAGACATTAATTCAGATCCAACAACTAATTGCAGAATTTATTCCATAGGTGGTAATGGGAAATTGTCTTTGAGGCAAGCTTTATTAAGATTCCTAAAATCTATACAAATGCGGATGTCACCATTTTTCTTCTTAGCAGGGACTAAGTTTTACACCCACTTTGAATGCTTAACAAGAAAGATGATCTTGGCTTTAAGGAGTTTATTCAGTTGATATTTTATTTGACTTTCAAGATTGGGGTGGTTTTTCCTTAACTTCTGATGTACAGGTTTCTCAATGGATGTCATTGGAATAGTATGTTAGATAATGGAGGTATCATATGTCTTGAGATATTCATATTTCCATGTGAAAACATTCTTATATTTCTTCAATAAATGAATGAAGGTTAATCTCTCATCAAAAGAGAGACCAAGTCCTAAATTGATATTCTGAGGTCTGAGATCAGTGGCAAGGTTTACTAGTTAAAATCTCAAGGTTGAACTTTGTAGCTTATAATTAGTAACCTTCTTAAATCTGTCTTTGAGGTCACAAAGTTATTCAAGTTTCACCACAGATTTAGGTATGGCATTTCCATCAGTTTTTTATTTCAAATGTCTTTCATTTTCATCCTCATCGATTAGTTGATCATCATATGACCGTTCAGAGGTGAGAAAGGTTAGAACATCTTCATCATCATTAAATACTCTATAGTTAGTGACATTATCATGAATATATGGGTGAAAAATTAATTCTATAGAAAATCTATCTAGACTATAATCCTCAGAAGGAATACGTCTGGATGCTACATTGGCTAGAAGATCAACACTTTCATCTTGGAGCCTTGGGATAAGTGAGATATTGAATGCTAAGAAATGTGAGGTAAGAGCTTGCACTAATGACTGGTAAATTTTGAGATGACCATAGATACAATGAATAGTATTTATTACCTATTCGATATCTATTTCAAAATCAACATATACTTGAAGGTATTTGACACCAAGGGCTATTGCTTTGTACAAGCCTTGGACCAACGCCTCATACTCTGCAGTATTGTTTGTGCATTCAAATTCTAACCTACATGCCAGCATTGTCTTTTCTCCTTCTGGATTAATTATTATGCAACCATCTCCTGCTCTATCGCTTTATTTTGATCCATCAAAGTGCAATGTACAAAATAAAGTTTTAACAAAAGGTTTTTCTACAAAATTTATACATTTGGGAGAATATGTCTCAGAAAAGTTTTCAATTTGAGAATTAACCGAATTGATAAGAAATGGAGATCGTTGTGCATTGAAATTTCCCAAAAAGATTCAGAGGAGTAATTTCCAAGGATGTTTTTGGTAAAGGCCATTGGTTCATTTTCATCCTCGAAATCAGTTACTGAGTATTTCATGTATTTTTCACGGTCAACTCGAATTTGATTTGGCTTACCATTGTAGGGAAGCCACACATGAGATCAAGCAGTGGCAAAATAACTGTGAATATTTTCTAACCAATCTCTACTCAGAGCCAAACCGTAAAAGTCGAGAATATCAGGGACTAGTATATCAATTACTTGATGAACATTTGAATTAGAAGCTAGCCTAATAAGGAAATAATTAATTTCTCCTAAAACCTTGACTTTGGTTCTATCTAATTGAACAATGTGTACAACAGAATTTTGAGGAGCGATTTTTAACTTCAAGCAAATAGAATATGGCATAATATTTGAAGAAGCCCCAGAGTCTATCAGGAAATTGTGCACATTTGTATTAAAAAATTCAAAAGTCATAAGGAATGGAGATGTGTGAGAATTGGATATGTTTCCAATTAGGATAACATCAATGGCAACGATCTTTTCAGATGAATCTGTGGGAGGTTTTCCTACTCCTTTTGAGGCTTTAGAAGTAACAGGTGCAGGTAAAGGCGAGGCAGGAACTACATTTAGTTCTTTGAGTAGGATTTTCTGTTGGTGTTTTAATTTACTCACCTCATACATAAAGATATTTGCTTTAAATTTTTTCATATCTTCCACTACACGATGGTATCTGAAAACACTAAGGTCTTTGATGTATATGGAGAGTTAGAAGAAGTTGGGCTTGTTTGAGGAGAAGAAGTCTTTTTGTTACCAACTTTGTCTTTAGCAAAAAGGGTTGAAGATTTCTGTTTTTGAGGAGATTGAGGGAGATCAGTAAGATTTTTACTTCTAGTGGTATTTGGAAATGCCTCATGTTCAGCTTCATTATCGGATGTAGGAATAATAAAATCCCATAACCCATGAACTTCAACCAACTCTTCATCCTGTGATTCATCTGTAGACAATACCGTTTCATCCTCATCTTCATCTTGATTTGATTCAGCATTAGAAACTACATTTGGAGGTGTAGGATTCGAAGTCTGAGTTATCTTGAAAGATTTAAACGGTTTCTTAGAAGAATATTCAACTACTTGTTTTTTGATTTCTACCATGTCATTTGAAATGGTTTTAAGAACCTTTTGTAATCCTTAAAGATGATAATGATCTTTAGATGTTTTATTTTTGGGCTCATCCTTAAACGTGACTTTTTTAGATTTTCTATCTTCCTGGGCAATCAATACACTAGTAACTTGTAAAAGTGAAGTAACACTTCCTTCAAAGGCTTTATAAAGCACAGACTTTTATGCCGAAATAGAATTTTATTCTAATTTCTTTATTAATGTTTGTACTTTAGGTGATTATAGAGTATAATCAAGGGAGAGTTGTTTGGGAATTGAACTAGGAGATTTGGGAGGAGATTTAACAACTTTTGATCTAAAGATAGGATATTTTGAGCGTGGACTTGAACTTGTAGGAGATTTGGAGGGGGATCAACTCTTTTGATGGTATTTGTTTTTAGGATTAATATTTGGTGCCATTCATACTCTAATGGACCTCCTTCTAGCGCTAAACATGTTTTATGCCTCAAAAATCACTGCAACAACATCGGGGAAAACCACTTGGTCAGGGAATTAAAAACCGTCCCTTATCCGTTTGAGATAGTGGCTCCAACTTGATTTATGGGACCACTTTCCCAATGAAATATAATTGAGTGGATGGGTAGTATTTTAAATGACTATGACTCGGTGAATGAGAGTGACAACAGGTTTAAAGAAAATATGAATATACCTATCTCTATCCCATTATGAATTATCTTTTTGTTATATGCGATTTAAAAAAGATGATCTTTAAGTGATGCAAATGAAGATTTATAAAAAAACTTAGAGAAATGCAAAAGAATTTAAAATAACTGATCTGATTAAATAGTTAATCAAATAAATTGATTAAGTATATATCACATCTATTATTGCATGTATTGTATATGTATAAAAAATGGCAATCAAACATGTTCATAAGTGAATTAATGCTAGATTGTGTTAAAAATATACATATAAAAAAAATAATAAGGAAATTTAACTATTTCTCATTTGAAACAGAACATCAACATAAAGATAAAAGTACCATATATGTGCTAACACTGCTCATTTGAAAAAAAATCTCTCGTCCAACCTTTTTCTATTAAGAAAAACTTTAAGAGTACAAAAGTGCAACTTCTGTAAAATCTTCTTTTCAAAATTTCAGGACCCTTTCTTTTAAAAGACATGAAAGGGTTTATATAATAAAATAAAAGTACAAAAATAACAAATACATAAATTTATGAGGAGGTTTAAATAAATCTCCTTATATTTAAGTGAAATAAAAACAATAACAAATTTTGGTGGGATGACTAAGCCCGGATTGCATTCTTTGCCTCTTTTCCAATAGTTCTTGGTTGAAGGATGTCGATCATGGTAGAACCTCGGGAGGCCGGGCATGACACACGGTGTCTATGTAGACCACATCTAATAGTGGACTGAAAGGCATTAAGAGAGCGTTGGAAGTTCGATGCAACGTGTAGCCATTAGGCTATGTGGCTTGACCAAGTGCTTCTAATACTTGTCCCATTCCAACTTATCCAATTCTTTAATGATTTCTTCCTTCATCTTCGACATTTCCTACCCTTTGCCTTATCAAATATTTCACAATAGGTAGAGAACCAGGTGGGAATTTACAATAAGATTAGCAACAACGAAGTTTTTGCTGACTGTTTCAATAATGTTGTTGGCAACATCTCTATCCATGCAAATTTCCATTTCCACCTAATTTAATTGTATATCCCAATCAGTGAATAAGATTTCCTTTTTAGAATCTTAGATCCTGGGAATATTGGCCTTTCGGCCTTCAACAATATCTTGCCAGGTGACATATTGGGAGACTTTATCATCAATTTAATCAAATATGATCCTGCGAGTCGACTCACACGATTCATCGGTGAATCAAATGAAAGGAAAGTCCCCGGATATCTTTGGCAAATTTTTGACGGAAAACAATTTGTTGCTAGGCTAACAAAGTATTTGGACCTAAATCTTCCTTTTAGAGATGCATCCACTTTAGGATTATCTTTCAAGCACGTTCAACAATGAATTGCGGTTGGTCTATACGAAGCATCTTTTGCACCAACGAGATTGATTTTATAGCTTTAATTGATTTCAAGCTTTGTTGGAGTTGCGACACTTGTGCTTGTAATTAATGATTAATTCTTGCTTCTCTTTGTAGCAATTCTTGTTCCAATTGAAGAGGATTATTTCATCTTTCTCTTTGATTAATTGTTGAACTTTAGTGGCTTTGTTAATGGTGGCAGATGCATATGCACACCTGCGCTGAGTTAACCATGTTAGATCCTGAGATAAATCTACTTGTGGGTCCATCCAAACTACTTCCATAGAGACATCCCGAGGAACGAGAGCCTTCGATTGTTCTGTTCTTATCATCTTCCTCTTCCTTCTCATGACAACCTTATGTCTTGGGCTATATAATATATCCAAAGGAGGCATTTCCTCAATTTTCAACACAATTTATGATGTTGGGTAGGCCAAAATAAATTCGACTTCTTCTGTGCTAAAAAATTTGTCAGTTGACCCTACAGTAAATGGGTTTTTACTTTTACCATGATGTGTTTCCACTTTTTCTTGATTATCAATGATCACCACTTCTTGGTCTCCCTTAATTTGTTGATCAAAATCTTTCTAGACTTCATCTAAGTTACTTGAAAACAACGGATTTTTGGTTTGAGTTCCAGTGGACTTATCTTAGTTTGTTTCACTAAGGACTTTGATATTCTTAGGAAGTTGTTCTTGTTGGGTATGTGTTACATTATTTCCACAAATAGTCGCACGCACGGGGGGTGATGGTCCCCTCTGTTTGTTGTACGGGGGGGTCACATGGGGGGGGGGGGGGGGGAAGCCCCCCTTGTCTAGGGGTTTGGATGGGGCAAGTATCCCCTTGCACGGGGTCCGGGGTAGCACCCCAGGAATTTTTTTTTTGGACCCTATTTTTGGTGGGCGGACCCACTTGTGGTTTTGTGCATTGGTTTGCACATGGTTTTGGGGCATGATGGTTTTCAACCCTTGGTATTTTGCAGATCCGGTCAAGGAAACTATGGTTATGTTCTAATCCAGGGTTAATGGATTGGGGTTTATGAATGCTTCAGCATGTATATATGTGTGTTGTAACACAAAGGAAAATAATGAAAAATCAAGCTGGTCCCATTATGGGATCCAAGGGAAAAATCTGTGTATATATGTTTTATGTTTTATTCTTTCGCTATTTTTTGCTTTCTATTTTTAAGAATTTGTTTGCAGATAATTTTTGTATAGGGTTAAAACCTACATTTGGTATGAGAGAAGTTTCGGCTTCAAGGGGATGCCTTTTCTGTTGAGGGTTTTTTTGCTCAGGCCTATGGTAGACCATGTTCAGTGGGAGATTTGTGGGATCGATTATTGCAGCGAAAGAATATGGCGAGCAGTGGAAAGATAGAGATCAAGAAATTTAATGGTCAGAGTTTTGAGTTGTGGAAGCTCAAGATGGAGGACCAACTGGTGGATAAAGACCAGTGGATCGCGGTAGATCCAAGTACTAAACCAACGACAATGTCAGATGAAGACTAGGCGAAGTTGGATCAGAAGGAAAAGAGCATATTATAGTTGTGTATCTCAGGTTTAGTATCGTTGAATGTATCTAGGAAAGATACAATGAAGAATTTGTGGGTAAAGTTAAGGACTTTGTGCCAATCTAAGTTTCTGGTGAATAAATTGTTTCTGCGGAAAAAATTGTATAACCTGAGGATGAAGGATGGAGACTCAGTGAAAGAGCATTTCAAATCCTTCAATAATGTGGTAAGTCAGTTTTCATCTGCAGATATTGAAATCTCAGATGAATATAAGTGCATCAGTTTGTTGTGTTCTCTACCAGATTCGACAATATTGTTATTGCAATAGGTAGCAATACAACTACCTTGAACTTTGATGAAATTGTCTCAGTTTTGCTATTAGAGGAAATGAGACGGAGAAATATGGAGGGAAAAAATAGAGATGCCTTATCTATACAAGAAAGGTCCCAGAATAGAAACCAAAAATAAGTTTTTGAGTGGGAGATATAAATCTAGAGGGAGATCTAAATCTCCAGGAAATCTTGTAAAGGTGTGCTGGAAATGTAGAAAGGAAGGGCACTTCGAAAAGGACTGCAAATCTAAAGCTCCTAAGAAATAAAAGTGATTTGATGAGGTTCCTTTTGGAGAGGAAAAACACACCTCAGATGAAGGTGGAGATGTGTATTTGGATTCTTCTTCAAATACACATGTAGATCATGAGGCATGGTTGATTGACTCAGGTGCATTTTTTCACTTCACTCCCCATAGGGAGTGGTTCTACGAGTATGAGAAGTATGATGGTGGTGATGGCTTCTTAGGGGATGATAGGAAGGCCAAAATCGTTGGACGTGGAAAATTCAAGCTGAAGATGCAAGGTGGAATGATTAGAACACTTCCTGGTGTTCTGCATATTCCTACATTGGCCAGAAATCTGATTTCTTTAAGAAAGATGGATGATGCGGGTGTAAAAACAGTGTTTGAGAAAGATACCTGCAAGATGGTTCGGGGATCACAATAGTTAATCAAATAAATTGATTAAGTATATATCACATCTATTATTGCATGTATTGTATATGTATAAAAAATGGCAATCAAACATGTTCATAAGTGAATTAATGCTAGATTGTGTTAAAAATATACATATAAAAAAAATCATAAGGAAATTTAACTATTTCTCATTTGAAACACAACATCAACATAAAGATAAAAGTACCATATATGTGCTAACACTGCTCATTTGAAAAAAAATCTCTCGTCCAACCTTTTTCTATTAAGAAAAACTTTAAGAGTACAAAAGTGCAACTTCTGTAAAATCTTCTTTTCAAAATTTCAGGACCCTTTCTTTTAAAAGACATGAAAGGGTTTATATAATAAAATAAAAGTACAAAAATAACAAATACATAAATTTATGAGGAGGTTTAAATAAATCTCCTTATATTTAAGTGAAATAAAAACAATAACAAATTTTGGTGGGATGACTCGCTTCAGGATTGCATTGCTGCCTCTTTTTCCATTCGTTCTTTGAGTTGAAGGATGTCGATCATAGGCCGAACCTCAGGAGGTTGGCCAGGCATGACACACAGCTGTCCTATGTAGACCACATCTAATAGTGGAGGCATCATGTAAGAGGAAGCGTTGGTTAGACAATGCAACATTAGCCATTGGCTATGTGGCTTGACCAAGTGCTTCTAATACTTGTCCCATTCCAACTTATCCAATTCTTTAATGATTTCTTCCTTCATCTTCGACATTTCCTACCACTGCCTTATCAAATATTTTACAACAGGTAGAGAACCGGGGGGGAATTTATCAATAAGATTAGAAGTAATGAGGTTTTGGATGACTGTTTCAACAATGTTGTTGGCAACATCCCTAGCTCTGCAAATTTCCCTTTCAGATTGCTTTAACTGTATGTCCCAATCAGTTAATAAGATTTATTTTTTAGAATATTCGATCTTGGGAAGATTGGCCTTTCAACCTTCAGCAGTATCTTTCCAGGTGACATATTGGGAGACTTTGTCATAAATTTCATCAAATATGATCCTCTGGTCAGCTACCTGATTCATCAGTGAATCACTCTTTTCAGAAAATTCAGATATGCTAGACAATTTTTGACAGAAAACAATTTGTTGCTAGGCTAACAAAGTATTTAGTTCTAAATCTTCCTTTTTTAAATTCATCCACTTTAGGATTATCTTTCAACTGTTCAACAATGAATTGCAGTTGGTGTATCTGAGCATCTTTTGCACCAACATCAGATTGATTTTATAGCTTTAATTGATTCAAGCTTTGTTGGAGTTGCGACACTTGTGCTTGTAATTGCTGATTAATTCTTTGCTTCTCTGCTAGCAATTCTTGTTCCAATTGAAGGATTATTTCATCTTTCTCTTTGATTAATTGTTGAACTTTAGTGGCTTTGTTAATGGTGGCAGATGCATATGCACCTGAAAACTGAGTTAACCATGTTAGATCCTGAGATAAATCTACTTGTGGGTCCATCCAAACTACTTCCATAGAGACATCCCGAGGAACGAGAGCCTTCGATTGTTCTGTTCTTATCATCTTCCTCTTCCTTCTCATGACAACCTTATGTCTTGGGCTATATAATATATCCAAAGGAGGTATTTCCTCAATTTTCAACACAATTTATGATGTTGGGTAGGCCAAAATAAATTCGACTTCTTCTGTGCTAAAAAAATTGTCAGTTGACCCTACAGTAAATGGGTTTTTACTTTTACCATGATGTGTTTCCACTTTTTCTTGATTATCAATGATCACCACTTCTTGGTCTCCCTTAATTTGTTGATCAAAATCTTTCTAGACTTCATCTAAGTTACTTGAAAACAACGGATTTTTGGTTTGAGTTCCAGTAGACTTATCTTAGTTTGTTTCACTAAGGACTTTGATATTCTTAGGAAGTTGTTCTTGTTGGGTATGTGTTACATTATTTCCACAAATAGTCGCACGCACGGGGGGTGATGGTCCCCTCTGTTTGTTGTACGGGGGGGTCACATGGGGGGGGGGGGGGGGGGGGCCGATATAGGGATTTGGATGGGGCAAGTGTCCCCTTGCGGGGTCGGGGTAGCACCCCGGGAATTTTTTTTTTTGGACCCTATTTTGGTGGCGGACCCACTTGTGGTTTTGTGCATTGGTTTGCACATGGTTTTGGGGGCATGATGGTTTTCAACCCTTGGTATTTTGCAGATCCGGTCAAGGAAACTATGGTTATGTTCTAATCCAGGGTTAATGGATTGGGGTTTATGAATGCTTCAGCATGTATATATGTGTGTTGTAACACAAAGGAAAATAATGAAAAATCAAGCTGGTCCCATTATGGGATCCAAGGGAAAAATCTGTGTATATATGTTTTATGTTTTATTCTCTCGCTATTTTTTGCTTTCTATTTTTAAGAATTTGTTTGCAGATAATTTTTGTATAGGGTTAAAACCTACATTTGGTATGAGAGAAGTTTCGGCTTCAAGGGGATGCCTTTTCTGTTGAGGGTTTTTTTGCTCAGGCCTATGGTAGACCATGTTCAGTGGGAGATTTGTGGGATCGATTATTGAACCGAAGGAATATGGCGAGCAGTGGAAAGATAGAGATCAAGAAATTTAATGGTCAGAGTTTTGAGTTGTGGAAGCTCAAGATGGAGGACCAACTGGTGGATAAAGACCAGTGGATCGCGGTAGATCCAAGTACTAAACCAACGACAATGTCAGATGAAGACTAGGCGAAGTTGGATCAGAAGGAAAAGAGCATATTATAGTTGTGTATCTCAGGTTTAGTATCGTTGAATGTATCTAGGAAAGATACAATGAAGAATTTGTGGGTAAAGTTAAGGACTTTGTGCCAATCTAAGTTTCTGGTGAATAAATTGTTTCTGCGGAAAAAATTGTATAACCTGAGGATGAAGGATGGAGACTCAGTGAAAGAGCATTTCAAATCCTTCAATAATGTGGTAAGTCAGTTTTCATCTGCAGATATTGAAATCTCAGATGAATATAAGTGCATCAGTTTGTTGTGTTCTCTACCAGATTCGACAATATTGTTATTGCAATAGGTAGCAATACAACTACCTTGAACTTTGATGAAATTGTCTCAGTTTTGCTATTAGAGGAAATGAGACGGAGAAATATGGAGGGAAAAAATAGAGATGCCTTATCTATACAAGAAAGGTCCCAGAATAGAAACCAAAAATAAGTTTTTGAGTGGGAGATATAAATCTAGAGGGAGATCTAAATCTCCAGGAAATCTTGTAAAGGTGTGCTGGAAATGTAGAAAGGAAGGGCACTTCGAAAAGGACTGCAAGAAAAACAACATGAGATGCCAGTTTGACTTGTGCATCCCAATCATACATTGAAGCATAGTGACGAGAACCTTGTTCATGGCTTCAACTTGGCCATTGGCTTGAGGGTAGTACAACATTGAGCTGTCGTGACGCAAACCCAACTTAAAAGTTAACTCAGCCGTCATGTAATAACGAAAATGAGAACCATGATCG
The DNA here is from genome assembly GCA_034641835.2 of Pinus albicaulis. Taxonomy (NCBI): domain Eukaryota; kingdom Viridiplantae; phylum Streptophyta; class Pinopsida; order Pinales; family Pinaceae; genus Pinus; species Pinus albicaulis. Next base: position 1,367,021,134 of record CM076574.1, read on the forward strand.
GTAACAATGGCTTGAGGGACACCAAACCTAGTAATGACATGATTGAACAGAAATTGTGATGCTGTCTTACCGTCAGTTGTAAGTGTAGGCATTGCTTCGGCCCATTTTTTGAAGTAGTCAACGGATACGATAATATAAGCATGCCCCCCGGCCGAGTGAGGGTTACACATCATAAAATTGATGCCCCACTTCACAAAGGGGCGAACTGTAATGATAGGATGAAGGTGTGTGGGTGGCGCGCGCATCTTGTGCTAATAAATCTGGCAATCATGACACTTACGAAAAACAACAATGTAGTCTTTAAAGATAGTAGGCCAGAAATAGCAAGCACGAAGAATATTTTGTGCAGTAGCATATCCAGACATGTGACGACCACAAGTGCCAGAGTGGCAATCATTGAGGACCTTTTCAGCCTCCTCGAGAGTCAAACACTGGCAGAGAACTGAATCAACTACGATGCGGTAGAGAGTATCTCTGACTATGCGATAAGGTTGCGAATGATGGCGGATGCGTCGATGAGCATCCTTCATCAACTCAGATCATAAGGTGGAAGTATGAAGATATATGATGATATGGTACCAAGGATCGAGGGTGCTAATGAGAAAAAGTGTGTCGTCCGAAATGCGTTCCTCGGAACCAGATGGAGCATAATCAGAAGGGAGAGAGCAAAAAAAATCGGTGAAAACAAATGAATTCTTTGATTTGGTGGTAGTAAACTCCAAATCGAACTCTTGGATGATCACTATCCACTTCGAGTATTTTGCCCCTAGAAATTAACGAGTCAATATGTAGGTCATGGGGTTGCAATCAGAAGTCACGGTCACTGTGTGCAACAAAATATAATGATGAAAACATTGAACAACTTGAATAGCAGCCAACGCCAACTTCTTGACATGTGCGTAACGTGTTTTGGTATCGATAAGATTGCGACTCAAATAGTAAATGACGTGTTCATCACCATCATCGTCGTCTTGAACCAGAACCATGGCAATAGTTCTAAACGTGTTAGTCAAATAGAGGGAGTAATCTCGATGATAATTGGGAGGACACAACAAAGGAGCATTGATCAACAATGTCTTCAGTGTATTGAATTATTTTTGGGAGATCTCATCCCAAAGGAACGGGATGCCTGGCTTAAGTAATCGCATAAATCCTTTGGCCACTTTAGCATAGTTCGGGATAAAACGACGCAGGAAGTTAGCTTTCCGTTGTAGACTCTGTAGCTAATGTAAGGAGTAAGGAGAGGGGATATTGACAATAGCTTCAACTTTGAGGGGATCGAGACGAATTTCGTCTTTAGAGACGATAAACCCTACGATCCTACCAGAATCAACGTAGAAGACACACTTATGTGGATTGAGCCGAATGTTATAGCATCGAAAATGATGAAATATTTGACAGAGATGATCTGGGTGGTCTTTACGCTTAGATAAATGAGCCAGGAGGTCATCCAGGTAAGGTTTAACAATGCGTTTGATATCATGGAAAGCACATGACATTGCTCTTTGGAATGTAGCCCCAACATTTTTAAGAACAAAAGGGAGATTCTTATAGGAAAAAGTACCCTAAGAACAGATAAAGGTGGTCTTGTGTTGATCGACCGGAAGAATATTGATCTATTTGTACCCAAAAAACCCGTCCATAAGGGAATATATCTCACTCCCAGTACATTCATCAAAGATCTGGTCAATAAAAGGAGTGGGATAATTATCCTAGGGCAAGCACGGTTGATATCAAGGTAATATACACAGACCAAAATAGTACCCTGATTCTTATCTATGGGAACAATATTAGAAACCCATTCTGTCAAGGGAATTTAATAAATGAAACCAACTCTAAGAAGTTTTTCAACTTCTCCTTTAATGGCGGTTGCCTCTCTAGGGTGCACAAGACGAAGACGTTGGCGAACAGGATTCACACTGTTGGGGTTCCCATGTTTTGGCCAGGTTGACAAAGACCAAAAGATGAGACAACATAGAACCACTTTCAGACCTTAGGATCTAACCCTCCTAGGTCCAGAGAGGGATCTCTCTATTAAGCCAAAGGATGAGTCTTTGAGGCTTAAAGTATAAGATTTTAGGCTAGTTATAGGCTCGAGGTTGTTTGCTTTGTTGTTTATGTCTGGTTGGAGGGAATCAGGAAAAGAAGGTCCAGTATAAGACACGGGTGGGCAAAGAAGAAGCTTAGGCTGAGACAGATAACTCAAAGAACATCAAAGCCATTGGGCTATGGAGTCAAGAAAGGATTTACTTGTAGTCAATGTGCAAGCTTTCAATTGGGCTAGTCATCTAGAGCATTTGGATCTTAAAGGATAGGATATGGGGTGGAACATTAAGGACTGAAAATGAAAGGAGGGGGACCATCCAACTCTATCTATAGATCAGACCAGAGGTAATTTAACTCCAGGCCTGCTTGGACAAAATTAGAGGAAATTACCAGGGAGCTTAGAAAGACTAGCTGGTCGTGCAAAGATCCTAGTGGACAGGGCTGACCCTCATCCCCAGTGGTCCCAAACCTTCCAGCTAAGTCCTACCAAGAACATCTAAACATAGACTTCATCAATTCATACATCAGAGAGCAGGCAATATCATCCACTACACTGGCTAAATCAATTGAAATCAACATTTAGATACACATATAAGCATAAAACATAAAGGCTGGGAGAGCAGCAACATAAGGTACCTATCAAGGGTAAATCTTATGCCAAACTTCTTATGCGAGCCTGAAGAAACATATTGAAATGGGAGCAAGTCAATAAAAAATACAGAGAATGGAAAACATCACCAGCTGCTTTAGATCAGGATCCAAAGAAACATGCTTGTCATATTAAAAACAACACCAATCAGGTACATCATAGCCCATAGCTTGAACATTCAGTTTGAATACATCGAATCTCAGCCTATCTTACAATATACACAGAGAACCTGTCTCAAGAGGAAAATACTTGCGTTCCACTGATTTCTCATCAACAACCGTTACAATATTTTTCTCTGGGTTTTATAGCAGAAAAGACTCAGAAGCTCGACTGAGGAGGTAGGTGAATTCTAAATGTATCATTAATCACAACAATGAATGCAGGGCCGAGGCCCATTCTGCTTTGCATGCTGTATATCTAATTTCTGTCACCTACCATGTGAGAGAACGACCTGCTTTGGATATGATCTTGACATTTCGGGCTGAAGTGCTTCAGGTGATTTGAACAAAATGAAATGAATCTGTTAGAGGGGTCTGTCTCATTAATGTCTGACTGTCTTTGAGCCGTAGCCTGGTTGGGAAGCCTTCTTCGGGGGCATGGTGTGTAATAAAGTTGCATGGGTGCTCTGTACTTTGACAAAGAAGAAAACATTCTGCTGACGAAACCCTGATATTACTTTTGTCTGCGCTTAGGATCTTTTGAATCGATCCTCGGGGTCTGTGATCTGCTATTTTTGCCTCTTTAAACTCGGACTAAAGCTAAAGACCTTCATAAACCAGCTCCAATCTCCCTTTGGTTCTGCGCTGACACATTTTTCCGCTTCATTTGTTTCTGACAGGGTAGCTCGGGCTTTTAATGGTGCTGAAAGATTTCAGCGCTCGAAATCTATCTTCTGTCCTTGATGAAAATCCTCCTGGCCGCTTTCTTTGACCATTTCATAACATCACCAACCCCCGGATTTGACATTGTCGGCGCAGCTTGCCATGTGAAACCATGGCGGTCTTCAACCTTTGGAACCCCTGCAAAACAACAAACAGTGAGGAAAAATATGACAGTGGATGATGGAGGTGGTGAGAACAAAATGCGAACGTGAAAAACAGCCATGCAGACGGAGGCTTGGGGAGAGAACGCGAAGAAAAAAAAAACGATGAACTGAGCTCTGGCGGAGAGTTCATGATTCAGAGAGCGAAAACATATGAAAAACGTTAAAAACACGAAATTTGGGCGCTTTTATGGAGTGGAATGAGAGACTGTACGTGGATGCATGTGGTGCTGACGTGGCGAGACGAACAAAGGTGGATGGACGACGTGGCGGCCTGGGGACAGCGGGGTGGACGGCAGGTTAAACACCGCGTAGGTTCGAGGAGCGAGCGCCGTTGGATAAGGGCTTAAAGATCTGTCAGTCCATATTAACTCCGCTGGGCGTCCATCGACCGAACAATAACGCGCGGACGATGAGCGGTTTCATTTTCGTACAAGGGACGCGTGTCAGTTAACGAGTGGGATCGCTGGCTTTTGCGGAAAACCGCCTGTTGCAGATGGGCGGTGCGGGATTTACCGCGTGGTTTCGAGGATGACGTGAGCAGGCGGGGACCACGGCTTTGGGAGCATTCCGCGTCGTCCGATCTGTGGAGCAGATCGATGGTGGAGGATCCTCCATAATAGATACGGGTGGAAAACCTTTGCATTTAATTAAAATCTGAAAATGGGATTTACGAGGGTTTTAATGGCCCTCGGGCGAAAGAAGAATAGCAAGGGTTAAGCGCCTAGAGAGTTTAGCGTTGGGTTCCGTCATTGGGCTCTATGGGAGAAAAGGGGCGCGGGGCTTATCAGCAGAAGGGCTAGGCCTGTCATAAGGTTCAGAATGGGTCTTATAACCATTTTTAATGCAATCTGAGGCCAGATTATGGTAACGATAGGGAGATGGAGGGGTTTAAAGGGAGTTTTGGGTGAAAATGTGGTATTTGCGAGGGTATAAGAGGAGTACAGGCCCTTTTGAGGAATGGACCAGCAGAGGAATTACATTTCAGGCATAGTACAGAGAGGCTCCAAGGAGGATGAATTTTCAAGGGAAAGGCATTCCTTGGAGGCTCCAGAACAATTCTAGCCCCCAGCTTGCTTGTCAAGAATTTCATAGGGGGGCTAACAGTGGCTCCACATGGGGATGGCTGCTCCTTGGAGGAGTCAAGAATTCAGAAATTTATCTTCTTGGTGTAGGCCAGATGCCTGCTGTCATAAGCCATCTTTATTCTTTAATTTTAGCTGCCACAACATGATAGAAACATCAGAAAAACATTTCCCAACCAATCTACCTACCCAAACTACAGTCCTACAGATTTCCCTTGGGTGCACTTGAGCTAGCAGACCCTTTACATTTTATTCTGCAAAATAGAAAACACACCTATCCTATTTCTACCCTTATTGCTCCATGAGGCCAGATTAGACTGTTGACCTCATCTATTTCTCTACCTAATCTACTGCCTGTTGAGATTAAACTGTTCAACAGGTTCCTTCACCTACATTCTAAGACATGAAATTTAAATACAGCCAAGCCAGGATTAGACTGTCTGACTTGCTGGGCAGAAACTTGTAGAAAACAAAACTGTGAAGGCATGGGGTTCTGTAACTGTGAAACATCCTTCCTTCCTTCTTGTGACTCAGGTTTTGAGCATATTTGAGTCACTTCTTTCTTTGATTTCGGCTCTGGTTTTTGGCAGGTTAGAGTTGATTCCTCCCTTTACTGCTGGTCCAGATTTTGAGCTTATTAGGACCAGCTATCTTCTTTTCCGATACAAACTGATTTTTAGGCAAGATGTCTTTGTGATCCTCATCTCGAGCATTTTTCTGAGCAAGAGCAAACTCCAGACCAGGAATTGTAATACATGTTTTGCTTGTCTACTTGGCCTGGAGTATGCACTTACTCTGGAAAATGCATGGGCTAATCAAGATCTGTTCTTTGCACATTGAAAGTCCATGTTTTGAGCATGTCTGGACCTGCCCTTTCATTCTGATTTTGGAACAGTTTCTCTTTTTCTGGAAACGAAAATCTGCAGTGGTATGTACAATGGAAATGAAACTGGAAATGAAAATCAATTGAAGTAGTGTTTGAGCATCCTGCCATTGACAGGACCCCCAAACAGTTCTGTGCCATCGAGTTCTTGCAGAAAAAACGCATTAGGACCCACGGTGGCTTGTATGATATATGGACCTTGCCACAAGCTGTCAAATTTACCATGCTTTCCTTTGTCCTCTCTTCTTGAATCCCACCTCAGAACTTTATCTCCAACCTTGAAATCTGAAGCTTTGGTTCTTTTGTCAAACTGCCTTTTTATGCTTTCTTGGACTTTGACAGCTCTGTTGTAAACCTGCTCCCTTGTTTGCTGAAGGCGAATTGTTTCATTGATTCTCCTTATCATGTTGTCTTTTTCTGATTGGATTTCCTGAAAAAGCTTGATTACTGGAACTCCAAGACTTGTAGGAAATACTGCTTCAGTCCCATAAACCAGCTGAAAAGGCGACATGCCAATAGATTTCTTTGTAGTGAGCCTATCTGCCCACAGGGCATGTATCAACTTTTTATGCCATGACTTTTTGTTTTCTTCCAACAACTTCTTAATGATTGTAACCAGGCTTTTATTTGATGATTCAGCTAGACCATTACCCTGGGGGTAATAGGCAGTTGAATGTCCAAGCGCTATTCCATACCTGTGACAGAAATCAATCATTCTTTTGGATCCAAACGCAGCAGCATTGTCAGTGATTATTTTCCTTGGACAACCAAACCGAGATAGGATGAAGTCTTCTAGGAACCTAATAATGACAGAATCAGTGGCATTCCTAGTGGGTATAGCTTCTATCCATTTAGTAAAGTAATCAGTGGCTATCAGAATCCATCTATGCTGTCCAGATGAGGTAGGATGAATCTCCCCTATAAAGTCTAGACCCCATTGCATGAAAGGACCTTCTATGGTGATCGGTTGCAGAGGGAGGGGAAGGAGTTTTCTTTTGCCCTCAAAGATTTGACATTTATGGCAGGGAAGGATCATTTTATGGACATCACTGAAGAGTGTAGGCCAATAGTAACCAGCCCTGAGTATCTTGTTTGCAGTGGTTTTCCAACTCAGGTGACCTCCACATTCCCCATCATGAAATTCTAGTTTGATCTTTTCAGCTTCAGTTTCAGACAAACATTTCAGTAGAAGGCCATTGGGATTTTTCCAGTACAGACTCTCATTCATAATGCAGTAATTTCTAGCTTTGAGTTTTATGAATCTGGCCTTTGTTTTAGACAGTTCTGGGGGGGCATTGAGATTAGTGAGCACATAAAGGACATCAGTATACCAAGGAGAGTTCTGAAACTGCTCCTCAATAGTGGAATGGGGCAATCCTTCTTGCTCATCTAAGGCATTCATCATGTTAATGTCCAAGGCCTGCAGATTAGATTCAACCATTAATCATGCCAGGCCTTGACCTTTAATTAGCTTGGTGGGTTTTATTTCAAGGTCATATTCTAATATTGTAGCAATCCATTTGCCCCTTTTCCCATCTGGGTCTTGGGACAAGATATCTTTGACCACTGTATTTGGCACGTAGGCGATGGTGTGAGAATGCAGAATGTACACCCTAAAGTCTTTTAAGGCCTTGATCAGAGCATAGGCCTGCTTTTCCATGATGTTGTACTTTAAGGGCGCATCTCTTAAGGCTTTACTGAAGAAGGCTATAGGCTGTTCATTACCTTCTGAATTTTTTTGCAGCAAAACTGCAACTATGGTGTGTTGGGAAGCAAACGAAAAGATCAGAAAATCCTTTGAGAAGTCAGGGCTGAAAAGCACAGGAGCCTGAGTGAGCGCGAGTTTTACTGGCTCAAAATATTTCTTGGCTTCAACAGTCCACTTAATTCCAGCATCTTTCTTCAGCATTTCAGTCATTTTCCTAAGATGCTCAGCAAGATTGGGGATAAATCTTCTAAGGAAATTGATATTCCCAACAAAGGACTGTAGCTCCTTGATGTTTCTTGGATGTGTAATTTGAAGTATTCCCTCAACTCTCTGGGGGTCTATTCTGATCCCTTTCTTAGATATAATGTGCCCAATAAGTTTACCTTCTTGCAGCCCGAAAACAATTTTCTTGGGGCTTAGGGACAGACCATACCTTCTGCATTTTTCAAAAACTTTTCTCAGATGTTTTAAGTGTTCTTCTTCTGTTTTAGAAAAGACAGTTAAGTCATCCAAGTAGATAACTATGAAAAGTCCAATCTCATCTGAGAATGCTATGTCCATTGCTCTCTGGAAGGTAGCTCCAGCATTCATTAATCCAAAGGGCATTTTCACATACATGAAGGTGCCCCATGGAGTGGTAAAGGCTGTTTTGAGTTGATCTTCTAGGAGTACCAGAACTTGGTTGTATCCTGAAAAACCATCCAGCAGGGAAACTCTCTTAGAGCCCACTACCTTCTGTAGGATATGTTCCATTCTAGGAAAAGGGTAGTTGTCTTTCAGGGAGGCTCTATTCAAGTTTCTGAAGTCTATGCATAGCCTAATCTCACCTGTTTTCTTCCTTGCAGCCACCAGGTTTGACACCCAATCAGAAAACCTCACAGGAAAAATTATGCCTGCTTCATACATCTTTTTGATTTCTTTCTCTACTGCAGGCAACTGTTTTGGGTTGATTCTTCGAAGTTTTTGTCTAAAAGGCTTCTGATTTTCCTTCAGTGGTATCTTATGTTGTATAATGTTGGTGTCATAGGCCTTTAAGTCTTCATAGCTCCATGAAAACACATCAATGAATTCCTTAAACAGGTCAATGTATTTCTTCTTCATGTTTGCGGGTATTGACTTAGCCAGTTTTAACCTTTTGGGTCTGTCTTTAGTGCCTATGTTGAATTCTTCTATATCTGATTCTGCATGTTCTATTGTGGGCTTTTTTGCTACGTCATCAAAGTCAAAAAGGTCCTCCAAGGGTGCTAGGCCTCTGGGTATGTTCTTATATTTGGCCTGCATCACTTCTACTTCTTCTGTATCTGTGTTCTCGCAATTTTCGTTGAAGTTTCCAGTTTGTTCAGAAAAAGAATTTACTTATATGTTACAGGGTGCTTCTGGTCCATCTGGGGGATCTTTGATTGGGCAGTTGTCATCAGGAATTGAGTTCGAATCAGAAAATTCAAACTCATTTCTGCCCACCAAGAAATCTTCGATCTGTTTGTCTCCTTCGAAAACCTGCCAGTATTTTTCATTATCTGGCACTGCAAGCCTGAATTTAGTCTGAATGATGATTTGTTGGTCAACTGGGGCCTCAGGACACGAAATAGCTAGACATGCCAATCCATTTGCTATTGCATTTTGACCCCTGGGAACAAACACTAATTCATATTCAACAAATGTTTTCAGCAGATCTAGAGTGTCATTCCTGTATGCCCTTAGTCTGGGGTGTTTTGCTAAATACTCGCCATTCACCTGTTTGATTACTAACTCTGAGTCTCCTCTCACGGCTATCCTATGGGCTCCTAACTTTTTCAACAAATTTAAGCCTAGGATGAGAGCCTCATATTCTGCAATATTGTTCGTGCATTTGAAATGCAGATTGACAGCGTGACTTTCTGCGTGATCGTTCTCAGTGTTACGCAACCACACTCCTGCTCCAGCACTCTGCCTAGTACAAGACCCATCAAAGTTCATTTCCCACAGGGGTTCTTTGTTTAATTCGTTTTCATCCCCTCCCCTACAGCTGAATTCGTCATTTTGTTGTGTTGTAAGGCTTGTATTAGAAAAGGGGTTGTTTTGCAGTTCATTATGAGCATGGAGGTCAGGGATGTGGCTGGCTTGCCATTTTTTTTCTGTCTCCGTTTCATTCAGGGTTATATTTTCAGCTGTTTGCCCATGGTATTCTTCCTCGTATTCTTCTAGGGTTGCCATTATGTTGAAATCCATGGGCTGTATGTTACTGTTCTCTGAGACTGATTCTTCTGAGGGCTGTTCATTGTAAAGGATGAAAGAATCTAGGTCTGTGTGCACAGAATACAATGGTGAATTTCCAGGTTTCTCGGGGCTACTGACTAGGAATTTCATTTGGGATTCTCTATACAGTCTTCTAAGTTGGCCAAATATAGGGATAGTGGCATATGAGCCGTCCATCTGCATTGTTCCTTGCAGTTTGGCCCCCCATGACCTTGACAGTAGCATGCCATACTTTGGTGGTACATCTGCCACCACAACATCCATGACCATACATTTGGCAGGAATCTAGGTTAAACTCACACATAAGTCCTTGATGAGGCCTAGGCATTTCACTCTGCTAGAGTCAAATGAATATAAGTCTTTGTAAGGTCTGGTGATTTCTAAGCCTAGCCTTTCCATAACTACCTTAGGCATTAGGTTTTGTGATGCTCCAGAATCATGCATGGCGTTGTGCAAGATCCTGTCATGAATGTTGAGACTGATATAAAAAGGTGGAACTACCCCTTCTTGAAATTTTCCCTCAATTTTAGGACCAAAGAGTAGGGCTGGTTGATCATCATTCAAGTTTACAGAATCATTCACTTATCCCAGATTCAATGCTTTCAAAATTTGGCCTTTATATACATCCTGAGTGGCCATCTTAGATAATGGTACAGAGATTTTTATTTTTGCAATCTCACTCTCTAAATTGAAAGTGGGCTGTATCTTGGGAACACTTGACTCTGTTTTATTTGCTGCCTTGGTAGCTGAGTCAATTGGTGTCTTCTCACTATGTTCAGGGTTTGGAACGGTTGTATCAGGAGCACTAACTGAAGTGCTAGCACTGCTGGTTGGTTGGCTTTGTTTTTCGGTGTCTTGGTTGCCTTTCTCCTTATGTTTACCAGAACTTGCAGCTGCTGTTTTATTATCTGCAGAGGTTGCTTTAGAAGTTTTGTCAGGTCTTTTCTTGATGGTTACCTCAGGAGTCTTCATTTTGGGAGTATCTTGGTTTTTCTTTCTCCTAAGTTCATATTGCTCCCTGACTTGTAGCATGGCATTCTCAAATCCTAGTCTGTAATCTTCAGTTTCTAACCATCCCTCATTCCAATATGAAGGTGAGGGTTGGTCTTCTTCCGAATCACAGTTAAGGACTGAGTCTTCTGCTTCAAACATGTTTATGGTGTTCTCCTCAGACTCTTCAATGATTCCCTCGTCCTCATCTAAAATTTTTTCTTGAAATGGGGGAATAATCTGTTGATCCGATTCTCTTTTTCTGTTGGGGGCAACATTATTTCTCCTAATGTTCTGGTTCTGGTTTCTGTTCTGGTTATTGTTTTGGACAACCATTCTCTTTATCATTTGTTGTAGTTCTTCCACATTTTTGGACAGTCTATCATATTTGGGATCAGATGTGGAAGCTACGCTATCATCCCTATATGTTACCCTTTTTTCAGCCTTTAACCTCGCCCTTTTTTCCATTAAGTTTGCTTCTATGGTTATGGCTCCTTTCTGCATGTCTTCCAAGGTGGTATATTCTTTATCTCTAAGCTCATAGGCCATGTCAGCATCAAATCCATCAGGATATTTCGCTAGGGCCATACCTTGTGGAGGTTTCATTTGCGGAGGGAGAGCATTATAAATGCTGTTGAATCTAGTGGTGTAATCATGAACACTCTCTCCTACATTCCTCTTAAGGGACATGTATTCTGCTAGGAGGTGGCGAGGGTTTGCCCTAGTTTCCCATTTGTTAATGAAAGTCTGGTATAAAGCAGGGAGATCATTGATACTACCAGGGGGTAGATTTTTGAACCATTTCTTGACTTCACCCCCTAAGCTTTGGGCAAAGATTCTCATTTTAATTGTTTCATCATCAATTTCCATATAATCAAAAGAATCCTCCATCTTATCTACATGTTGCTGAGATGTGATGGATTCTTTTGCAGTGAAGTGCGGGATTTTTGATTGATAATCATTTGGTAAGGGTAACAGGGGTTGGGGTAGAACTAAAGGTGCATACCAAGCTGCCACAATGATATTCTGGCGAGGTAAAGGGTTGATCTGAGCAGCTGGTATTTGAATGATAGGGATATTAAGACCAGCAGAAGTCTGTTGAGTAGATCTAGGGTGCGAGAGCCCCAAGTTTTGCAGGAAGTGAAAATCAGGTGGTGTGGAAGGAGGGGTTTCACTGTCCCTAGGGTCTGGCTGATCTGAAACACTGAATGACCTAGTTCTAGGTAATCTGTCTTGAGGGTCTAGGCTAAAGAAAGGGTCTAATAGAGCTGCAAGATCTTCTGGTGCGGAATTAGCTCTATGAATGTTGCTGGAAATGGTTGATCTCCTACTTACAGGTGTTTTATTGAGGATTTTCTCAGGATTATCAACTATTTCAGGTGGATTTGGATCGGGGCAAGCTCTCATATGAATGGTTATGTGAGCCAGAATGTTGTTCTCGAACTAAGCAGCTTAACCCTACTTTGTTACTACTATTGTGGTTGATGTTATCTCAGGGCTGGTCCCCTAGGGGAGCCTTCATTATGTTTTAAATCTGGTCCTCCAATGGAGTCTTATGTGAAACCAGGTAACCAGCAGGCCTACTGATCACCAGTGGAGTCTTTTAATGCTTAGTAACAATGGAGTCGCCAGGTGGAGGGTTTAGGATGTTTCTAGGGGCTACACTGTACACCACAGTGCTCAGGCACTATCGCCTTTTAGGAATCTCCTCTAAAGCAGTAAGCTCCAACCAGAGATTGACTGGGAGGGCGTTTACCAGATATGTCACCCCTGAAAAGAGGACGAGATCTGGAGGCTACCTGGCCCTTTCCAGGCTCTGTCTAAGAGTATGGTGGATATTCAACAATGGAGGCTGATTCAAGAAAGGGGTGACTTACCGTCAACCTAGCCAGAGAGTTCTAAGTTCCTGAGTCTTTTTACAAATGTTTAAGGTGAAACGCACTCAAAATTCCCCAGTGGAGTCGCCATTATGTTGGGGTTCCCATGTTTTGGCTAGGTTGACAAAGACCAAAAGATGAGACAACATAGAACCACTTTCAGACCTTAGGATCTAGCCCTCCTAGGTCCAGAGAGGGATCTCTCTATTAAGCCAAAGGATGAGTCTTTGAGGCTTAAAGTATAAGATTTTAGGCTAGTTATAGGCTCGAGGTTGTTTTCTTTGTTGTTTATGTCTGGTTGGAGGGAATCAGGAAAAGAAGGTCCAGTATAAGGAACGAGGGGAAACTGATTGGTCAAAATGATCTTTGACCCACTTTTTTTGTGCTTCTATGACAAGCGCAACAAAGCGGTGATTTTCATCAAACCTCTCTAAATATAAAAGACACTCTTCTTCTGGAGAAGTATTAGGTAGTAATTCAACAACTATATTGAGAGAAGGGATTTCACATTCAATTGGAAGGGTAGCTTCCAGACCATAGACAAGCTAGAATGGAGTGAATCTAATCGCATCCTTGACTGAGGTTCGGTAAGCCCGGAGAGCTGAAAACAACATGAGATGCCAGTTTGACTTGTGCATCCCAATCATACATTGAAGCATAGTGACGAGAACCTTGTTCACGGCTTCAACTTGGCCATTGGCTTGAGGGTAGTACAACATTGAGCTGTCGTGACGCAAACCCAACTTAAAAGTCAACTCAGCCATCATGTAATAACGAAAATGAGAACCATGATCGGTAACAATGGCTTGAGGGACACCAAACCTAGTAATGACATGATTGAACAGAAATTGTGCTGCTCTCTTACCGTCAGCTCTAAGTGTAGGCATTGCTTCGGCCCATTTTTTGAAGTAGTCAACGGATACGATAATATAAGCATGCCCCCCGGCCAAGTGAGGGTTACACATCATAAAATTGATGCCCCACTTCACAAAGGGGCGAACTGTAATGACAGGATGAAGGTGTGTGGGTGGCGCGCGCATCTTGTGCTAATAAATCTGGCAATCATGACACTTACGAAAAACAACAATGTAGTCTTTAAAGATAGTAGGCCAGAAATAGCCAGCACGAAGAATATTTTGTGCAGTAGCATATCCAGACATGTGACCACCACAAGTGCCAGAGTGGCAATCATTGAGGACCTTTTCAGCCTCCTCGAGAGTCAAACACTGGCAGAGAACTGAATCAACTACGATGCGGTAGAGAGTATCTCTGACTATGCGATAAGGTTGCGAATGATGGCGGATGCGTCGATGAGCATCCTTCATCAACTCAGATCATAAGGTGGAAGTATGAAGATATATGATGATATGGTACCAAGGATCGAGGGTGCTAATGAGAAAAAGTGTGTCGTCCGAAATGCGTTCCTCGGAACCAGATGGAGCATAATCAGAAGGGAGAGAGCAAAAAAAATCGGTGAAAACAAATGAATTCTTTGATTTGGTGGTAGTAAACTCCAAATCGAACTCTTGGATGATCACTATCCACTTCGAGTATTTTGCCCCTAGAAATTAACGAGTCAATATGTAGGTCATGGGGTTGCAATCAGAAGTCACGGTCACTGTGTGCAACAAAATATAATGATGAAAACATTGAACAACTTGAATAGCAGCCAACGCCAACTTCTTGACATGTGCGTAACGTGTTTTGGTATCGATAAGATTGCGACTCAAATAGTAAATGACGTGTTCATCACCATCATCGTCGTCTTGAACCAGAACCATGGCAATAGTTCTAAACGTGTTAGTCAAATAGAGGGAGTAATCTCGATGATAATTGGGAGGACACAACAAAGGAGCATTGATCAACAATGTCTTCAGTGTATTGAATTATTTTTGGGAGATCTCATCCCAAAGGAACGGGATGCCTGGCTTAAGTAATCGCATAAATCCTTTGGCCACTTTAGCATAGTTCGGGATAAAACGACGCAGGAAGTTAGCTTTCCGTTGTAGACTCTGTAGCTAATGTAAGGAGTAAGGAGAGGGGATATTGACAATAGCTTCAACTTTGAGGGGATCGAGACGAATTTCATCTTTAGAGACGATAAACCCTACGATCCTACCAGAATCAACGTAGAAGACACACTTATGTGGATTGAGCCGAATGTTATAGCATCGACAATGATGAAATATTTGACAGAGATGATCTGGGTGGTCTTTACGCTTAGCTAAATGAGCCAGGAGGTCATCCAGGTAAGGTTTAACAATGCGTTTGATATCATGGAAAGCATATGACATTGCTCTTTGGAATGTAGCCCCAACATTTTTAAGACCAAAAGGGAGATTCTTATAGGAAAAAGTACCCTAAGAACAGATAAAGGCGGTCTTGTGTTGATCGACCGGAAGAATATTGATCATAGTTGTACCCACAAAACCCGTCCATAAGGGAATATATCTCACTCCCAGCACATTCATCAAAGATCTGGTCAATAAAAGGAGTGGGATAATTATCCTAGGGCAAGCACAGTTGATATCAAGGTAATATACACAGACCCAAATAGTACCCTGATTCTTATCTATGGGAACAATATTAGAAACCCATTCTGTCAAGGGAATTTAATAAATGAAACCAACTCTAAGAAGTTTTTCAACTTCTCCTTTAATGGCGGTTGCCTCTCTAGGGTGCACAAGACGAAGACGTTGGCGAACAGGATTCACACTGTTGGGGTTCCCATGTTTTGGCCAGGTTGACAAAGACCAAAAGATGAGACAACATAGAACCACTTTAAGACCTTAGGATCTAGCCCTCCTAGGTCCAGAGAGGGATCTCTCTATTAAGCCAAAGGATGAGTCTTTGAGGCTTAAAGTATAAGATTTTAGGCTAGTTATAGGCTCGAGGTTGTTTGCTTTGTTGTTTATGTCTGGTTGGATGGAATCAGGAAAAGAAGGTCCAGTATAAGACACGGGTGGGCAAAGAAGAAGCTTAGGCTGAGACAGATAACTCAAAGAACATCAAAGCCATTGGGCTATGGAGTCAAGAAAGGATTTACTTGTAGTCAATGTGCAAGCTTTCAATTGGGCTAGTCATCTAGAGCATTTGGATCTTAAAGGATAGGAGATGGGGTGGAACATTAAGGACTGAAAATGAAAGGAGGGGGACCATCCAACTCTGTCTATAGATCAGACCAGAGGTAATTTAACTCCAGGCCTGCTTGGACAGAATTAGAGGAAATTACCAGGGAGCTTAGAAAGACTAGCTGGTCGTGCAAAGATCCTAGTGGACAGGGCTGACCCTCATCCCCAGTGTTCCCAAACCTTCCAGCTAAGTCCTACCAAGAACATCTAAACATAGACTTCATCAATTCATACATCAGAGAGCAGGCAATATCATCCACTACACTGGCTAAATCAATTGAAATCAACATTCAGATACACATATAAGCAGAAAACATAAAGGCTGGGAGAGCAGCAACATAAGGTACCTATCAAGGGTAAATCTTATGCCAAACTTCTTATGCGAGCCTGAAGAAACATATTGAAATGGGAGCAAGTCAATCACAAATACAGAGAATGGAAAACATCACCAGCTGCTTTAGATCAGGATCCAAAGAAACATGCTTGTCATATTAAAAACAACACCAATCAGGTACATCATAGCCCATAGCTTGAACATTCAGTTTGAATACATCGAATCTTAGCCTATCTTACAATATACACAGAGAACCTGTCTCAAGAGGAAAATACTTGCGTTCCACTGATTTCTCATCAACAACCGTTACAATATTTTTCTCTGGGTTTTATAGCAGAAAAGACTCAGAAGCTCGACTGAGGAGGTAGGTGAATTCTAAATGTATCATTAATCACAACAATGAATTCAGGGCCGAGGCCCATTCTGCTTTGCATGCTTTATATCTAATTTCTATCACCTACCATGTGAGAGAATGACCTGCTTTGGATATGATCTTGACATTTTGGGCTGAAGTACTTCAGGTGATTTGAACAAAAATGAAATGAATCTTTTAGAAGGGTCTGTCTCATTAATTTCTGACTGTCTTTGAGCCGTAGCCTGGTTGGGAAGCCTTCTTCGGGGGCATGGTGTGTAATAAAGTTGCATGGGTGCTCTGTACTTTGACAAAGAAGGAAACATTCTGCTGACGAAACCCTGATATTACTTTTGTCTGCGCTTAGGATCTTTCGAATCGATCCTCGGGGTCTGTGATCTGCTGTTTTGCCTCTTTAAACTCGGACTAAAGCTAAAGACCTTCATAAACCAGCTCCAATCTCCCTTTGGTTCTGCGCTGACACATTTTGCCGCTTCGTTTGTTTCTGACAGGGTAGCTCGGGCTTTTAATGGCGCTGAAAGATTTCAGCGCTCGAAATCTATCTTCTGTCCTTAATGAAAATCCTCTTGGCCGCTTTCTTTGACCATTTCATAACATCACCAACCCCCGGATTTGACATTGTCGGCGCAGCTTGCCATGTGAAACCATGGCGGTCTTCAACCTTTGGAACCCCTGCAAAACAAAAAACAGTGAGGAAAAATATGACAGTGGATGATGGAGGTGGCGAGAACAAAATGCGAACGTGAAAAACAGCCATGCAGACGGAGGCTTGGGGAGAGAACACGAAGAAAAAAAAAAACGATGAACTGAGCTCTGGCGAAGAGTTCATGATTCAGAGAGCGAAAACATATGAAAAACGTTAAAAACAAGAACTTTGGGCGCTTTTATGGAGTGGAATGAGAGACTGTACGGGGATGCATGTGGTGCTGACGTGGCGAGATGAACAAAGGTGGATGGACGACGTGGCGGCCTGGGGACAGCGGGGTGGACGGCAGGTTAAACACCGCGTAGGTTCGAGGAGCGAGCACCATTGGATAAGGGCTTAAAGATCTGTCAGTCCATATTAACTCCGCCGGGCGTCCATCGACCGAACAATAACGCGCGGGCGATGAGCGGTTTCATTTTCGTACAAGGGACACATGTCAGTTAGCGAGTGGGATCGCTGGCTTTTGCGGAAAACCACCTGTTGCAGATGGGCGGTGTGGGATTTACCGCGTGGTTTCGAGGATGACGTGAGCAGGCGGGGACCACGGCTTTGGGAGCGTTCCGCGTTGTCCGATCTGTGGAGCAGATCGATGGCGGAGGATTCTCCATAATATATACGGGTGGAAAACCTTTGCATTTAATTAAAATCTGAAAATGGGATTTACGAGGGTTTTAATGGCCCTCAGGCGGAAGAAGAATAGGAAAGGTTAAGCGCCTAGAGAGTTTAGCGTTGGGTTCCGGCACCGGGCTCTATGGGAGAAAGGGGCGCGGGGCTTATCAGCAGAAGGGCTAGGCCTGTCATAAGGTTCAGAATGGGTCTTATAACCATTTTTAATGCAATCTGAGGCCAGATTATGGTAACGATAGGGAGATGGAGGGGTTTAAAGGGAGTTTTGGGTGAAAATGTGGTATTTGCGAGGGTATAAGAGGAGTACAGGCCATTTTGAGGAATGGACCAGCAGAGGAATTACATTTCAGGCATAGTACAGAGAGGCTCCAAGGAGGATGAATTTTCAGGGGAAAGGCATTCCTTGGAGGCTCCAGAACAACTCTAGCCGCCAGCTTGCTTATCAAGAATTTCATAGGGGGGCTAACACACACCATGATAAGTAGGAATTTCATGCACCACTATACTCGGATCGATGCCGAGCATTTCTTTGTAAGACCAAGCGAAAATATCGTGAAACTCTTGGAAGAGACCACTACAGACCTCGATATCATCAGGAGAATAGGTCACCCCAATATGGATGTTCTCGACAACCTCTGGTTTGACGGAGATATTGATAGGCATCGTTTGCGTGATTTTTCCCAAGTTACCTTCCGCAAAGACTTCGTGTATCAGGATGGGTGTCGGAAGTGGATGAGAAGGAACTTGAGAAGCGAACTTCTCGAGACAAGTAGACATGGCCCCAAGGATAGGCATGAAAGAGGAACGATGATGACTATCGTCCCAAGGAGGATCCTTGAGAGACATAGTTTCCACGATGGCCTCATCAGTGGGAAATTTATCATTTAAGGGATTGGGCGAATCTGAAGTGTCGAGCCAAAGGGATTGAGAATAAGTGTCAAGAGACATACTCAAAGGAGCATGATCAGAGGGTGGAGGAACCAAAGCCGAAATAAGTTCACAATAATCAGATTCTATTGGGCTTAACGACATCGAGTCATCAAACGAAGCAATCTGCTCGGTAAAAGGGATGACCCGCGGATCAGAAGACCTGGAGATCATTTTAACCTGAGGAGTGTTGGGTGGAGGAAGAGGAAAAAGACCCATGAGGGCAACATCTTTTAAACGATCCGGCCCTATGCTCTCATAAGGCGTAGGAATACGATCTACATATGGGACGTTGCTCTCAGAATACGGAGAAGTGAAAAAGGTCAATTGATCGTAAATGATGATCTTTCCTTTGTGCAGAAATCGAAGGACACGAAAGAGAGTGGATGGAATGCACATCATGGCATGAGTCCAACTGTGATTGAGGAGAAGATTGTAATTGAGCTTGGCATCAACGACTTCAACCTCAACGTTAACTGTTTTCCCTTCTAACGTAATAGATAAACTAGCGAGAACATCGAGAGGGCGAGATTCCCTTCCATCAAAAGCTTCGAAAGAGTTTGGAGATGAATTGAGGGTTGGAGAACTGATGGATTTCCAGTAAGCAGAATACATGACACACGTAGATGCACCCTCATCCACGACCGCTCGATGGATATAATTTCCATTAATCCCAACTTGGATGATCAGTGCAAGCTGGTGAGGGAGACGTGGGATGAAAATTTTCAAATCGAAAGTGATAAGGCTAGAATCGGGGGGATCAATCCCTCCGATAGCAGATAACAAAGCCTTCTGTTGAGACAGACAACTCTGAAGTACTTCCAATGCAGACATAGCAGATGGCGCCTGAGCCAAATCCTCAACAATACTGTAATGATGAGTGGCATAGGCATTGGGATTGTAAGAAGACTAACAGATTACACCTTTGGAAGGTGGTCATCCAACGGGCTCAGTACTGGGCCTTTCAATCTGAAGAGGGCTAGAAGCAGGCCGAGGAGGAGGACCATCAACGATTTCATTCCCTGCTTCCTGACGTGGTTCAGTATAATCTTTCGATCGGGTAGCGATAGAAACAAATGCATGATCGTTCATCATTAAAAATTGAGAGCCAAATGGGGCAGAGGACTGAGGTTCCTCCACCAATTGGGTTTGCTGTGATGGGAAAGGTTCTTTAAGAACTGCCGGAGTGCCTTGGGTGCCTTTGAGCAATCGACTCACTTCAGCCTGTCATGGACAGTCCTTGGTATAATCCTCTTCGTCACAAATCAAACAAGGGTACTTCAGTTTTCGTTGTGAACCATCATCAACACGAGATTTCTGAGAATTCTATTTCGGGGTATTGGCTTTAGCCTCACCTTTACCCCTATTTTTACCCTTGGAAGTTTTATCCACCAGATTGGACTGGATGAAATTCACTTCTGCAGTTTTACCAGAATTCGGGGGTGGATGAGAAGCAGTATCATTGGAAGGAGTAGGATTTTGCTTCGCAGGATTTGGAGAAGAATTATGAGAATTCTGAGACACAGAACCAATGATAATGTCGACAGATGGGGTCACTGGTGGTTTGGAATTTCCAGATCGAGGGGCATCAGGCAAGAGTTAGTATAATGTGCCGGAATGAGAGTACACAAGTTTAAGGTACTGGGAACGAGTGATGGCTTGTTCCTCAGTAGCACATGCCCCCATAGCAATGTCCTTAGCAATCAGAGCAACGCAGGAGGTAGTGAACCAATCAGTTAGAAGATTATCAGGAATCTCAAACTTTATCAAATGAAGACGACACTTCCATTCATGAATATGATCAAAGATACGAGTAGACCGATCTTGCTTCAAGGATGTGAGGAGGTGTGTCCCAGTTTCATACTGAACTGGTAACTGAAAATGCATGAGAAATGCCATGGCTAAAGAGTTGAAATCTTGGAAGACGCCGCGAGAGAGTTCAATGTACCACTTGGTAGCGACACCAGTGAGAGTCCGTTGGAAAAGACGAAGTCCAATTGAATCGTCAACCCAAGAGTTAGAGGAGCACCAAAGATGGTATGCCATAAGATGTGCTTGGGGGTATTCTCCGGACTTTCCCTCAAAATTGGGACAGTCGTGAGGAATTTTAGTCGGAACTAGAGGCCAATATGGATTATGAAGGATAGGATCGTTCGTCAACTTCGACACATTAGGCAGTTCCAATGTAGCAAGGAAAGGTAATTGAGGATTGAAAGGCATTGCAAGTCATTTATAAAGACCAGTATTAGGATTCCACCCAGGTTGAGAGAAATTCTACCCCCATATGTTTTGTCCGAGAGGATTATGTCCATAGGGGTTATAAGCTTGATAATTATGCCCATACATGGGTTGAGAACTAGGATATTGATTACGAGCATACCACTGAGGTCCTATCTGAGCAACATATGGATTTTGTTGCAGAATATAAGCAGTGCCTTGAGGTGAATTATACAACACTTGAGTTTGACCTTGAGGAATGTACGCAGTGCCCTGAGGCGCACTGTATACCATCTGGGATTGACCTTGAGGCTGAATGGGTTTCCCTTGGGGTGCAGGTTGACCTGGATACTGTGGTTGGACAGGTTGTCCCTGCGGAGCAGGTTGGCCTGGATATTGAGAGCCATCGTGTTGCCCCTATGGAAGAGGTTGGCCTGATGGTTGAGATGGGCCAGGTTGACCCGACGCAGGAACATAGGGTTGTACTTGTTGTACAAAATTTTGGCCTTGTTGAACGTAAGGCTGATGCTGTTGCACAAAAGGTCGTCCCTGTGGTGGATAGATTTCCCCCCCGGGAACAAAATATGCTCCCTGTTGAACATGAGGTTGACTAGCAAGACTATAGGGTTTTCCTTGTTGGACTGAAGATTGTCCCTATAACATTTGTCCTTGCGGACCATAAGGTTGTCTCTGTGGAACAGAGGATTGTCCCTGTTGGACCGAAGGTTGTCCCTGTGGACCATAGGGTTGTTCCGGTTGGTATATGAAATAATTGGGATCAATCATAGGCAAATAGAAGGTATTACCGTACACGTCATAATGATGCGGAGGATTAATAGAAGTTTGTGGCTATTGAGAACCCTCAGGGGCCAACATATACTCATCAAATGTAAAACCTATAGGAATGGAATTATGAGCGATAGGCGCACTACTAACATGTTGGGTTCCTGAAACATGAGGTTGTGATCCACTCACGGTGGGCCTAACAAGTATCACGGGATTGATAAAAATGGACCTACGAAGAACAGAAGACACTGAAAATGACTGATTCATATTAACAACTGGTGTGGATGAAGCCACACAGATAGTGGGTCAGACAAGAACGAAGGTTACAATCATCAACGTCAAGGTAGTCGAGGGTGATGCCCTCGATACAGAGACAGACGAGCTCCCTGAGGGAGTCGATGTATCAGACCATATAGGGTTCTGATACAGAGATGAAATGCCGTAAATGATCTGATCCAAATTACGATAACCACGCGAAAGATATACTGGTTGTGAGGAAGGTCGTTCTGAGAGATAAGGAAAATTCTCTGGAGGGAGCTGATGATCTCCTGTAGAAACATAAAGGTCTTCACTACTAACGGTACTCGAAGAATCCATGTCGTATGAAGCCATGTTATTCTCGAAAAGGCGACGAGCAGTGGCAAGTAAAGCAATGGCTAGTAAATATGGTTTCGAAGTAAGAGGAGGAAACTCTTCCTCGTTCCCAAAACTAGACCAAGCGTCCTCAGGTTTCCAATTGATATCAAATTTCTCTTCAAGAGGAGAACGGGTAGCGAGAGGTAAGATACTTGAAAGAATAAACTACTAGAAATCGATAGACTTAGTGGGCTAAGATGCTCCCAAAGAAACTTCAAGAGAAGGATCGTCACTAGGAGGTAATGAAGAGGATGAAGAAACTTGTGGTTTTCCCACCGTGAATATGTCTCAAAACAGAAGAGAACTGAGATGACCAATTCGAGGCTTAAAGATCAAATACTAATGAATTTCATAAGAACAAGCCAATAAAATATATTTAACGGGCATGTGATAGTAGGAAATTGATTTTATGACATTGAAACAAAACTCTGTCGTTTCATATTTTAAGAGTAAAGAAATAGGAAAACGGTGACTCTAGTCACTTTCAGGTTGAACGAGCGTGACAGGACAAGTGCTCGATTATCTTTTCAATTTTAGAGAGTCACAAAAAGACAAAAATGACTACTCAGGAAATATAAGCAAGAGGGTGTACCAAGTTTCCGTGAACTGCAATATACACCTTTGTGATCAAATGAAAGAGAAATGATCAAGGACTTAACGTACGTGCAGGCAGTCTCCCTGGATGTTGTGTTTGGTGTATCACGGTTACAGGGTGGCAGACTCAGCTTCCTATGGATAAAGGATTGCAACCTATGAGGGTATCCCTTTATATACTCGACTGTATGGGGAGAACAAGTCCATGCTAGTGCTGTCTAATGCTAGATGGAGAACGACAACTACTAGGTTTAACGACGCTGGAACACGTCACTAGCCTAGACCTCTAAAATATATGTGTGTTAGGTTTCAATGCTTCCTTAGGTTGATTTAATTCATTTTAAAGTTTATCTTGAATTAATGTTGTGATTTCAAGGCCTTACCGAATGAGACCCCGAATTCTTAATGCACAACTATATGCAAAAGAAAATCATTCCAATTCAATGAATGCTAGGTAAGAGAGGGATAGTAGTCTATAACAAGGCAGCAATCAATTGAATACAAGAAAATTGTCTCTAATGCATCTAATAAAACCAAAGCAGAAAACGAAAAGCTCTTTCCTTGTTCCCTAAAAGTTACTAATGCAAAATAACATTTTCCATTTTCAAACTAAGAGAAAGAATGCAAATTTTGTCTTTTTAGATAAATGAGAAGCAAAATGCACTATTACACTAAAAAGAAAAATGAACATTAGTTTTGAGAAATTCGAATGAAATGATCTAAAACAAACAGATAAATCTAACACGAATATCAAACACACTCAAAACAACAATGCACTCCTTCAAGCAAAAAGAGGGCTTTAGAACCGGTTCAGCGAGCAATGTAATCTATGCCCAATGTGGAAAATGGAGAGCTAAATGAAATCCAAGATGATCATTCAAAAAACCAAAGACATGTAGAACCAAAAGAAAAGCTAAAACAATCAGTCAATAAACTGAAATGACAAAGAAAAAACTGGTTCAAACTCAACTCAGAAGGCTCAGTGAGGAGAGAGCCAAACAAGCGGTAGGAGACACCTAGAAACCCTAGGATGATAAACTCCAATGATTAGATGAGGGACAAACAACTGAGAAGAACGAGACAAGAGAGTCAAAACGATCTCAATGGACCAATTGAAAGATAAAAATCCAACCCAGAGGCAAGAGAAACTGACAAAACTCAAGGAAAAGGCTAAAATTTTAACCTATAGGATTCGACGCATCTGTTTAGCTGTAATCCGCGCTAAAAAGAGGTTGGTGCACCTATGAAAAAATAAACAAGCACCAATTGGTATGACTATTCAAGAAATAGCAGTGCCGAGCTAGAAAACCATGGAAAAAATAAAAAACCACTGAGCAAAGGTCAGACTTGACACTCTGGGACTGAACAGGATCACTGAAAACAGTCAAATAGGCAAAGCAAAGCAGAAAAAACGATAAAACGACCAAAGTTGACTTGAAAAGAAAAACACTAGACGAACAATGAGAGATGACAAACACACTGATCCCTAGTATGGTCACCAACTTGTTGTGCAGGTAAATCCCCTCTGCAGATAGAGGTGATCCCTCTAGCCCTAGGGTGGGTCTAGGAACAAGGGAACAAGCTAGAGTTTCAGACTCCTAGCTAATAAATGAAAACGAGTTAGGATAGATGACCTACCTTGGTCCAACACTTTTGTTGTCGTTTGTAGCAGCGATCCGCTGATCTTTGTCTTCACACGTCGCGATCTTTCAGTAGTAATGTCCGTGTACCTACACAAGGATCAAGTGAATGGTGACAACATACAAAAAACATATTTTCATTCACAACTATTCGATTGGTCAAGGAGAATCAAAACACTTTGCATATTATCAAACATAAAATTGGAACCAAAGAACCAGTCTTGTATTAAAGATAGAGAGAAGAAGTTTACAGCCAAAAAGCCTTGACATTGCAGCCTTCTTCGACGGGTCCAGTCAAACGTGACTCAATAATTCATCAGAGATTGGACTTGGTGAGGCAATAGGCCCAAACTCTCTCTCGAAAATGGGTTCCTCTCCGCTTTATTATCACACTAGCTATAGTAAGGAATGTTCAGATAGCTGAAACTATGTGAGAAGGATGTATTTATAAGAGAGGAGGAGGTGGTTTGGGATCCATCATAAGGTGGAAGGGAGGCCTTATCCTTTGGGGAGTTGCTCAAATGTAGGAAACAAGAAGCCAAAGAAGGACTTCGATGTTATTCAATCGAACAAACCATGATGAATCCGCTCACGAAGTGGTTAGGCATGGAAACTTCGTTTCTATTTTAAAAAATTTCCAAAAAAAGTTCGGCACGGGCAGCCCACTAAGACAGAGAGCCAATGGGCGCGAGGCCCAGTGCTAATTTCTTTGTGGGCGTGAGGCCATAACTGCCTACCATCGTCGACCCAAAATCATATGTTTTTGAGAGCCTGCTCCAGGAATGGTCAATAGAGGAAATGTTCTTCATATGCCAAGGGATGAAATGAGACTTTTTGCAAGGTATGACAATACACAAAAGTCACTGAAATGGTCCTCCAATGTTCGGGATGGGGATTCTAGGGACGGTGACGAAATACTGTGTAACAGTTAGGTCCATATATTATTAGTGTAGTACCTTATTGTTGTTATTGTAGCCCGCTTATTGTTATTTTTGTACCCCTGTAACCCCCATATTGTTATTATTGTGATCCAGGTGGATATTGTTGGCCACCCGCGTATTCCACTTGGGGCCCCACCATTGTCTCTTTCAGTTTTTTTCAAAACTTACTATTTTTAGCAGTTTTTCGAGTCCTGAACTTCTGGAGCCATTTTGAAGCCCCAAACGGAGATAGTATGCCAAAGTTACGTCCCTGGGAAGTTGAAACACCAATTTACCCAAACGAGACCCATAATTTTGGAGCTTCATCTCCTAGGGTTAGGTTTTTGGACGTTTGGAGTTCTCCATTGTTTCTCCATAATAAATAGGCCCTCGAGCGTCATTGTAACATAGTTCAGAGGTCTGTAGCTGCCACATCTCTTCTCAAAGATTCTCTACCAGCACCCTAGCTATTTTATATTCATAATGTTTGTAAGCATATTTCTGTGATTTTATATTAATGAAATGAAGCCTTATTTTCGCTGTATTTCTATGTTTATGGTTATTTCTGTATTCTGTTGTGTTCTTGCATAAATCCGGATCAGTGGTATCAGAGCTGTCTTCTTTTTCTCGATCCTTCTTTGCATGTCCCCAACGAGGTCGGGGTATAAGGAGTTAGGGCTCGATCTAGTGGAACCTTTGCAAGATCAGCCTCGCAAACCCCAACGGACGCCCATGGGGGACGAAAAGAAAGATGAGGGAGTAGGAGATCCTATCAAAATATTGCTCGAGGAGGCCGTCAAAAAACAAAGGAACGCGATGATGGATAAATTTGCTCAGATCCTTCAATGAATGCCCACCGACGACGCATCTGCATCCAGCAGCCACTCTGGAGGCGCGACTCCTTTTAAGGTACAAGTAAACTTTGACATTCCCATATTTGAGGGTCAAATAGATGTAGATGCCATAGATAGATGGTTGAATCTATTAGAAGAATATTTCTCGGTTCATGAATTTTCCGACAGGGAGAAGATTATTTTTGCACTCCTCAAAGCCACCCCCAATGTCAAGGACTGGTGGGAAACCTACTGTGAGAAAAAGGACGAGAAATAACCCTCTTTGTTCTCAGCCGTACCCACTTGGAATTATTTTCGAGATGCCATCAAGGAACAATACTATCCCATGGGGAGCTATGAGGACAAGTACATACAATGGACCACGCTACAACAACAAAGGGATCAAAATGTACATGAGCTAACGAATTTGTTCCATACCCTACGCACAAAGTTGGGAATCAAAGATTCAGAGAAAAAATTGGTTCTAAAGTATCGCGGTTGTCTGCATAGATACATTCAGGAGGAAATGGAGTTCCTCGACATCTCCTCACTTGGTACAACATACCGGTATGCTGTCAAGATTGAGAAGAAATTCAAATAGAAGAAGCGAGACTTTGGATCTGCGAATCAAAAGCAAGGGAAAGGTGCCCCCAAACCGTAGAACAAAGGACAAAGCCAAGGCATGGCGGCCCAAGACAAACTACCAAAGACACAAGCAAATAAAAACACCGCGAAGCCAAAGAAGGACACGGGAAAGTGGTGTGAGTTCCATAAGAGCTCCACTCACAACACAAGTGAGTGTTGGGCCAAGTAGTCACTGGTGGCCGAGATGAGGGCTTCTGAATCAGATTCATGCTCCGACTCTGAATCAGAACCTGACAAGGTGAATGATAAAGGGAAGAATATTATTGATGCGGAGCCCAATGCCACTGTTTCCGCTACGAAGATCCAGAGGAGGCAGAGCGTCTCTTCCACTCCCAGATGTGGGTAAAGGGTTCCTCGCTATGGTTCATTGTCGACAATGGGAACCAAAAGAACCTCATTTCAGCAGATGTCGTGAAACGGTTGGGCTTGCCGACCACAACACACCCACAACCATACACCATCGAGTGGCTTCACCAAGGACGGGATCTCCGCGTCAGCCAACGGTGCTGCCTTCCCTATAGCATCAAGCCCTTCACGGATGAGGTATTGTGTGACATTGCTCCTATTGATGTTTTTGATGTATTATTAGGCCAACCATACTTGTGGAGGCGACATGCTATGTATGAGTCTCGACCTCGCGTTGTTATTGCTACTTTGGGAAATAAATTGTATAGGATACCAGAGGTATCACTGCCTCCCACTATCTCTTTGGTTACTGCAAAACAATGCAGTAAGCTAATTTCCCAAACCAGGAAATTTTTTTTCTTGATGATCCGCCTCCAGGGCAAGAAGAAGAATGTGGCCACGACCTCCAGACATGGCTCCTCTGCACGACAAAAACAAATGGACAAGGTTGTGGAGGAGTACGGGGAAATCTTCACCTCACCCACAGGGGTGCCTCTACATTGTCAGGTCAAGCACCCCATTGACCTGACCCCAGGTGCGCCACTACCCAATGGACCAATCTATAGGCGCTCTGTTCTGGAGAATGATGAAATCAAAAGGCAGATTCAGGAGCTGCTGTAGAAAGGTCACATCTGGCCAAGTTCATCGCCCTGTGGGAGCTCGATCATGTTGGTACAACAGAAGGATGGGACTTGGAGACTCTGTATTGATTATCGAGTGCTGAACAAGATCACTGTCCAGAATAGGTACCCGATCCCACAGATTGATGACCTTCTGGACCAACTCAAAGGGGAAAAATATTTCAGCAAGATTGACTTGAAGTCTGGGTATCACCAGGTACCAATCGAACCCTCTGATGTGTGGAAGACTACCTTCAAAGCCAAGGAGGGCCTTTTCAAATGGCTCGTCATGCCTTTCGGATTGACAAATGCTCCTGAAACCTTCATGAGGTTGATGGATGACATCTTGCGTCCATTCAAAAACTCATTTGTAGTGGTATACTTGGATGACATTATGATCTTTAGACATACTTGGGAAGAGAACCTCCACACATCCGAGAAGTCCTCCAAACATTGCGGCAACACAAGTTGTGTGCCAATTTGGAGAAGTTCACTTTTGGCATGACCCAGGTTCAATATCTGGGATACATTATTGATGAAAGGGGGGTGCATGTGGATCCAGCCAAGATCCAAGTCATTCGGGATTGGCCAGGCCCAACCACCCTAACAGAGCTTCACAACTTTCTGGGTCTTGCTAATTTCTACCGCAGGTTCGTGTTGGGATTTTCTCATATCACTTGGCCCTTGAGTCAAGTCACCAAGGGAGGAGCGAAAGAAAAATTCTATTGGTCGGAATCTCAACAGAAGGCATTTGTAGAATTGAAACATCATCTCTGTTATGCCCCAGTGCTCACATTACCAGACTTGCAACAACCATTTGAGATCGAGACATATGCCTTTGACTATGCTATTGGGGTAGTTCTTACTCAACAGGGGCATCCAATGGCATATCATAGTGAGAAATTCTCCGACATAGTTCGAAAGTATCCCACTTATGACAAAGAAATGTATTCCATTATGCAGGCTTGTCGAAAATGGAAGCATTATATTTTAGGGAAGGAGACAATCATCCACACAGACCACCAACCTTTGTAGTTCATACAGACACAAGGGAAGTTGCAGAACGATCGCCTTCAGAAGTTGTCCACATATCTGCAACAATTTCATTTGAGCATAAATTACAAGAAGGGTAGCACCAATAATGTTGCAGACTGCCTCAGCCGACCACTGATCGTGGCCATAACCACCGTTCTCAACTCTTGTGGGCATGAGACTTCTGATTGGCTGCTTCTCTACAAGAACGATATAGAATTCAGCTACACATACAAGGCACTCTTGGGGGGTCTGCAAGTTCCAAATTTTCACCTCCAAGATGCACTATTATGTCACCTGGGATACTTTTGCGTTCCTTCAAGCGAGCATGCCAAGATGATATGGGAAGCGCACTACAATCAAGTCACTGGGAATTTTGGGGTCGAGAAAACAGTGGCAGTACTGTAGAAGTATTTCTATTGGCCGAACCTTCGACAGGATGTCGGGAAGTACATTAGATCCTGCACTGATTGCGTCATTTCCAAACTGACCATCAAGAAGCAAGGGCTCTATACTCCGCTACCTACCCCTAGTCGACCTTGGGAATCCATCTCCATAGATTACATGTCAGGCCTTCCTTCTACTAAGCATGGAAACGACTGTGTTTTCATGGTCTTCGACAGATTCTCAAAGATGGCCATTACGGCGGCCTGCAAGAAGAATATCACAGCAGAAGCCACTACTAAACTATTCTTTGAATGAGTGTGGGTGCACTTTGGGATCCCACAGTCTATCATATCATATCGCGACAACAAGTTCCTCAACACATTTTGGTCCAACCTCTGGTCAATGTTGGACACCAAGCTCACCAAGTCCACAACTTTCCATCCCCAAACTGATGGCTAGACAGAGGTCGTCAACAGGATGATTGTACACATTCTGCGCATGTACAATTCAAAGAATCCACACACATGGGATGAGAGCCTTCCCTATGTACAACACATTTATAACCGGGATCTCCACAGCTCAACCGAACACAACCCCTTTCAGGTGGGCTTGGGATTCTAGCCACTATGTCCCATTGACGTAGCCATGCCATTTGCAGCTACTCAGGCTGATTCAGCTCATGTCCAGTCTGAAGCTGACAAAGTAAACAACTTCATCGAGCGCATTCAGCACATCCGCCAATAGGTTCATGACATATTGGACAGATCCAATGTTAAGTACAAGAAATGACATGATCAACATCGGGTGCCACACAACTTCCAGGTGGGCGAAAAAGTGTGACTACATTTGTAGAAGGAGTGCCTCAATGGACCCCACCTCAAGATTCGCCTGCTCCGATATGGGCTATACACCATCACCAAGGCTATAGGGAACAATGCCTTCGAGCTCAGTATTCCACCATTCCTTGGTCTGCACCCAGTATTCAATGTAGACCACCTTCGTCCCTACTTCCCACCTCTATTGGACACCTCTGACATTGCAGAAGAACTAACACCAAAAGAGTTAAAACCATACTGCATGGAACAAACCACCACATACTGTATCATGGGCATGCAAATCAAGAACACTCGCTGACAGAAGATCCAACTGTATCGGGTTGTCAAAACTAGCCAACTCCTGCACCAAGGAAAGTGGTTCACCAGGGACCAAGTTCAACAGAAGTTTCCTCATCTCATAGAGGAACTCAACGCAATGAGGACCATTTCTTCCTAAGGGGGGAAGAATGATCCAGGTGCATATTTGTGGCCACCCAACTATTCCACTTGGGGCCCCACCATTGTCTCTTTGAGTTTTTTTCACAACTTACTATTTTTAGCAATTTTTTGGGTCTTGAACTTCTGGAGCCGTTTTGAAGCTCCAAACAGAGATAGTATGCCGAAGTTACGTCCCCGGGAAGTTGAAACACCAATTTACCCAAACGGGGCCCATAGTTTTGGCGCTTCATCTCCTAAGGTTAGGTTTTTGGACGTTTGGAATTCTCCATTGTTTCTCTATAATAAATAGGCCCTCGAGCCTCATTGTAACACAGTTCAGAGGTATGTAGCCACCACATCTCTTCTCAGAGATTCGCTACCAGCACCCTAGCTATTTTATTTCCATCATGTTTGTAAGCATATTTCTATGATTTTATATTAATGAAATGAAGCCTTATTTCCACTGTATTTCTATGTTTATAGTTATTTCTGTATTCTGTTGCGTTCCTGCATAAATCCGGATCATATTGTGCCCTTACATTATTATTGTTAGGTCGGATAGGATTATATTGTGACCCCATGGACTATTATATATAGAAAGGAGGTTTTGTCATTTGTATCATCCAAGAATTGTTTATTTATGTAATGTAAAGGATGTTTCCCCCTCGAAGTGGCTTATTTCTAAGGCATTGATCTCTCTTTTATTTTATTTTTGGAGCTGGTTTCATAACACTCCTGGCCTGACAGAATGAACAGTCTCCGCCTAAATACCTTCAAAGAGGAAATGAAATTTCCATTTATATCATTCATTTCCCATATGGTGTTTTCTCTTCTCCTTGTAGAGGCATAATTGTGAAATAATTTCGTATTATTGTTGAGCCTCTAATTTGTCATAATTTTGTTGATGAAACCATCCATTTTCGCATCATTCCATTCACCCATTGTCATCATTTTTAACCATATTTCTTCATAAATGCACCAAATTTCCGCATACATGTTTACATGGTTTATTATTATTATTTCTATTATTTTTAAATAACTAAAGAGAATTATACATGGTTTTACTATTGATAGTTTGACAGTTCAAGTTTCTACAGTTTCCGCAGCTGTCTCCATGGTTGAGGTAGTAGCACCACTCTAGAATGAAATCCAACACATGGACATTTTTTTTAGAAGCTCCAATATGGATTTTTGTTGGTCAAATTCCACTCATATCACACATGTGGACCTCCAGGCAAAGATCAAGGGAAAATCACAGCAGTTTTGTCCATTCAAATTCAAACACGTTTTCTGATCAAACTAAAGCGAATCTCGCAAAAAACAAACATGGGTTTTGTTCAGAACAAGCCAAATTAAGTTCTCTATGAAAAATTTCCAGAATTTGTTACCATTTGGGATATATTTCAGGTTCTTTGGAGACCTATTTTGTAGTTGTGTGAGCAAACATTGCGCCTGTGTGTCAATAAACACCCAGTCAAGCAAATAGAGGTTGGAGTGGAATGTGCTTCATAAAATTCGTGGCAAATAGGCGTCCATTCAGTTCTGATCTTTAGCCATATGAATCTCCATGAAGTTACATTGCAACCCCTATATAAACATTCCATTGAAACAAAGAGGAGAGGTTAATTTTCTGAAGCATATTGTGAAGTTTTAAAACTCAGTTTTTCATTCCTTTTTAATGAAGAAGTAATTTGAAGACTTGATGTGCAACTAACTGTTGGAGTAAAGATTTGACCGCCTGTTTTTGGAGGACCCCTGAAAATAGTGAAGGTTTTTGCATTTTATGTTTTTAATGTAGTTGTTTTCATGTTTTCATTTTATCATTTGATGTAGTTATTTTCAGAATTCCAATTTGTCATTTGTTGTAGTTACTTCCAAAATTTCATTTTTTTATTTGTTGTAGATGCTTTGATAAGTCTTCTTTTATGATTTGATGTAGATTCATCAATATTTCCTTTCAAATTGTCAAATTGGAGAGGATTCGTAGTTTTACTTATAGAGGAGCATTGATTAATTTTAGAGTAGTTTTACAAGTTCATGAGTGGTTTATTTCAAGAGCACGAGTGATTTATTTTCAAAAAAATAGTGATTGAGTGATTTCCTTTCAGCATATGAGTGCGTTCTTTTTCATTCATGAGTGATTTTTTTTCAAGAGCTATAGTGATTTGTTTATAAGTTTCATTTCCATAACATTTCATTTCAAAAAAATAAAAATATATAAATTCCCTTTTCTAGAATTCGATTTTATCTTCATGCACAAGACAGTTAGAGAATAATAATTTTTAGAGACTAAAAAATAAATTAGATAATATTTCTTCATAAGATAGAGAAAGTTTGTTTTATTTTTTATAGAGTAGAAAGCATGTTGATTTTTAGAACTTAGTTGGAATTTAAATTTATCAATTTCATTAGGAACATAAGAATAAAAACATCCTTAGAAGTAATCTCTACAAATCCAATCATCACACCAATAAACTAAATGAACAAAAGATGCTTCTAGCATATATTTTGCACTTGCACTTCACAAGTTTTCCAACTCCGGTCGATAATTTATGTAATCAATTTAAGACAATTAAATTGACTAAAAATTTTGGTGTTGCTGTCGGGGAAGTGTAAATAGGAGCCTTTTTATTTTCATTAAAAGAAATAAAGAAAGAAAAAAAACAAAACAAAACTTCAATCACCTACCACACCCACTATATCATGTGGTGCAGTAAGAGCCACACATCCGCAACATGAATTCCTATTTTTGCAGGTAGAAGAAGATGTGACAAAGGAAGTTGAAGAAATGGATGAAGATGATGAAAATGAGGAAGATCCTTTTTGATTTCCCATTCAAGAAACTGATGTCAATTGTCATATGAAGAGCATCCCTCCATCTGTAATTCCTATCTTCAAAGGTGTTAGATAAGAAGGCCTGGAAACCTTTCTTTTTGAATTTGAAATAATTTGTAGGTATTATGGATACTCATTACACATTCAAAAATTGAATTTGTTTTTGGCAACATTGAAGGATAGAGCTCTTAGATGGTTGATGACTTTAGGAACAAATTCTATAAGGACATGGGATGGTATGAAAAGAGTATTTTTGGAAAAATATAAATATTATTGCATA
The DNA here is from genome assembly GCA_034641835.2 of Pinus albicaulis. Lineage (NCBI taxonomy): Eukaryota > Viridiplantae > Streptophyta > Pinopsida > Pinales > Pinaceae > Pinus > Pinus albicaulis. Next base: position 1,367,054,830 of record CM076574.1, read on the forward strand.
CACTATGACCTTATAAATGAAGTCTTTAAGATGAACCAAAAAGAGGATGAAAGCCTAGAATATTTAATGGAGATATTTACTTATAATATCAAAAGATCTAAATTGCATAATTTAGGATCAGACACATTAAAAAATTTCCTACTAAATGCTATAAAGGATGAATGGATTGATCTTCTTAATCTGGTGGGAAAAGGAGATGTCTATCAATTTTCATTTCAAGAGATTTATGAACTATGCAAGAACATATCAAGAGGAAAAGAAAAGTATGTAAGATCCTCTCAAGATCCATTTATGGCAAGAGTAATTAAGTCAGCATCAGGATTGGTAAGTCAAATCGAACTTAACAATTTGTTAAATATTATTGGCAACTTAAATGAACAAAATGACATGCTAAGATTTCAAAACAAGAAAAAAGTTGAAAATGTTGCTTTATTTTGCCCTAAATGTACAAAGAAACATTTTTTGCATGAATTTCCATTTGATAACATTAAAATTTGTAAAATTTGTGCAGGATCACATACTACTAAAATTGCCCATCATTACCAGGGTTGAAGGCAATTTACTAGAAGGATAATGGAGTGAATCAAGCAAAAGAGCAACTCTGTTATGTAGCTCCAAGAGGACCATGGCAACCTCATCAACCCAATATGATGCAATATCCTTATGCACATTTTCAAGGTTATGCACAACAATATCAAAGTAATTGGAAAACACCCTTTCCTTGACAACCTTGGACATCTCAATCCCAACCTCAAAACCAACCTTGGAAACCTTGGTCATCTCCATCCCTACCTCAAAACCAATCTTAGAAACAAAGTTGGCAAAGGCCCTACAAAGGAAATCCACCATATCCTCAATCTTTCCCTCTCTATCCTCAATACCAATATCAATGTTATCAATACCATTCATTTCCACCACAACACCAATTTCACCACCAATTGACCTCAATTCAACCTTTCTTATTATCAACCACACAAGCACCCAAAAGATTCATTCCCACTCCACTACCTGCACAACCATTTCGAATCCCCAACAATAAAACATGTCAATCCAGTTAACATTTTGAATTATTGCAAAATGATTCACCAACTGCCATTGAATAACAACAACCAGAAGAAGAAGATTCAGATAAGGTCCAAGAATCATGGATGCCTATTGATAAAGAACAGTTGTTGGAACCTGAGATTGAAAAGTTTCTTGCATGCCTACTACCAGATTAATGACTGAAGATCACATCTCTGAAGACTTGCATGGCATCATAACATGAAGCCAAAGAATACAATATTACATTAAATCTTGGTTCATGACAGTCATAAGATCCCAATGCTTAATTCTTCAGTATCTTCTGACATCATCTCAATCAAGGCAATTGGTCTTTCATATACTGGTACATATCAAAGAGTATATTTCAAACCTACATATGAGTTTATATATCATCTTGTTACAGACATGGTTGTATTGGAAGTATTCATATACTTGAACATGTTTTTTTTTTTCAAGTAGAGTAGGACATATATATAAAAGAAAAAAGAAAAGAGAAAAATAAGTCCTATTGTGAAAACCAGCTTGTTGGCACAATTGGACATGAGCTTTGTTTGAAAACCAGGCAACTGGCGAGCAAAGTTCACAATAAGTTCTGCATCTATATGACGATTTCAATCTTTTATTATGGTTCTTCAATTGATTTTTGGTTCTATGCTCAAGTTGGATGACGTGGAATTCCTTAAGGTCCACCTTCCAATAGATCTTGTCCAATTGACCTCAACACATTATTTGGGATCAAGATCAAATATTATTTGGAGTGCCTTGGAACTTGCATACATCAATGGAAAGCCTCCTCGTTGACAAAAATGGGAATATAACAATGTCTCTTGATTGTCAAATCTTGCAGGTGACTCGACTTCAACACTTTCATTCGTCCTTGTCAAGATGCACTCGAGTACCTTGATACTCATTTACATTATTAGTGAGTTGTCCCACATTGGTTAACGATTTTCATCATTGATCGGTAATCCATTGATTTCTTCCCATGCTCGACTTCGACACATTCATTCGCATGGTAAGAATTGTATCATGAATTTTGGCTTTGATGAAAACCAATGGTTTTATGGAATCAACAACAACTTGCAATAGTACATTTTATTGGTTTCTTGTAGCAGCATGTTCATATTTTTTTCCATTCAATGACAACATGATGGCACCATTACAATACTTTTTCATTCATTTTCATTTTCAAGAAAAACAATAAATTTGGGCCTATTTCAGTCAATATGCAGTATGTTTCATGGTTTCTACTTCAACATATAGTACACAATTCAAATCTACAGTTCAAACTCAGAGAAAACAATTTATGCAAAAATTGACATTTTTTGCAAACAACTGTGGAAAGTTGCAGTTTCTGCAGCTATTGCTGTAGCAGCTTGTTTTTGCTGTAGAATATTTTTCCAGAGACAGTTTTGACACAAATATTGCAAGATATTGGAGCAGAAATAAAAAATTCTGAGCTTCTGGTTTTTCTCAGAATATGATAAATTGAGTAATTTACACGAGTAAAATTAAAAAAAAAGTGAAAATTTCCAGGACTTTCCAGCGGGTTTTAAAGGCAGATTTTCATTTTTCACCGTTTCGAACTGATTAGGAAAGATTTTGGTACTTTTGCACAACAACGCCTTTTCTTCATCAAAATGGGATTCAGAAGGTATGTGGCGGTAGAAAAGGTAAAAATACACGGTTTCCCTTTTGAATCACTCAATTTGGCCTTAAAATGATTCCATGGCATATGTTTTTGTTGCAACATTGGGCAGCGTGAAAGGTGAAACATGACATAAATTGATTTGATCATAACTTGCAAACCATGCATCCGTTGGGCCTAAATTTTTTATGGAAAATTCTTTGAGGTAGGGTAAATCAACAAAGAAAATTTCAGAAAATTTCAGTGTGCATTTTTCAAGAAATTTACCACTTTCACCTATAGTCATTTCTCATTTTTATCTATATCCGTGCACCCATTGGCTGAGATTTTTTGTGGGAAGATGCATAATATTAATAGTAACAACCTCAGAAAATTTCAGGAGAATCTGATTTACCATTTGAGAGAAATTGGAAAAACAAATCTGCTACATGAAAAAGATACATTTTGTGGAGCAAGGTCAAAGTAGAGGTCAACGCATCATGGAGCTGAGTACCAGAGCCAAATCAACACCAAATAAACCCTCAGATCGTGTTATCTTCTCCAATTCCAAAAGGTAAACTTGAGGTAAAACTAGCTTTAAAATTTTTAATTTGTTAAAAATTCTAGAAATTTTGATGAAAAGCTATTGTAAACATGTAGTTCCAATTTTTCTCCCATTATGTTTTGTCATACCTTTTAGCAGCCAATCCCACAAGTTATGATTGATTCTTTATCAACAAAGTCCTGCCACCCATACAATCATCTCATTTTTTTCCATGGTCATAATGATGTTCTTCTATGCTTTCACCACTCTCTTGTTTAGACTTTCTCTTCTTGTTAATCTATGCATTCCGTAATGGTCCATCAACATCATGTTCTTGAGAAAAAGAATTATTTTAAAAATAGAAAAACTTGACTTCATGGTACATGTTTGTAGCACATGATCAAAAAGTACATGGAGTACTTAAATTATGTGTCATATTGCTCATCTTCATATTTTTAATGGAAGCCAAGAAATGATGAGTAAAAAGCCACAAGAAGAAGATAGCAACAAGGCTTTGTTCACACACTCTTGAAATCAGTTGGAAGCATATTTTATGCTTTGATGAGTTGTATAACCCTCAACAACAACTCTTATTTTGTGCTATGTGCAACTCATCCTGTCAAAAGCTTCACATTGGGAAGTCTTCTTCATTCATTTGTGTGTGAGTTCTTGAAGAAACTATTTGATGACATTGTTGAAATATGATTGGTTGCCATGCATGGAAGATAAGAAGACAATCATTATGAGTTGCAATCTATGATCATTTCCAGCCATACTAATGGGATGAACTTCACAAGGGAAAAAAACACATTCTATATATGGAGTAAAAGTCTTGATGTGTTCTTCACAATATGGTATTCTATCAAGGCTTGAACAATTCGAGTACAATTAAAATAGTGACAAGTACTTGGATATGCTACTATGTGGGCATCCTTTCTTTTCACACAAGTTGCATGTAATAAATAATAAAGAGTTGGAGAAAAGTGCATCTTTTTTAGATAAAGGGTCAATATTTCTCTATTGGAGCTTTGGTCAAGGATTTAGTTGAAATGAGAGAATAAAGGAACACAAGGAACCGGTTGGATTATGAAACTTTGCAATGCTTTGTTTGTATGAAGACATGCAAAATCTCCGGTGTGGGGGAGTGTTGAGCCTCCAATTTGTCATAATTTTATTGATGAAACCATCCATTTTCGCATCATTCCATTCACCCATTGTCATCATTTTTAACCATATTTCTTCATAAATGCACCAAATTCCCACATACATGTTTACATGGTTTATTATTATTATTTCTATTATTTTTAATGAATTAAAGATAATTATGCATGGTTTTACTAATGATAGTTTGAAAGTTTAAATTTCTACAGTTTCCGTAGTTGTCTCCATGGTTGAGGTAGTAGCACCACTCTAGAATGAAATCCAACACATGGACATTGTTTCTAGAAACTCCAATATGGATTTTTGTTGGTCAAATTCCACCCAACTCAGACATGTGGACCTCCAGGCAAAGATCAAGGGAAAATTGCAGCAGTTTTTACTAGTCAACTTAAAACATTTTTTTTCTGATCCAGCTAAAGAAAATCTCGCAAAAAAAACCATGGGTTTTTTTTAGAATGGGCCCAATTAAGTTCAATATGAGTGGTTTTCCCGAATTCGTTACCATTTGGGATATATGTCAGGTTCTTTGGAGACCTATTTTGCAATTGCGTGAGCAAACATTACGCCCATGTGTCAATAAACGCCCAGTCAAGAAAACAGAGGTTGGAATGGGCTGTGCTTCATCAAATTCGTGGGAAATAGGTGTCGATTCAGTTTTGATCCTTAGCCATATGAATCTCAATGAAGTTACATCACAACCCCTATATAAGCACTCCATTGAAACAAAGAGGAGAGGTTAATTTTCTGAAGCATATTGTGAAGTTTTAAAATTTTGTTTTTCATTCATTTTTAATGAATAGTTACCTTGAAGACTTGATGTGAAGCTTACTGTTGGAGTAAAGATTTGACTGCCTGTTTGTGGAGGGCCCCTGCAAACAGTGAAGGTTTTGCATTTTATGTTTTTAATGTAGTTGTTTTCATGTTTTCATTTTATCATTTGATGTAGTTATTTTCAGAATTCCAATTTTTCATTTGTTGTAGTTACTTCCATAATTTTATTTTTTTATTTGATGTAGATGCTTTCATAAGTCTTGTTTTATGATTTTATGTATATTTATCAATCTTTCCTTTCGAATTGTCAAATTGCATAGGATTCATAGTTTTACTTCTAGAGCAACAATGATTTATTTTGGAGTAGTTTTACAAGTTCATGAGTGGTTTATTTCAAGAGCATGAGTGATTTAATTTAGAAACAGTAGTGATTGAGTGATTTCCTTTCAGCATATGAGTGTGTTCTTTTCCGTTCATAAGTAATTTCTTTTCAAGAGCTATAGTGATTTCTTTACAAGTTTCATTGCCATAATATTTCATTTCAAAAACATAAAAATGTATAAATTCCCTTTTTTAGAATTCTATTTTATCTTCATGCACAAGACTATTAGAGAATAATAATTTTTAGAGACTAAAAATAAATTAGTTAATATTTATTCATAAGATAGAGAAAGTTTGTTTCATTTTTTATAGAGTAGAAAGGATGTAGATTTTTAGAACTTATTTGGAATTTAAATTTATCAATTTCATTAGGAACATAACAATAAAAACATCCTTAGAAGTAATCTCTACAAATCGAATCATCACACCAATAAACAAAATTAGTAAAAGAGGCTTCTAGCATATATTGTGCACTTGCACTTCACACGTTTACCAAATCCGGTCGATAATTTATGTAATCAATAAAAGACAATTAAATTGACTAAACAGTGATTATCGCCTCTAGTGATCCATATGGCACGACATTTAAGCCTCAATTCCTCCTATCATAAATTAAGAAATTCTCTCTTCCAACCTTCTAGATTTGAAACCTCTAAGTTATGAGCACTTGAGAAGTAATCCAAATGAGAAGGATTAGAAAAATTGTAAAGTTTGTGCTTAATCTCCTCTAATTCCTTGATATGATTTCTATTTTGTATATGAATCCAACGACTGACAGTCCCCTTAAGAGCCCATAGTTTGTGGCCAATAGATTTGAAAGGCGAGGTATATTGTGTATCAAAACACCCAATCCAATTTTTGCAAACCAGATTCTCAAAATATAGAATAGAGAGGAAATTGTGATTAAACTTAAAAGGAAAAATCTTCCATTCCTCATCCCCTTTCCATTGAAGTATGATTAGATTGCGATCCAAAAATCTAGAGGGGATAATCCAAGATATGAACATGTTGCGACCTTCCACCATATTCCCATGTATCAGAAATCGATCAAGTCACTTTGTGATTCCAACTCATCTGGTCCTACCACTAGTAAAAAATGATGAAATTAATGACTAGGTGACTAAAAATGTTAGTCAGTGCAATTATTTCAAGTGAATTACTACTAAATTTGACCAATTTTAAGTGACCGAACTAAAAATGACTATCTTAAATGACTAATTTAGTCTTGGAATCAAATATACGACTAGATAATAAGTGACTAAACTAAAAGAGACTAACTTAAACAACTAATTTAGTCTAGGGATAAAATATATGACTAGATAATAAGTGAATAAAGTAAAAGAGACTAACTTAAATGAATAATTTAGTCTAGGATTAAAATATATGACTAAATAATAAGTGACAAAATTAATAATGATTAATGTAAATGACTATTATAGTCCAAGAATAAAAATATGACCAAATAACAAGTACAAGAAGTATATGAATTAGTCATTTATGTTAGTAATTTCTAATTGTGTCACTCCATATATGGAAAATTTCACTTTTGGTACCGAAGTGTTACATTTCACTATAGGTCTCTGAATCCATTTGCAGTGTTAAAAATTAGAGACAAAGGGGTCTCTGAATTTACAGTGTTAAAATTATGAATACCCTTTTGTCTCTAAAGTTTAACAATGCAAATGGATTCATCTACAATTAACATAATTGCATGTATCATCTATCAACTTTACACTAATGCCTTCATATAATTTTAGTAAAGGTAATATTAATTAAATATCCAAATTAATATTTATATTCATATTTAATATTTGGACATAAAGTTTAATTTTTAAACTTCATTGATTTATGTTAAAAGTGTGAGTTGTTTTAAATCTAAGGTTAAATCTTCATATTTACATTTAATAAATAGATAAATATAGCCCTTCTTATGTTAAACATGTGATTTTGTTTAAATCTAGTATTAAATCGTCATATTTAAATTTGATAAATACTAAATAGATAAACCTAAAATATATATTTATAGATCTGTTAGTAAATAGGTACAAAAATTTATTAATTTAAGTATGAAACTTAATTAATTTTTTAATGATGTATGAACCTTTGCTTTTTTGTAAGTCAATGTTATATTCATGTAGTAAAAAAGGAGTACATATAGCGAGTTACAAAACATGTAGTCTCACCTCCACTGGGTTTGTTGACAAAAATTTGAACCAGATGCAAAAAAATACAAAAGAGGGACTAGGGACATTGTCCATAAATGGTTGGGCCAGAGGCACCAAAACACATATAAAACACAAAGAACGCCAAATAACATACTAGTCATCCAACGTGATGGATGCAGGGTTGTTTAGGGTTGTTCCTATATGCGGTGGAGGACATAAGTCACACTGACCATGCCCTTCGAAGTGCGCCAACCAAGTCTCCAACTTTTCTACTTTCTCAGTGAGTTGATTTTGGCCTTGCCAAAGCACTACCAGTATCTCCCGGACTTGGCACTGTAAATAGTGCATTTGTTCCAATGTTGCCATCTCCTCTACATGCTCCTCACGACATAATCTCTCAGTTGTTTCCATTCTTTCCATCAGGCTGTTGATAAGTGCACGACAGTTCTCTAGGCAACAATGTTGGATAACCTGCCCCTCATTTACCTCAAATCAATCAAACCCACAATTCCCCTTGCCACCATGGCCTCCTCCGCCCCGATGACTCTAATTTTGAACCCTCAAACCTCCACCTTTGTTATCCCCCCGCTTACCTCCTTCACGACCCCCATGCACACCCACACTAGCGATTCGTGCATGCCCCTGTAGTCTTTCCACCCTGGCGTGGAGCTGCATGATTATTTCTGAGTCTGCCACCCCCACAGGGCCATGGACAACAGGGGAGGGGGAACACCCGAACCACAGCGGGGGCTTCATAATTCACCAAGGTCGAGGAACCCTGCCATGTGCAGAGTCTAGATACCAAACCCCCCAATATAGAAAACAAACATCACCAGCGAAGGAGACAAATGTCGTCTCCCGCCACCACAGGGAAGCACAGAGACACCTCCAACTAACCCCTAACCCCTAAACCCTAAAATCCTTAATTTCTAAATCCCCTAAGCCCTAAACCTCTAAACCCCTAAACCATTTAACCCCCTAAACCCTAAACCTCTAACCCCTTAACCCCTAACCCCTTAAACACTAATTCCCAACCCCTAACCCATTTAACCACCTAAACCGTAAACCTCTAAACCCCTAACCCATTTAAATCGTAAACCCTTAACCCCTAACCCATTAAACCCCCTAAACCCCTAAACCCCTAACCCATTTAACCCCCTAAACCATAAAATTCTAAACCCTTAACGCATATCCCCTTAAACCCTAATTCTCGACCCCTAAACCATTTAACCCCATAAAAACCTAACCCATTTAACCCCCTACCCTAACCCCTAACCCCTAAAATACTTAACTAAAAAATCCCCTAACCCCCTAAACCTCTAAACCCCTAACCCATTTAACCCCCTAAACCCTAAACCTATAACATATTAACCTCTAACCCCTTAACCCCTAACCCCTAACCCCTAACCCCTAAAATCCTTAACTGTTAAATACCCTAACCCCCTAAACCTCTAAACCCCTAACCCATTTAACCCCCTAAACCCTAAACATTTAGCCCTTAACCCCTAACCCCTTAAACCGAAATTCCCAACCCCTAACCCATTTAACCCCCTAAACACTAACCCTATTAACCCCTAAGGTCCCCTAACCCCTAACATCCTTAACTGCTAAATCCCCTACCCCCCTAAACCTCTAAACCCCTAACCCATTTAACCCCCTAAACCCTAAATGTCTAACCCCTTAACCCCTAATTCCAAACTCGTAACCCATTTAACCCCCTATACCCCTAAACCCATGAACCATTTAACCCCTTAAACCCTAAACCTCTAAACCCTTAAACCCCTAAACCACTAACACCTAAAATCCTAACCCATAAACCCCTAAACCGTTTACGCTTGACCCATAACCCATTAACCCCTCACCCCTAACCCCTAAAATCCTTAACTGTTAAATCCCCTAACCCCTAAGCCCCTAATCCCTAATCCCTTAACCACTAACTTATTATTCACCTAACCCCTAATCCCCCAATCTGTAATCCCTTAACCACTAACTCATTATTCCCCTAACCCCTAAATGCGCCTAAATCCCCTAACACCCCAATCCCTAACCCCTTAACCACTAACTAATTATTCCCCTCACCCTAATCCATAATCCCTTAACCACTAACTCATTATTCCCATAACCCCTAAATGTGCCTAAATCCCCTAACCCGTAAGCCCCCAATCCATAACCCCTTAACCCGTAAGCCCCCAATCCATAACCACTTAACCACTAACTCATTATTCCTCTAATCCCTATAGCCTAAGCCTCTAACCCATAAGCCCCTACTCCCCTAACCCTAAAGCCCCTAATCCATAATCCCTTAACCACTAACTCATTATTCCCCTAACCCTTATAACAATCCTTAAAACCCGCTGGGATTAGCGATTCCAAATGAGAGCAGGTCTAGTTGGGACCTACAATCGGGTTAATTCCCGCTTGTTGGCAAGGTGGAATACCATGAGCAAAACCATGGGTTGCAAAAACCTGGAACCCAAAAACCTCTCCTAAATATACTATTTTATCTCAATTTTATTTTAATAGTTAATTAATTTGTTTATTTAAAAACTCTTATGGATAAATCACATAATTATTTTAAGGTCGACACCTTTCGAACCACTCATTATGAATTTATGTGGTTCATCATCAATGTTCTTAAAATAAATCTATTAGAATGAAATTGAATTGATTTTTGAAGCTTCGTTTTAAATAAATTGTTGAACTTATAAGAAATCACGGAGTGCACTCAACATCCATCAAAACAACAATAAGTATGATATTAAAAATGATATTTTGAAAAATGAAGGGAGGGTGTATTCATTTTTTGTTTAAATTTTATACCTTTTACGAGTTAAAATAACATTTCTCCCGCCCAAAACACATCACTTTGTTTTGTTCATCTCCCGTTGCTTTTTTACCAGAAATGAAGCAGCTCTCAGATTGAAATAAAGAGATAGGGAGTGGCAATGGAAGCCTCTTTCCCAAGAAGATCTTTACTTCAGTAGGTAAGATGTTGCTTATTTTGGATCTAACTGCCCGTGCCCATTATTTTCATTTCCATATTGAAGTGAAGCTCTTTATATGTCCATTTATATTATCGGTGCTTTGTATCTTTCTTTTGAAAAATGGTTCTGCTTCAAAATCACCCCAAGAAAACCGACCAGAGTAATTGTTTGTAACATAGTCCCTTGTCTTGTATTTCACCTTGGTTGACATGTTTTCTGGCAATTGATATGTACGATAATACTCTTAGAAATTTCATTACAAGGTGGACTAGATGTCATATTCATCAGTTCTTATTTTCTTGTAATATATCTCATTTCTGCAGTGGAATTGCTTTTGTTTGATGTTCTATGCATGCTTTCTAGCTTATACCAATTCAAGAGATCGAATCATTGGGTTTCTATATTGATGATATAAAAGTTCAAGAGGAAAAGTGGCCCTTTCTCCAGATCAGAAAATAAGGAGGAGTCCTCAGTTAGGCATTGGTAGTTGTAGAAAGACTGGGTCATCAAACTCTGTTGGTGAAGCAAACTGCAAAAAAATTCACGATCATCCTTCAACTCCCCTTGCAAAGAAGAAGCTTTCCTTTCCTATAAATGAAATCCCCAATAATCAGAGAGTTTAAGAGAAGAACACCTTGAAGAATGGCAATGCTGTTGCAAATGTTGTAACCAGCTACAATGAATTAAAGGCTGAGGACAAAAGGAGCCCATTTAAAACAACTCATGGCACGAATTGTAGTGAGGGTGAAACTGTGACGAGTCCAAAGAAAACCCTTAAAAAGGAAGTCCTATGTCATCTCAAAAGTGACAAAGATCACGACTTAAGAAAACATACGACAACAACAAAATTGTCCTCCCCAAGAAGCTCTTCCAAAAAAAATAATCATCACAAAAGAGATGAAAAGGCCAAATCAAAGGGTTTGAGGTTTGATACCAATAAGTACTTAGATGCAGACAACAAATAGAACATTTCTTCTCCCCGAGCGAGCGATTCCAAAAGGAAAGTTTTAGCTTCGGATGGGGCACAGAAGCGGACAAAGTCTCGAGGAGTGCGTGTTATTGGAGGGAGAATTTATGATTCTGAAAATGGAAAGACTTGCCACCAGGTGTGTGTGGGGATCTCTCTCTCTCTCTCTTTTGATATGCATTCCTCATTGTATGCTTTCACAAGGATTTTTAATTCCGATCACATCACTTGAGGTTGTAGTAGTGCCGGAAAAAGACACTAGAATTCATGGCGTCTTGCAAGAATGTCGTTGGCAATAAATCATGCACACAATTTTTTTCCCTAAGTGTTTTCTTAATAGGTTAGTTTACTATACCACCTGCTTCGCAGTGGTTTACATCCATAAACCCGTCCATTACAATGCTATTTCTTAGTTTCTGTCCTCTCACGCATACATGTGTTTTATTTCTGATAGTTTCTTCTGTCCCGACACAGGAACATGTTAATTCTTTGAATGTTTCCACAATAAAAATTCTCTTGGAGTCTATTCGGTCTAGAAATGTCGATTTGAAAGACCTTGTCAAGAAATTGAAGCTTGTTCAGAGTCCATGGCTTTTGTAGAAGCAACTAAAATTTCTCCTCTAAAGGGGAAAAATAGTTCACCTCTAGTGTCTCCATCAAATTTTGGGAAATCTGAAAAGTAATTGGTGAAGTCTTCCAGTCCTTCAAAAGTTCACAAGTTGCAAAAGCCATTAGATGAATCCTCTTCTCTTCCAAGAGTTGTTTCACAGCGTAAAAGATAAAAAAATTAAGTACTAGCTCTAAAACCATAAGTGACAAAGGTATTGATTCACATAGAGAGTCTGTTCTAGTTCTGAGGGTGGGGAAGAATCACAAGAGAATTAATATGGTAAAAATGGAGGTCAATTTGAATGAGGAAATCTGGATTGTAATATTGACAGAGATGGGAAGAGGATATATGATACACTTGCACTAAATGGAAAATCAATAAATACCAAAAGTAATTCCAAGAGAAAAAGCAAGGTCAAGGCCGAGACAGATCTTCCAATAAAGGGTATTTGTGAAGAGGGGAAGTTGGCAAGTAACATTGTAAATGACAAAGAGACAAAGTTGGATACAATAGAATCCCCTTCCATTACAAAAAATGAAAATGATAACATTGAAGATAAGGTTGTGACTGCAAGTAAACATGCACAATTTTTTCTGGCTATTCATGAAAGCACAGGGCCTCTCGAGGGGAGAAAAGGGGCTAAAATAAACCCAAAATCAAACAAAATTAATTCCTCTTAAATTAATTGTAAAGCTGGAAATATGATGCCAACAGAAAGCGAAAATGTTCTAAAGGTCGATGTGAAGCAAACAAAGAAAAAAAAATCGGAGAATATAGACAAACCTGGAAAGAAAGATGTTATCAAGGGGATCAATGATCAACCTATTTATGTATCTGTTTTTCAATTAGAGGTTGCTGAAGAAAAAGTAAATTTGAAGAAGAAGACATGCAAAGACAAGAAAGAGATGGATGAAATAATTTTGCCTCAAGGGAAGCCAATGCAGTTGATTACATGCATATAATTTTCATCAAATGATGTTGGATCAACATTGCAGTTTCTGGAATTTTGCTCAGCATTTGAACAAGTATGTAATTTCTTATCAAAAATGTGTTTTAAGTTCATATCTATGGTTCAAACTAAAAAATTTTCACTGTGGATATTTTCTTTTACATTTTTGTAGTTATACCTTTAGCAATACCATTTTTTTGCTACAAACACACTAGTGTGGCAGTATGAAGTGGAAAAAGTTTAATACTAGCCAGTTTACACCATTATTTGGGCTAACATCACTTCCTACTTATTCAGTTCTTGATTTCTGCATGTTAGATATATCCAACAACACCTTCCCATTCTTTCAGAGCTATGCTTTTACACTAGTCAACAATAATTGTTATAGAAGTTCTTTGATTGTTAAAATATAAGTAATCTTTCCAAGGCAGACTTTTGGAAGTATGTGTAAATGAGGTCTTATAAATGTACCTTACCGATAGATGACAATATATGATATGCTTAGTGCAAGTGAAATTCCAAAGCCTCTTTGATCATCAAGAAAATATGGTTTTGTAAGTTCTTTGTATTATGATGAATTTCCACTGTGCTGATGTCCACATGCTTATATTGCAACTATGAAAGTTTAGTCCCAATTTTCAGGCCTTGGCCTTGATTCTATCTGAAGCAAATCCTATTGTTATAGGGATTTGGCACATGCTTACCATTCAACATAGTAGTAAATGATAAAATTTGTATTCATAAACAAATGAGCAATGATGACTCATAAATGCCACTAAATGAATGAAAAACCACTGTTCTACGAGGATGTGTCCCTTAGGGTGGGAGGGGTAACCTCCATGTTTCCCATGTTCCCTAGGTGTCTTTTTCTTTTAGGATGCTCTAAGAAATTTTTTTCCACATATCTCTTTTGGGAAATGCGGTGAAACATAGAGGGAAATGCATTTTCCCAAAAGGGATTTTTATTTTTCCCTTTTTTGGGACGATTGAAGAAAAATTTCTTTACATATCTTTGTGGGAAATGTAGATGGAAACATTTCCCTAACGTGAAGGATGCATTTTCCAAAAGGAGGATTTTAAGCTTTTCCCTATAAAAATAATGCACTTTTGGATGTCTCTTAGAAAAAATGAGTTGCCAATTTTTATGGTGTCCCAATTGCTTCTACTTGCTTATTTGACCATCCCTATATGTGCAAGCAAGACTATGATTCCTTGTATTCCTTCTCCAAACGACTCTTTATTCATGTTATGTTCACTCTTTCCAATGCCATTGCAACTCTCACCTAGTCCAATATACCATCATTTCGACACGAGTCATTGATCCACATTGTACTTTTGACTAATCAATGCTCATTAAAATGTACTTTGTCAATTTTGGATTTTTTTCCATGTTATTAGAACCCCATTGTCAAGGTTCCTATTGTAGTCAATGTTCTTTATCCGCGTTGTGTTCACTCTTTCAAATGCAAGTGCAACCCACCCCTAATCCAATATACCATCATTTTGACATGAGTAGTTGATCCACATGGTAATTTTGACTAATAAATACTCATTAAATTGTGCTTTGCCAATATTGGATCTTTGGCGATGTTATTAGAATCCCATTGTCGAGGTTCTTAGTGTGCTTGATTTTTAAGGTGATCAAAGGTTATAGAGATTTTTCCACTTTTAGTGGTATGTAGAAGTAATTGATTGATTTCTAGTAACATAATTTTTCTCCAATTATATATTGTGCGAGCTTTTAAAAGCCTAAAAAAATATCTATCACTTTTCAGATAATATCCGATTGGATTTTTTACATATATAATCAAAAAATGGTCTGCATTTGTTGATGCATTGGTGAGAAACCAACCCTCGAATCCCTGGTTATTGGTGAGACACCAATCCTCCTTCTCTGCTCAACTTATGCTTCCTTCTTTGCTAGTGCATTCTTCAAGCTAGAAATCTGCAACATCAAAGATCAGGAAACCTGTGAGTGCTCTAGAGGACAAAATTGATTTTCAAGATTCTTCAACTACTCATAGGTCCTCAAGCAAACATACCAAAGTATCCCTTGTTTTTAGTCCTTTTGATCCATGGAAAACAAATAAGACTATCATTCAGAAAGAAACATATTTTAAAGAATCATTCTAACACAAACCTTTTCTTTCAGCTCCCTAACCTCATCACTTTCCTTGTTGGAACGTGCAGCAACAAGTTCAATAGTTGTAACCCTCTCTGCAAATTTTAGAGTGCTTATGGTCTCCCCATGTGCATCTAATTCAGGACTTATGTGCACAAACATGAGAGTTTTTTCGTCTCCACCTTAAGAACAAAGTCCAACATTATTACCACCCATGACTAGAGAAAAGAGGTATTTTCCTTCCATAAATATTCATTAAGGAAAAGATTGAATTTTTTACCTAAAGAAACCTGAAGCAGTTGTGTGAGCTTGCTATTTCGGTAAGGAACATGGGAACTCTTTTGTGCAAGAGTAGCAATCACATCTCCTAAAGCTAAAAGTGATATGTTAATATGTTTTGCCTCTTTTAACCTATCTCCGGTGGCCTCGGATTTGTCAACTCTCTCACTTCCAGCAAGGTCAACAAGATGAAGACACCCTCGAAGAATTGTTCCAGAAGTAAGATCTCTGCCCTGAACATGCACTGTCAAAACACTGCAAACAAAAAAATGTTTTTCATTTTTTGAAGAAAGGTTTCAAGAGAGACCAGTATTATTGAAATTCTCTGAATATTGTGTTTCAAACTTGTGCGAACGACTTATTCGATCATTCAGAGAAGTTGCCCCCATAATATGATTCTTGTTCCCAAGGTTCATTAAATCCATCACAGAAGATGTAGATGCAACAGGTATTAGATTTGCATCTGGCACATTGAGTCCATTCTGCTGTGAATTGTTGTTGATTTCCAATGTTCTATGAGTCAAGGATTATTTTATTTTGAGAAATTGAAATCCAAATATTTAAAAGCAAGAAAGACAACTCCATATGATCAAGAAGGATATCTTTTATTTGAACTGTCTGAAACAAGAAGATCTCGGACTTGTTCATTGTATATTTCAATCATTTGAACAACAACCTCATATATAAATGTATCCTTTCTTTATTTTGATATCTAGAATAAGTAATTCAAGGCTTGATAGTTCACACCCAAATTATCCTCTGTAATCACCTTCGAAACAGTCTAGACAAGCAAGGCACAAAAATTAGAGCAAAGTATTTCTAGGCAAGAATTTCTTCAGCAGTGAAGTCATTCCCTTAATAGTTTTGCAAGACAATGCTTCAAAATGAAATCGAATAACTAGAAGATGGTTGTTATTACCATTGTGTATGTCTTTCCAGAAACTGTTTTCCCATATGTAAAAATGATGCAAACGTTGTAACCATCCAACAGATCTGATCAATGGCCTAGTATCCAAAAACACTTCCTTTGCAATTCAACAAGAATAATGTTATGATTTAAGAGATTGCACCTTACAATCATGTAAAAGGTTTTCAACACTCTAAAAAGAGAGCCCACCTTGAGTAGAATATGCTCCAAATAATTTGTTGAATGTGAATGATTTACGTATATCCTTTCCTTGCTTTGCAATATTTGCAATCATAATTTTACCATCCTCCCCAATATAATCCATTGTACTCTGACAGTTGGATTGGCCAGGCAAGAATGGCCTGAATCGACAATACACCCTTACGCTTCCTGAGAAGAATAAGAAACAAAGACTCAACATGAATTTCGATATAAAAAACATCATAAATTTGTTATCCTATCAAATGGAATCTATTGTGCTTTCACTACCAGCTTGGTCAAGCAAGTATGCCCTGCCTCAAATTCTAAGTTTATATTTTATAAGAAGAATAAAATAACACAACACCATGCAAGAAGAGGCCAGAGTGAAATCAGATTACATAATTTGATATTCTCTCCTAGAATTAATAATGCTCATCTTCCAGGCCCGAGGCAAGGTCGAACACTCAATTCAAACACAGAGCTCACAGTCACAGGAAGATGCAGCATAGATAAGTTTTTCATACATCTGCACCTGTCTGGAAGCAATCTTACCGAGTTCATTAATCCATATCCTACTCTATTGAACCAACCTTGTTTCCAACTTCCCAATTAATGGGAGCACAAGCTTCTTTAAATGCACAGTAAACTGCCCTTTTCGAGCATTTTTTGGCCTTTTATGTTCCTACTACAAGCCTTAGGTATGTTCCCCCCACATCGAATTAGCTAAAACTATTCATTCACACTGAATTGGGAACAAAGATGCAACATATTTGACATATAAAATTTAAAGATACTCCTAATTCCTACCCCGTTATAATATTTTTGAGACATGTCAATTAAACTATAACACTATGACAAACAAATAGGAAGCACACCTTTCAGATCCAGAACTTGATTGTATAGTTGTGGATTTTCCTCTAGAAATTTGTGGTAGCCTGATGCAGCCTGCACTAATCCATACATATGCTTTCCTGTGCAGAAAATAAATCTAGTCAAAATTGAAGAATGCAGAAAAGCGTGGTTCAAATAATAACAACTATTTGTGCAAATCTCACCAATATTGTGCAATTGTTTATTCCATTCCATTTGCATCGAATGAACACCTTCCTTGATGTTATGTAGCATCCATTTCAGTTCCTGCTTATTTTATGGAAAAATCAGAACAATCCCTATGTTTGAATCACAATCTCACACACTTTTATAAGATTTAAATACTTGGTCCAATTCCCCTTTGTTGGAGATCAAAATGTGTTTACAGATTTGGAACAGTTTTTTCATCCTCATCTGCATCACTTGACCTATTAGAGAAGCAGTGCTCATGTTGTCCTCTTCTAACACCATAAATTTCCTCTTTTCCCTCATCTTCGCTAACATCAACCTTTAGATTGAAGTTTCAATCTCCGATGTTAATTAAAAATAGACATCTATTACAAGTATTTAGTCATGAACACAACAATATTGCAGCTCAAGCTCAACTCTATATTTATCAAAGTCCATTTCAGTCGACATCTGTAGTCAGATCCATTTTAGGCATTGAATTTTAGATTTTTTGTAGCATAAGCGTTAACATTTTCTGTATTCGCAGATAATTATATCCTAGCAACTTGAAACTAAAGTAACTTTTACATATGCTGTAGTAAGGATTCTAAGCAAACCTTGGGCTCTCCTGAAGCTTTTGTTAGTGCTGCCAAATTTTTTGACTTTGGGAAAGACTTTCCATCCCCATTAACAACAAGGTCTTATACTACCTTCTTCAAATACATGCCACAATAACAAAACAAATGAGAATTCACATATTAAGTTATTTTTTTATCTATTTCCATGCATTTCCAAAGAGCCTCTCTTGTTAACTTTTCACATAGAGAAAAATAATTAATGTTTAAGCATGATATTTTCGATTTAGTAATAAGAACCACCCGCTCTATGCTAGAATTCAACTGGTTCCATATTCACAGAAGCTTTTTCCTCTAAAAATCCTATACATGGTTAGCGAATATGGTCATTAGAATAACTTGACCCTTTAGCTCCTTGACTCCTATGGTCTAGGTTAGGTAGTTTTTAAAATCATGTGAAATCACTCATCAAATGAATTAGGTTCTTTTCTGTTTTTTATATGCAGACAATCTTCCAATTTAACGAAGCATTTCAGGTGTGCTCAATATTTCCCCTCTCCAACTGAAAAAGATATAATAATGAGCCAACACAAGACAAATTTAGGTTATAAAAAGAAATATTCCCAGAGAAACACTTTAAAATGTGAGAAAGGTATAATGATGAGTCAAAACAGGATAAGGTTACGTTATAAAATGCAAGAATCCTTGAGTTACACTGCAAAAAACTCTCACCAATCCATTACAACACCCTCCAAAACTGAGGTGTAATCATAGAACCAAGGAGTATACAAGCTAAACATGTAAAATTATTATTTGAGAAAATCATATTTCCCTGATACAAAGCTCTAAAGAGGAAAATCCTCAAAATTATAAAGGAGACTCAATAGTCTACCTGCTCACCCTGCGTGGCTAGACGCCGCTCAAACTCTTCCATTACTTTTGCTAACATATATTCCACAAGTTGATAGAAAACCATAGGAGTATTAAAGGATATTAGTGAAAATCACAAATATGTAGAGGCAATAAATGTGAACGACTTGTTATGTTCGAAGAAAAAATTGAAGAGCTTACTGTAGGCACTTCTTTTGGTTTTTTGTCAAACATAATTGATAGAGTGAGTCGATTAAGTGGTTGTGATCAAGGGTCTTTTTCAACATAATTCCCAAAAAATTTCTCAGTTTGAACACAAATAATTGTGTGCATCATTACATATCATCTTAAGTGAACAAAATAACAAAGACGAATTAATAAGGGGTTCTCTAAAATACCATCCCATTTGAATTCAAGGATTGATCCTGATTCGAATTCTCCCTGGAAAGATATCCTTCTGGTAAGTTTAAACCAAGATTATTTGGTAGAGTGCTTGAATCTGAAGCTGGCTGATAATTCTTCAATATAGACTAGGTGAATGGATCAGAGTTTCTCCCCGGTTTAATGGGTGGTTTTTCCACACTGGGTGGCTTTAGGTTACCGTCATACTTCCAAAAACCATTTCCACCAGTTTTTTTCCAATCACTGTATGATTTCAAAGCTAAAATGTAGTTCACAACTTTCGCCAACGATCCTCCCTGAAATAAATCTCAAGTAATATAAGCGTACAAAGGATAAACTGAGGCAATCAGTTCGTTGCTTGCAAGATTTAGGGCTTCTTTCAGCGGACTGTTTAAGGTAAAATCACAGTAAAGGTGTGTGAGGTGATTGATTTGATCAAAATTTCCCCTTAAAATTATGGTGTGCAGAAAGCACTTGCAAGTCATGTAGGAGAGGCTGATGCATTAGCAAGCACTGTAAGAGGACTTTATAGACAGCTGAGTGGGAATTATCTAATTGAACGTCGTGGGAGAAATATGGATAGTTTGGATGATGATAGATGGGCCAAGCCAGTGGATTATTTTGCTAATGGCTTTGAGATGCAGATGGATGCTGATCTTAGTGGTTCCTTTGCTTTGTTTCAACCTGGCCAAGGTTATAATACTGGCTTTGCAAGAAATACCTATGCAACACAAATGAGTATGAATGCCATCCTTCCTGGAGGGCCTTATGTGCAAGTACCACTTCCACAAGTTGGACTAGTGAGAAATAATTTGGATGTTGATAGGTGGTAGCGTGCTTATGGTTCGCAGAAGGGCTTGATTCCTCCTCTATATCCTTCTCGTCCCACAATTCATATATCAGAGAACCGATATGAAGTGGGCAAGGTTTCTGATGAGGATCAGTTGAAACAAAGACAAATTAAATCCATCCTTAATAATTAACGCCCCAAAACTTTGATAAACTTTTTGAAAAGGTAAAAGAAGTAAACATTGACTCTGAATCATGTATTCATGGTATAATATCTCAAATTTTTGAAAAACCCTTGATGGAGCTGGATTTTTGTGAAATGTATGCAAAATTATGTTTTCATCTTGTTGCAGGAATACTAGAATTTTATGAAGATAGTGAGAAGGTTGTTTTCAAGCGAGTTCTTTTGAACAAATGTTAGGAAGAATTTGAAAATATGAAAGAGAAGAGGCAGAGGCTGAGAAAGTAGAAGAGCATGGTGAAAAAATCCTTTCAGTAGAAGAAAGATGGGGGAAGAAGGCTGCAACATGATGGAAAATGCTAGGAAATATAAGTTTTATTGGTGATATTTATAAATAAAGTATGCTGACCGAAAGAATTATGCATGCATGTGTCAAGAAATTGATTGGTGAATTTCAACATTCAGAGGAGGAAAATGTTGAAGCTTTGTGAAAAATGATGAGCACTATTGGTCATATGATTGACCATTCAAAGGCCAAGGAACATATTGATGCTTACTTCGATAGGATGAAAAAAATTTCAAATAACCAAGGGCTTCCCTCTAGGCCAAGGTTTGTGTTGAAGGATCTAATTGATCCGAGGAGGAATGGATGGAAACGAAGGAGGAAAGTTGAGGGCCCTAAGAAAATATAGGAAGTGCATCAGGATGTCATGCAAAAACTACATGGATAGGGAGGCCACTCTCAAAGTACCAATATGGGACATTCAGGTCAGATACTTGTGATCCCAGTTGATCATGGCGTAAGAGGACCTGTGATGCCACCTTACATGGAAGGTGCACAGATGGGTTCACTTCCACATATGGGTGAGATTAAAGGGCCACAAACCCATATGGGACCACGTGACCGTGGATTCACGAGTAAAGATGCTCGGATTGTGGATAGGGCTCAATTTGAAAATCAGTCTATGCCAAGCCCTTCAACCCACAAAGCTTATGATGATGGCCACTTGACTATTGGTCCTAAGGGAGGTCTTGGTGAGGGAATAGGAGGGAGGGATTAGCCTTTGCCATATGCTAGGATTACTTTAGTAGATATTCCACCATTCACATCTCCGAGTAATAGACGAAGAGGTGCAGGTCTGATTTCATGTTGCAGTTCTGACCGGATGCCAGTTAGTATGAGAGATGAAATTTTGACAAGGACTTATGCTGCAGAAAAGAATTTATTTGAAAAATCATGTGTCCAGGAAAGAAATTTTTTGGATATTGACATAAGAGAGTTTAAGAATTCATACTCATCAGGTGACAGAGGTGGGAAGACTGAAAATTCTGAATTTCAATTGTAAGAACATTCCTCTCAAAGAACTTTTAGTTCACAACTCTTTAAGGTTCAACTTAGGAAAAAGGATGAAATGGAAATCACAAAATACTATAGGTGTATTCCTTTACAAACCTTCCATGCATTTTTATTATGTATTTTATAGAAGTCAACAAGTTTCCCTAACTTTTTCTTAATTGTTTATGACATACCATCCATTGTGAGAGATTTGAAGGAGGCAACTTTTTGTGTAGATGACCTTAAAGCACCATTGTTCCACTAAACTATGGTTTCACTTTGAATATTAGATTATTTTTTGAGGAAAGATGTTGAAATTGATCTTCTGGGTAATCTACTTACACATTTACGCAAGTCTGAGCCTTTCTTGCTAAATCAAGGACAACTTACTGAGGGGTAGAGTGAAATTTTGTGTTTGTTCTTATTCAAGTTTGAATTTATTTAAGGACTGCTACAGTCTATGGTAATTTGCTATTATGAATTAAAACTATATATAATTTTGATGTTTCTAGGTTGGATACTGTACTATTTTCATTGGAGGATGCTACTATTGATGCGCCCAAGTCTCCTGAGTTCCTTGGTCATGTAGGGTCAAAATCCACTAAGCTGATTCCATGTCATTAGAACAATTTTTCATCCTTCCTGGGAAACAACTCCATTACGGAATAGGAGTTTCCCAAGAAGGAATTTATAACATGAAACCAAAAAATTACAAGAAATGTTAGTGAGTTTGTCTTTCCATGGCATATGATAGAGAAAACTGGCTTTATTTAGGGCTACTCATTCATATAGGGTTCAATGTGCAATTAGTTAACTAGATAATGAATTGTCTTTCCTTAATATATGTGCAATTATAATTAATGGTTCAGCCTATTATTCTATCATGCCTACAAGAGACCATGGGTAAGTATGACTAATGGCTCATCTGCCATTTTTTAATGTAGAGTAGGTGGTCTCAACAGAGTTATAACGGAGTCAAAAATAACTATAAGCTTGACAACTATACAAATAGGAATTTCCCTAAAATTGACATATTTACTCTTTGTTGATTATGTTTTGATTTTGGGTGATAGGACCAAGGCAGATGAAATTATGCTGAAGGACCCCACCCTTGAAGAACTGAAATTCCTACCTTAAAAACTACCAAAAACTGAGGAGCTACAAGAATCAACACCATATTTGATTTGAACCTAAATAGTCTTATTATCTCTGAGTATTTCCCTAATCACAATGACCAGTAGATTATCCTCATGGATTATTTCTCTCATTCTATTTATTAGTGAAATCGACAAAATTTATCCCTACATTTTAATCTTGGAAAAAAAAAACATATAATTGTTATCATTTAAATTATCCATATCTCTTGGCGCCCAAAAATCCATTTGCTTTGGATAAGCTTTATCTATAACCTCAAAAGCAACCCTATTATAAGTTGAAGGACCATTATGTCCTCTTAAGTCTTGACAAAGTATGATGGAATGAAATTGGGTGAAGACCAGATCCAGTTTTACCATGTCAGAACCTAGGTTCATTGAGATGAAAACCTTGGTTTGAAGATATCCACCATACAAACTAGGACCACCCATACTTATTGTTGTCATCTCTCTTTCATCATCAAGATTAACATACTAAGGAACTATAACCCGTGGAGGCCCATGGTAGTCATTGCAATGTAATTTATTAGAATACATGCCATTTCTTATTATGAGATTTACCACATCCAAAAATGGCACCATTCACATCATTTTCAAGAAGTCTAAAAATTAGGTCAACATAATTTTTTTCACATTTACGACTTCCCTCACATTTGTTGTTTCTTGAAGCTCGAGCAATTTCAAAACAAAAATAGGCAAAGTCAAAAAAAAAAAATGGTCCACTTTCTTTTTATTTTCTAATATTATAATAAAGTTTTATTAGAGACGCTGTTTGTTTTTTTTTGGGTTAGAAAAGGGTTTGCTCTTGGTTTTATGCGACTTTCAATTTATCATATGTAGCATGTTGAGAAATGGGAAAAAATAATGTGTGACATTTATCTTGCAGAAATTGATGCGGAATGAGAGGATACATAGTTTAACCAAGCTACAATTCACTTTGGTAAAGGTGGAGAAACATCTTAAAAAACCGCTTAAGAATACACCATATACAAAGTTTGACCATAAGTAACATATGCATTTTTCTTTTGTAGATATGTTCTTTTTTCTACCCAAGATATCACAAAAAAGAAAAATATTAATATTGTAGAAATTGTTTGAGGACCTCATTGAGGTCGATTTTTCTGATGTCCTATTTGATTGATACTTTCTCATATGTCAGGAAGGCTTTAAATATGAATTACTAGGTTCATGAAACAAACTAAATTCAAGTTTTATAGATATAAAAGATAAAAACAAATGTCAATGTCTTTGTTTGATTGTTACTTGACTCTGTTGTGGGCAGGTTACAACAAATGTGATTGGAAAAATGATGGGGAGAAGATGCATATCACGTCTTGGATATGGTTCATTCGTTGTTAAAGATCACTTAGACACCTAAGCCATCGAATTTGGAAATGTTTCTAGTAGGAATTCCTATGGTTTTTAATGTTGTGATTATTTCATCTCATGGGTATTTTGGGCAAGCAAATGTTTTAGGAATGCCAGACACAACATCGGTGGACAGGTAAACACATTTTTTATAATTGCAATTTCCATTCCATGATATCATCTCTTTATTGTTTGATTGTATTTTGGACGTTCCTTTTGATTTTGTTTTGTCTTTTAACTATGAAATTGAAAATACTTAGTACCATTTCCATTTAAACAACAACCAAAGATTGAATATGAAATTAGTATTACACTATATTGATTGGAATCCTTATAGCTATTTTGTGTTAAAATATTTTCATGATTATCAAAAAAAGTTACTTT
Organism: Pinus albicaulis; assembly: GCA_034641835.2. NCBI lineage: Eukaryota > Viridiplantae > Streptophyta > Pinopsida > Pinales > Pinaceae > Pinus > Pinus albicaulis. The sequence goes on from CM076574.1 coordinate 1,367,079,639, forward strand.
CATGTTGTTATTTGAGTACATGTTGTTTATATACTTGACTAAGTTCATGCGTTAGAAAATGAAATGTTGTTGTGAATAAAATGACAAGGATTAAACATCACACCTCAGATTATTTGTTTTCACAAGTTATCTACAACTTGAGCTTTTTAGCATATAACTTAGTTGACATGATTGTTCCTAAGCTTTCCTTGAAAGTTGAATACTAAGCTACTAAGGTGTTCTTTTCTATATATGGTGACATTTTATTTTCTTTTTTAAACATGTTATCTGGCCACATTATAGTGGCAATTATCGCCCCAATGAAGAAAAATTGTTTGAGTTTCTTGTATGGGGAAAAATGGCTTTGAGATTGTTGATGTTGAGGTATATGTCCTATAAACTATTTATATTATAATTTAGTTTATATTCTAGTTTTAATTTTCTTTCATGTTTTACACTCTACGTTGCATCTTCTTTTGTTTTCAAAAAATGAACTCAGTATTGATGGTAAGACGCAGGAATTGAAAAAAGAGGTGAGCAATAACAGAGGAGCGACAAATGAAAAAAGAGAGAGAGGAGAACTGGTCTCGTGATACTCTTAGAGCCAATATCCTGCACAAGACACACATATAAAGACTGATGGTCAAGTCTTCAAAGTTGGCAAATTCCCTGCAATGCCTTGAAAACACAACGATAATGTTTTGAAGTGATGAAACCCCATTTCATGTGTAAATTGTAGTCCAACCAATATTAAGTTGGAAAATCATATTGTAATACTTTAACATTTCATATAATATAATTTATGTGGTTGAAATTATTTATAGTTGCACTTGATATTGTTTAGTATTGTGATTAAAATATGAACACAAATTAATTTGTGTTGATTAATAATGAACACAAAATCAATTTGAAACTACTAAATTAGTAGTTTATATTGATTAATGATGAACACAAATAAAATGAATATATGACTAAATTAGTCATTTATATTTATTATTAATGAAAGTAAATGAAATGAATATAAATGAATAAATTAGTCGTTTATATAATGAATAAATGACTACTTCAAATGATAAATTTGTGATTACAAATGACGAATAAATTTGTCATATATACGCCTATTAGTAGCTAATTTACAATATCTTATAACACGACTAAAATTTAGTCATATTTCTTCGGTCATTAATTGGTTTCAAACGATGAATAAAATTTTCATATATATGACTATTAGTAGTTACTTCACAGTATCTTATAACACGAGCAACATTTTGGTCATATTTCTTTGGTCATTAATTGGTTTTCTTGGGTGATCATATTTTGTTGTATATTTGGTCATTAATTGTGACAATTAATGACCAAATCAAAGATTAAACCAATGACCAAATCAATGACTAAAGTAATGATCAAATCAATGACTAAATTAATGAATAAATCAGTGAATAAATTAATGACCAAATATACTACTAGACAACAAAATTGAGATAACCAATTAATGACTAAGCTAAAAACGACCAAAATTTGGTTGCGTTATAAGATACTGTAAATTAGCTACTATTGGTCACCGACTAAAAAAGAGTCATTTATATGCAAATTTTAGTCGTTTTTTTAGTAACTAATTAGCCATTTTGTACTAGTGTACCATTACGCCAAGTCGACATCATGGGCACTGACATGATATCTGCTAAATGATTCGTACCAAATAAGTCTCTAGAAAATCTAGCCCGCTAATCAATTTTACATGTGTCACCCCATATTTCATTCACATTAAAAGTGAGGTTCAAGTCACTTTCTAAAATTAAAGATCCCATCTTCAAAATGTCGCATATTTCCATATGATCCCAAAATCACAATCAAGAATTGTAAGGTGCATATATATTAAGGATGTGAATTCTATGCTTCGAACCCCTAATAAGACCTGAAAGGAGGATACTGCAAAGGATTTATAAGATGGAAAATCAACAACTCGTGGATTCCAAATAGCAACCAGACCACTGTATAGTCCCACTGCATCAATAACACATACCTTACAGTCGAGGAAAATCTTAAGGAGAATAGACCACACCTTATGGCTTTCAATCACAGACTCTTGTAACATAATGATATTAGGAAGTTGTGCCCTATTGATACAAATATTTTAGTTCATGGATGCATAGATAATTTCGTATAAAAGAGTGTATAAACAAGTAACTTAAACACATGAAAATAAGATAAAATCATAACCAAACACGAGATCAAATACACAAGATGATTTGATTGCGGAGTTCACCTGGTGTGGGATATGTCTCCAAGCCCTGCTCAAAGTGGAGAGGCCTCTTTCATAAAATGGTAGAAAATTTAAAAATTACCTCCATTTCCAAGTATGGATTGAAAATGGATACCTCTAATAGATAAACGAGCTACACGGTTGGATGCCTGGAAAAAAATCGTGTAAAAATGACTATAAATTTGTCTCGTTCTTACACTGGTATCAAAGAAGGTCTTCTTGATGCGAGTTGCATGAGTGAATGCTAACCAATAACATGCTAAAAATAGGAAAAGGAAAACTTAAATCATTTAAACTCGAGGTGGGGCGTGCACCATGAAGACGAAACATGAAAAATGAGGAAGCCCGATGGGAAGAAGAGTGGAACTACTGCAAGATCTTCTACACTATGGTAGAGAAAGTTGAAAAGTTGTTTGCAAAATATGAGGAGACACTTAATCCAGAGAAGAACGAACCAGAAAATCATGCCTCGGTACACCATGGAGGTGGAGGAGAAGATCTCTCTCCATCTCCATTCACCAGTGACATTTGTTCTTCTTCCTCTTCTCATCATTCTAATAGGCATCATAGAAATGCATCTACGAAGCCATTTTTAAAGCTAGATGTAATTTAGATTTTCCCACATATAATGAAGAATGTAATGCAGATAAAATTAACAATTGGATTAGACAAATCGAGGTTTATTGCTGAATTCATCAAATCAAGGAAGATGAGGCCAAGGCTAAGTGTCACCTCTCTCGTTTGGTGGGAGAGAAAGTTGTCGAAAGGTAGAAAAGACTTGGGTAATCTCGTTTCTTCTTGGTCCAATTTTGTTTTTGCATTAAAAGATCAGTTTTATCCTTTGGGTTATCCAAAAAAGGCTTTAATGTAATGGCAATATTTGAGACAAGGAAAGGGTCAATATGTACAAAGCTTCACAGAAGAGTCTAGAAAACAATATTTGAATTTGTGTATTCCACTTGATTCACCAAAAATTGTAACAAAGTATATTGGTGCTTTAGATAGTTGCATCAGGAATTATTTGTTGTTATTTGAGCCTACTACTATTGATGTAGACAGTGTGAAGGCCAGTCAACTTGAAATTAGGGGCAAGAATGACAAAGAAGGTCAATTAAAAAATCATATTTCAAACCTCATAATAGAAATTTCAAAGGAAAAGGACAAGAAGGCAACTACAACCAAGAAGGAGGAAGGAGCAAAGCCATCTTGCACACATTTCAAGAAGGAAGCCCATGTTGATGAACATTGTTGGAAGTTGCATTCGGAGTTGAAACCAAAGATATTTGGTGGGAAGAACAAGAAAAATATGGTGGCAATCGTACAACAGGACCTTGGATCAGATTCTGGTGACAAGACACAGATCACAAAAGTGGGCATACAATGTACTCTTTCTCTTCATGCTAATGAAAATTATGAATTGCAGGCATGTACAAGTTATTCAAATGAGTCTCTTGTTAATGCACAAAAGAGATTTGAATTTTTCCACATTAGAGTTGTAATGAAACATACTAAAGTGAAAACCTTTTTTGATACAGTCTCACAAGAAAGTTTGATTTCAGGATCCTTGGTTAAGAAAATAGGATTGTAAACCAAGCCTCATTCGAAACCCTGGCCTCTTGGTTGGGCGTGTGATAGAGCCAGATTACACATAGCCAAGCAGTGCAGAACTAGATTTTTCATTGCATCCAAACTAGTAGATGAGGTTGATCTTGATGTTGTACCCTTGGATATATGTGGCATTGTATTAGGGAGTCCATATTTGTATGATAGGAAATTAGTTTTCTTTTGTCATGAAAACAAGTATCATCTCACGAAAGATGAGGTGGAATTCATTGTTAGAGATCATCGTGCCAAAATTAATGCCAGTCTTGAAAGTGTAGGTCAGATGAAGAGGTTGGTTAATTCTAGGAAAGGGTGCATGCTCATGGTTGTGAGAGAAGAATATGCAGAGACATCTGAAGCTTTCCAAGGTTGTGATCTTACTCTTAAAAAAAAATTGTATGAAATTGTTTCTAAATCTGATGGGATTTTTCAGGAACCAAGTGGATTAACTCCAAAGCGTGAGATCAAACATGAGATCCATTTGCATAAGGATGCTCCTTTACCCAACATTGGTATGTACAGGTTGTCGTCCATTGAGATAGAGGAGATAAACAAACAGGTGCAGGAATTGATAAACCAAGGGGTCATAAGACCAATTTCTTCTCCATGTGGTTCACCTATTGTGTTGGTGCCAAAGAAAGATGGCACATGGAGGATGTGCATGGACTACAAATCACTCAAAAAAATAATGGTGAAGAATTAGTACCCTCTCCCTCACATTAATGATTTATTAGATCAATTGAAAAATGTTGTCTATTTCACAAAACTGGACTTGCGCATTGGCTATCATCAGGTCAAGATTGCAGAATAAGATGCATGGAAGACCACATTCAAAACAAAATAAGGTTTGTTTAAATGGATGGTGATGCCATTTATACTATTCAATTCTCCAGCCACATTCATGAGGGTGATGAATGATATTTTCAGACCTTTTCTTGATGATTTTTTACTTGTGTATCTTGATGAAATTCATGTTTTCAATGGGACATGGAAACATCACGTGAGTCATGTTACAAGGGTGCTTGATGTTTTTCAAAAAGAAAAATTGTATGTCAAAATTTCTAAGTGTGAATTTGGTAAGACCTCTTTGGTTTACTTAGGTCACATTGTTGGAGGTGGAAAATTGAAAATAGATCCTTCTAAAATTGATGTGACTGTAAAGTGGCCTAAACCCACCAAAGTTACAGAGGTTTGTAGATTTTTGGGTGCAGTACAATATTAGAGAAGGTTCATTTCCAAATTCTCTGTCATTGCATCCCCCTTACATGTATTGAAAAGTGTGAAGAAAAAATTTCATAGGGGAGGAAAGTAGCATAAATCCTTTGATACATTGAAAGAGAAGATTAGCACCACACCATTTTTAGCCTTACCTGACCTCCAAAAACCTTTTGAGATCGAGAAAGATACTAGTGGGTATGTCATGGTAGCAGTGTTGATGCAATAGAGGAAAGCTATATGTTACCATTCAAATACATTCTCCCAAGATGTTGTGAACTATCCCACATATGACAAAGAGTTTTACGCCTTGGTTCAAAGCATGAAGAGGTGGAAACGCTACTTGATTGGAAAGGAGACCATCATTCACACATATTACCAGCGCTTGCAGTACCTCCAGTTGCAAACCAAGATTCAACAGGGACGTCATTTCAGATTGATGGGATTCCTCCAAAAATTTCACTTAGTAATAAAATACAAGAAGGGCACCAACAACAAAGTGGTAGATATGCTTTCTCGCCCTCCTATTTCTGCATCTATAGTTTTGAAAAATGCTTCTTTATATTTTGAAAATGATGTTTAATATTATGTTGATGATGAATATTTTAAATAATTTTATGCACAACTGACTCATGGTTCGTAGGTATACAATTATCATTTGCAGGGAAAATTGTTTCACCATCTTGGCAAAATTTATATTACCACCAATGAAAGGATGCATGTAATTAGAGAGGCACATACCTCTCTTGTGTCAGGTCATTTTGTTGTAGGAAAAACTTTGTGTCATTTGCAGAGGTTGTGTTATTGGCCTCACATGAAAAATATTGTGACTCGATATGTAAATGGATTAGTGTTGTGCTCAGCTAGCAATCCCACTAATATAAAATTGGGGCTCTACACACCACTCCCTGTTTTGAGTCGTCAACGGGAAAGTGTGTAAATGGATTTTGTAGGTAGTTTTCCTTTGTCTAAGAGAGATCATGAACATTTTTATGTCATTGTGGATAGATTTAGAGTAATGCATCTCTTAATGCCTTGTAAAAATCACGCCACTATAGAGGACATTGCTTATCTCTTCTTCCAATTTGTATTGGTCCACTTTGGTATGCCAACATCCATTGTGTCTGATTAAGAATCTCACTTTATTGGAGAGTTTTGGACAATTTTGTGGAGAATGATGGGCACAAAACTGAAGAGGAGCGCAACATTTCATTCGTAGAACTATGGATAAATAGAGGCTTTAAACCGTGCAGTGATACACTTACTCCGAGGATATTGTGGCAAGCATCCCAAGTTGTGGGATGAGAAGCTTCCCTATGTACAACATGCATACAACTGGGCAGTGAGTTAATCCACTTAGAGCTCACCATTTGAAACATGCTTTGTGTTTTTCCAAAAGGATCCCTTAGACATGGCCTTTAGTAGAGATGAATATTCCAGTGAGAAAGATGATAGGGACAAAGAAAGAAAATTAATTCAGTGAATTCAGATGATTCACAAGTAAGTGCAGGAGAAATTAGAGAAGATTCAAGATCAATACAAAGCTCGACATGACAAGGATCGAGTCGATCACCAATTCCAGTTTGGAGACAAAGCGTGGCTTCACATCAACAAAGACATGATGAAAGGGGAAGTAAAGAAGTTGATACCAATCCGATATGGCCCATTGACCATATTAGAGAAGATTCGAGACAATGGTTTTCTTCTCGATTTTCCAGCATACATGCAAATGTACTCAGTGGTGAACATTGAAAACTTGAAGCTTTATGAGCCTCCTTTGATCACGGACATGGAAGAAGTTGGACAGGTTCATACAGTGGACAACTCAATTTCACCCGAATACTTGGACAAGCTACCGGAGGACATAATTATTGATAGGAAAACTAGGACTTGATGATGGGGAGACATGGAGTACCTTCATATTGGTTTCAAGGGAATGTATCCAAGTAAGGCCTGTTGGATTGAAAAAGAGAAAGTATCGAACAATTCCCTCACTTTCCAATTGACTGATAAATCTTTTTGCGACCCAAAATATCATTAGTGGAGAAGAATTATCCAGGTGGCTGAAGAAATAGAAGTGGCCTTGAAATAACTCAAAATTAAAAGTCATCATATTGAAGTGAAACTAGGACCATATCGTAGTGCTCGTCGCCCTGATTCCAATGGGGCTAACGACACTCAAATTCAAGTTTGTATGCTCAAGTTATAGCGGGTAAAAGTTCTGGTCAAACTAGGTCAAGTGACAGTCACTAACGAGGAAACAATTTGGAAGAGTCCCGGTGCACAAAATCTGGCCACCAGAATGGGAAAATTTGTCGCCTCTTTAATTTTCCCAATGACCCTTAAAAACTGGATCCGAAATTTTATCCATTTTTGTTAAAAAATAAAAAATAAATATTAAATTTGGGGTGGTGGGCATATATATATATATATATATAGCCACGATTGTGATATGGCCATTTCCTAATACCTAAAGTGGGACCGACGAGGTTTGTACCCATGCCGGGCCCCGGCCAGGTTGTTGGCCCACCCGATGCAGCGGTCCCATCACAAAAACCACCCAAAAATTAACTCCGCCAGCAATAAAACTTAATTCCTCTCCAAATTTTGGGTGTGGTAGGTTTTGGACCTCGTCCTCCCTCATGTTATTTTCCACTGCCACTAACGACCCAACGTTTGTAGGTCAACGAGAGTTTATTATTAAAACCTTAATCAATTTCCATTTGACCAACAACAGAGAACAGAGCGGAGGACTAGTGTGGAACCAAGAGCGGTCCAAGGGGCGAAACCCTGAACATGGTATCTTTTTTTATGTTGAGAATATTCCTTTGGGGTCTAGAAGTGCTAGTGCCAGAACGAGACAAATTTATAGTCATTTTTACATAAAGTTTCGCCAGGAATCCAACCATAAAACCTGTTTCTCCATCTGATTTCTCCATTTTAAGGCCATCCCCGCAATAGGAGGTATAAGGTGTTAATATGTAAATTTCTTGTAATTCATTTTTGCTTCCATTTAATGAAAGAGGACTCCCCACTTTGAGTAGGACCCGGAGACGTAGGCCACACTGGGTGAACTCTGTAATCAAATCTTCTTATGTATTTGATCTCATGTTTCCTTATTATTTTGGCTTCTCTTCACGTGTTTAAGTTACTTGGTTATACACTCTTTTATATGCAATTATGTATGCGTCCATGAAGTAAAATATCTGGATCACCAAATCAAATATTTGAGAGTGAGGATCTTATGGGCTCCCCCCAACCCTCTAGTATTAACTCACAAAATATTTATAAAGTGCAGAAATCTACAAGAATATACTCTCTAAGAGCCTATATAGGGGATGTGGTCCTATGATAAGATAGGGGAGGATAAAAACCCTCTAAATGGATAAACAAGTCATTAAGAGAAGAGTCCTCATTGGGGAATACTTTGTGCACCTTGAGACGTCTCTTCCTTCAAATAATCATGTTCTTGCAATAATTAGACCTAATGTACATGGTGTCCAACGCGGAGAAGGAGGTGTGAATAGGAAGAATAACAATGTAGATATTAGGATGGAGCCTCAACAACTTGATGTCACTGCCGACTAAGTTGGTCGATGAAATGTCTCTATAAAAACTCCCAAATTGAATAATCGAAGGAATTTTATGCACCTCAGAATTATCCCATCTAGTGGAAGAAAAGGATAATTTACCCACAATCTTATGCACATCAAAATTATCCCCTCCCATGGAAGAGGAGGATAATATACCCATAGTCTTATGCACATAAGAATCCTCCCCTGCCACGGAAGAAAAGGATTAAATACCCACATGACCAAGAGATTGTGAGACTCGAGGACAAGAGGTAAGAATTGGTAGGGAGGTGTATAGGGTAGAATTCCCCTTATTACATTTTTTGTTAACTCAGAAAACACGACGAGGAAGATGATTAGGTTCCTGGCCCTCAAGATCAAATTGTGCATGTATTAACATTTTAATGTGTAGAATGTGAATAATAAATAAAATAAAATATTTCAATTTCAAACTATCTATATACTATCTAAAATAATATATATATATATATATATATAACACTTTCTTAAAATATGTTCAATGAATTCTCTCATAGATGTGAGTTGTACCATTTGAGAGAGGGAATAATATTCTTCTCCACTTATAACAGGAAATTCAGAAGTTAGGGTCAATAATAATGCTTCCGAATTCAATCCAAACAACGTTATGTGCACCCTTAAAGATCCCAACCAATGTATTGTAATAGACACAATAGAATGAGAACTAGGATCATGCATAATGGCAACCATCGTGGGGGGAATTTCCCCCCCCACCTTACTCTATAACATCCCCTCAGCCACACACCACACATTCTCCTACAACAATTGCCTTCAATGCACTAGTTTAGAATGGATTGAAAGGGGCTAAAACCAAGAATGATAAATTTGTGAAGAGATTGGAAAGTATTATGAAGGTTCGGGTAAATCCTAGTAGATCTAGAGCTACAACTCTAAATCTTGTTGAAAGGGGCTTGGTAGAGAAATTTATGGGAATATCGCCATCCCTAATTCCCTTAAGCAATGGATAGACATGAATCGGATTCCTTTGGTTAAGGGGAAAATCAAATGTGTTTGATGTGGGAAAGACTTCTTATCTTTATTTTTTGAGCACAAAGAATATAGGGATTTGATCTTATGAAATTGACCATATTTTATGGGAACTCAAGGGAAATATTTAGATAGATGAACAATATATTTTAACTCGAAAAATGGTGTCCCATATGATGTTCTAGTTTGGGTAAAATTACCCCATCTCCTTCTTCATTGTTGGGATGAAGATACCCTGAAAAATGTTGGAAATGCATTGGGAAACTACATTGACAGGGCAATGGTTAAATATTCAATGTATGATTTTGCTAGGATTTATGTTGAATTTGATTTAGAGAAAGGTATTCCTAAAGAAATTCAACTCTCTCTAGATAACTGGTCATAAATCCAACCTATAGATTATGATCATATCTTTTTCAAGTGAAACCATTGTCGTGATTATGGGTAGTTTGCAAGAATTTTCCCAAAAACTGTGAAACTGTAGATATACAAGAAGATGAAGGACAATGTAAAACTTGTAGGAAGAGAAAGAGTATGAATCAATAGGCACCTCAAAAATTTCATGCCCTTGACTCTTGGGAGCCTCATGCCTCTTCAGGTAAGCATCTAGCAGATTTGATTCAGTAAGAAAGAGAAGCAGACCCTGTTAAAAATCTCAATCAATGAACCCATTTTCCTCTTTGGAGGGTGATCTCAATAAAGGAGATACAACACAGGACGCAAAAAAGGAAAATTCTCATAGGAGGCAAGAAGATGTAGAGAATATGGAATCAAAAGGACCCCAAATTTATGAGAGTATGTTGCGCTCCAAGCTAGAGAGGAGGAACAAATATTTAAAGAACAAGAGAATTTCATGTCTCTGAAAGCGGAAACCATTCCACAAGAACTAGTAGAGGTTAAGTATGAAAATGAGGTGGAAAGAGATTTTGATGGTTCAATAAAATAGGTTTTTCATTTATCTAGAAACATAAGGAATCATAAGGAATCTTCCTTTTTTGAATTTACAAACAAAAAATCAGAGCGTGAAATGGAAATCCATGAAAAGCCACATAAGAAAGCAAATCACCACACAAATAAATATACTAGAAGTGCACATGTATAGAAGGATAAAGAAATATGTTCTCAAAGGTCAATGGAATAAGTCTTTGAGACAAACCCTAAATAAATCTAGGACAAGCTCTAGTTGGAAATTTCACGGGCATGAATCTATGGAAGGTTGGATCGAAAAAACATGGACAAAAAATGAAGGGAAATATTTTTTTATTTGCCCACGGAAATGGGTTCTTTGATTTTTTGTTCAAACATAAAGAAGATCAGGATATAATCTTAAGGAATGACCCTTATTTTTTCAGATCTAGGGGAATGTATTTAAACAAATGGACCCCTTATTTCAATCTAGATGAGGATATCACAGCTGCAATCCCAGTCTAGGTGAAGCTGCATAGGTTTCCATTATCTTGCTGCAACGACGATCACTTAAGGGAAATAAAAAATAGTGTTGAAAAATACTTGGATCGTGCAGAGCCAAAAATATCTCAATTTTCCTTAGCTAAAATATGCATATAAGGAATATCACAAGTAGTTTCCTCCTCATTAGATAGTCTGACTTCAAGATCAACCTCACACTTGGTAAATGGAATAATTTTCAAACCCCAGATTACGATGAAATCAAGTGCTACTATTGCCATGAATAAAACAATTTTGCAGGGGATTGTAATAATGCTCCAAATATCTTAGATCCAAAATCCAATAATGAGCAAGATGGCGAACGGAAATCGCAGAAGTGACAAGATAACAAGGGAAAATCAACTACGAAAAAAAAAATACACAAAATAAAAATGGGGCCTCTTCATCTAGGAATCCATCAATGGGTACCTCTTCAAAGGATAAAGAAAATGTGGAGTCAAATCCTCAATCAAGAAATGGGGCGTCTGACTCTCCCTCAGAAAACCCCTTCGAGGTACTTCAATCTCCTAAAGATATGGAACAAGAGGAGATTGACATCCATGAGGGTCAGTAAACCAACCTAGAATCAGAAGGAAAGGAAGATCCGGAAGAGGGGGAAATCCCACATGATAAACAATTTGATCCACTAGTAGTTGTTGACAAAAATGCATCCAATTGGAAAGAAATGAATTCCCAACAGAGATCGGTCAAGGGTGAAGGAGGTTCACCTTGAGGTGGAATTTTAACTCGGAATAAATATTAGAATATTATATGGGACGATGAGAGAAACAACCATGAAACTGATGGATGCAAAAGGAAAGGGAAAACTCCAAATAATGTAGCTTGGGAGAGGGAAGGAGAGAAGAATAAAAACCTGGGAAGCTAGCCAGAGATCACAACAACCCTTAAAGTTAGAAGTGGTAAAGGAAACGATGGATCAATAGGGGGAGGTTCCACTCAAAACCCGTGTTGAAATTAAAATACTATCTTAGAATATAAGGGGTTTATAGAACCCTCTGAAAACCATAGAGGTAAAATACCTAGTCAGATAGAAGAAGCCTTGGATTATTTTCCTGCAAGAAATTAAGCTTAGTGAGCAGGAAATGTTGCAAACAATAGAGGTGTTATGGAGAAACAACGCCGACATTATGCAAGGTTCATAGGGTGTGTGTTGAAGACCAAAATTTTTCCTTTTTTACACCCTCCTTAAACTCTATTCACTTCCTTTTTGACCATAATAATCCCAATTAAGTGTCAGCTTGCAAGGTTATTGGAAAAAACAGGTATTTAATCATATTTTATTCATATTTTAATAGTTTCATTGTTTCTTTATTATTTTATTTAATATTTTCACAAGCTACCTAATTGCATCAATTATGTAGCTAATAATCGATTTTGCAGCTTACTTAAAGAATCTGTCGATTCTGAAACACCAGTTGAGGAACAGAGCATATGAACAGGTAGCTAGAAATTGACACAAAGATATCCACCTATCCCTATGATATAAAAATGTGATAAGGACGTCGTATGAGAAGGCCAACGTGGAAGTCAACCTAGTGGAAAATACTGAAGACAAATCAGGTGAGCGAGAAGATCATTGATCAAAGCTGATATTTTTCCTCATGATTTTCTTCTTCGATAGAAAATCATGAAGATTATTTATTTGATTAAAAATATATTATTTTAAGACATTTTGTTGAGAAGGATAGGCTTATAAATCTCCAAAAATATTAACAAAGGAGGTTATAAAACCCACCTCTCAACACGATGATAGACATGTCTAGTTATTGTTTTAAGAACTCTTTGCAATCGTTTAATCGAGATTCTTATTTCACTTTGTTTTGCGTATAGATGTGTGATTAGTTTATATTGATATTTGTGTACCTACACTCACGGGAGAGCCCCCTGAGAGCTGTAAGGTTTCATTTTATTTCTAGTTAAGATTTCTGTTTCATAGGGTTAAGTTATCACAGTAATTATAACTTTGAATTTTAGAGAACTTTTGTGGCAGTTACAATAGAATTTTTTGTAGAATTCATAATAGAACTTGTTGTACAATTATTTTTATAGAATTTCTTTCATATATTTAATATTGTTGTGTGGGGAATGAAGAAAATAATCAAAGGGATTTATTATGGACACGTAAAATTTTGACTGATAGAAAGTAAAATTAAATGGTTTTGAATTTTCAATTAGAGGTATAATTTTTTTCAAGGTTTTATTTTCTGTCAGTGTGAAGTAGATTTGAATTTAATTTTGCTAGTGTGATATTTGTTTATGTACTTTAAGATTAGTTTTATTTTATGTCAATATGAAGCCGATTTAGATTTAATTTTTACACTTCATATTAACCTTATTTCTATCAGTGTGATATTTTCCTTTCTTGCAAGAGTGAAAATATTTTTACTTTGAGTGATTCTTAGATAAAACGCGTGCATAAAAAAATCCTAATTCAATTTTAAATTTACTCACATAATAAGGAATACTAGTAAAAATGGTGCACATACACTTCATCAGCTTAGAAGCCCTGATTGATAATTTATTAAGTAATTTAAGATCAATTAAATTACCAACATTTTGGCGTCGTTTCCAGGGAAGTGTATACATGATTCTTTTCATTTGAATAAAATTGAAAAAAGAAACGATAAAATAATATTTATGCATGGGAAAGAGATTCTAGGGTTAGATTTATAGGTTGAGGTATGAGTTCAATTCCAACATCACCACTCACCCCATGAAGACCCCGTAGTGTCACACCATCCACTGAAACTCGTATTCCATCTTTTGTAGGTAGAAATTTACTTCCTAAGGTACATAGATCTGAGATCCAACCTAGGGATTCATAAAATTCCTCTACTGAAGCTATAGTATAAGAACCTACATCCCCAATAGAAGGAGTAATATTTTTGTATTCAACTGGAGAAAAACTTCTAGGACAAGAACTGGAAGTACCTTGTCAAGAGGAAGGATAAACTTATTTTAACATCCCATTGGTAGAAGAACCGAAGGAGGAGCTAGAAAATCCAATTATATAACCCTATATTAGCTTTGAGGAATCTACAATGGCAGGAGAAGGGGAAGGAGAAGTACATAATGTGAATGGTGAACTTAGGGTTGGAGGAGGAAGGGGTAGAGGAGGAAATAGAGGAGGTGGAAGAAGAGGTATAAGAGGTGGTAGAGGAGAATCAGAACCTTTCGTATTTCCCATCTTCGATGAAGATACCAAAACCAAAATGAATAATACTCACCCTCCATCCTCCCTAATTTCCATGGAATAAGACATGAGGATCCTGAAGCAAGTAGGCCTTACGAAAAATTTCTTGATTCTCAAAAATTGAAATTATTCCCATCCACTCTTAAAGATGAAGCACTTAAATGGTTTATGGGATTAGGAACACATACCATGAGAAGATGGGAAGACATGAAAAATGTGTTCTTAGAAAAATACAAATATTATTGTATGCCTCATAACCTTAAAGATGAAGTATTTAAAATGATGCAAAAAGAGGATGAAAATCTTGAAGATTTGGTTGAAAGATTTGATTATAATGTTAAAAGGGATAAATTGCATAACCTAGATGATGAAAATCTGAAAGCTCTTTTTCTGAAATCCATTAGAGATGAGTGAGTATATATTCTCAATTTAGTGGGCAAAGGAGATGTTTCTCAATTATCATTTAGAGAAATTTGTGAATCGTGTACACATATTTCAAGAGGTAAGCATGGAACTAGGAAAAACCCAAGAGACCTTGTTATGTATAAGATTAATAAATCTGCAACTGGGACAATAAGTAGAGATGAAATAAGAAATTTTCTTGAAAATTTCAAAAAAAATATTTTAGGGAGTCTTAGTGAACAACTAGATACCCTTAATATTCAAAACAAGAAAAAAGATGAAAATGTTGCATTATCAATTTTTTATCCTAGATGAAAAATAAACATGATCTAAGAGAATGTCCTCTTGATAGTGTAGAAATATATGTTATCTGTGCAGAAAATAATGACATAAAGGAATGGCCTTCAATCCCTGGACTTAAGGCAATCTTGAAAAATGAAGATGAAACAAGCCAAGTTGAGTCACTTTGTTTTATTGGTAAAATACCATGGAACCCACAAAACTCTGCTATATTTATATTTCATAAATTCAAGAACATGAAACAATATAATGCTTCTCTCAGGATTGAGAGTTCTCTGCACTATCTCTAACTGTCTCACTCTGATTCAAGCAAGTTTGGTCTAATATTTAACGACTTCCTTGCCTCTATCAAAATAGCCTTGCTCACACATTCCTGAGCTAATTGAGCCCCTATTAAGTAGTAAATTACAACTAATTTATTTCACAATACATCAAGGGCGTCCTGATGACTTCATGCATGACCTGTACAATTTTCTAATTATACAATTGATAGTATACTTCCCTTTATCTCAAATATCAATTGGGTCACTCTTAGAACTGACATGTAACAATTATTTATAGTGAATTATCAGTTATTTTATGGATCACTGCATGTGAATTAAATCATATTTAATTCACTGGACCTCTCATTAGCTCATCTCTCAGTTAGAACTAGTTAAATTGATTTTAACTCAAGTAATTGAGTTAACTAATTAAAAATAAAAATAAACTACAATTGAACCCCCTAAAACTTAGAGTGAACTCTACATGCCTCAAGTTTGACCCCCAAATCGAATTGATTGAGCTAGCTAAGTCTTCCTAACTTATTTAACTTGTACAAGTTGTCATAAGATGTGGAATTAAAATTTCCTTCTAATTTAATTAAGGGAAAATTAAATTAGAAGCCATTTCTTCTTGCCAATTTCAACACTCCCTCTCAACAAGAAAGGGATTTTCTGCTACCCTGATCCTGCCTCTGTGGAACTTGAACTTTCCTCTTGACAGTGCCTTCGTCAAGATTTCCTTCATCTCAAATTCTCTTGCAATATCCTCTTTGGAAGACTTGATGATTTTCTCATCACCTATCGGTATCAAATCATCCACATAAAGTAAAATGATAAAAAGTTTACCTTTTACCACAATATGGTAAAGGTTTGCATTTGCTTCATTCTTGGTGAAGCCCGACCCATTGAAGTAGCTGTTGATCCTGGTGTACCAAGCATGAGGTGCTTGCTTTAGCACATACAGTGCTCTCTTGAGTCTACACACATACGAATCTCTGTCAAAGGTATCAAAACCTTCTGGTTGTTCGATGTACACCTCATCCTCAATCACCCCATTGAGGAAGGTTGTCTTTACATCATATGATGTATTTTCCATCCCATTTGCACTAAAAGTGAGAGGACAAATCTGATTGATGAGTACCTTGTGACTGGTGCAAAAATCTCAACGTAATCAATCCCCTCCACCTGAGAGAACCCTATGGCCACTAATATGGCCTTGTGTTTCTCCACACTCCCATCTGCTACCTGCTTCACCTTCGATACCCATCTAGATCCTACAACTGAATTCCCTCTAGTGTTGGGAAAACTTCCCATGCACTGTTTCTGATAATGGATTCATACTCCTCAACCATGGCATCAACCCAAAATGGTTTCTTCACTGCTTCCTCGAAAGAGGATGGTTCTATCTCTACACTCTCACTCATAAGAGCCTTGTAGCCAGTGTACCGCTCTGGGGACCTTCTTCACGTGCGTTGTGATGTGGGTGCTCCCACATTATCTGTAGCATCAAGAACCAACCTATCAGCATATTTTGTGCGCTTCCTTCCATCTATGGAGGGCCATGCATGAATGGGTGCTTCCACTCTATGTTCCTCTCCTTGTGGTTGCTCCACATCTTGAGGTTCTACTTTTGGAGCCAAGAGCTCCTTAATTGCATGCAACCGAAGCTCCCTCTCAAGGTAATTTCACATGACCTTCTCTTCATAGAATTTCACATCTCTTCTAACCATTGTCATCATGTGTATTGTAAAGTAAACCCAATAGTTGTGAGGTGTATCTATGAACCCCACAAATATCCCCAACTTAGCTGTTGGCTCTAGCTTCTTCCTGGCATCTTTGGTTACATGGAAATAAACTGAAGAACCAAAATTTTTAAAATGTGACACATATGGTCTCTTACCTAAAAAATATTCCTCTGGTGTACTCATCCCAAGTATCCTATGAGGACTTATGTTCTACACAAATACTGTTGTGTTGCATGCTTCCACCCATAGATGCAAGAATAGGCCCTGATCATGCAACACCACTCGTGCTGCTCCCACAATAGTTCTGTTCTTCCTTTCTGAAGCCCCATTCTACTGTGGGTTATGAGGTGTTATCAATTCCCTTTGAATTCCTTCTGAAGCATAGAAGTTCTTGAATTTGTTAGAGACATATTCTCCACCATTGTCGCTCCTAAGAGCCTTCACCCTCTTCCTTATATCTTTCTCGACAAGTGCTTTGAACTCATAAAAAATTGAGAACATCTGATCTTTATTCTGCATGAATAAAAAACAATAATTTTGTGAAAAAGAATCTACAAAAATCACATAATACCTATGTTTTTTCATGGAATCCGTCGAGAATGGTCCACACGTATAAGTGAACTCTCTCAAGGATCACTTTTTCCCAACTTTCCTTATCGTGAAAGGTGTCTTTGGTATACTTCCCCAATGTACACCCTTTGTATGTACCTCGATGCTCAAGTGCACCCTTTGGAAGTCGAGTAGAAACCTGCTGCATGATATTCAAAGCGCCATGGCGTAGATGGCCCAATATCCTATGCCATAACTTATCGATGTCTCGGATCTCCAACTTCTCTGCTTTTGTGCTCAAGGAAACACAATATTATACATCCAATTTGTAGAGTTTCTTTACTCAAACCCCAATATTTTTCACATGTCCCGTGATTTTGTGACAAAGGAACACCTTTCCTTTTCATATATCACATCATAGCCATGGTCTTCCAACATATCAATAGAAACCAAATTCTTCCTTAAACTAGGAACATACATGCCATATTTTAATGTGAGAGGAGTATCTGACTCCCTCTAAAAGGTATCTGTACCTATGCCAGTAGTGTTATACAACCCATCATCTCCCATATTGATGTGCATATGAAGATCCTTCTCCTCCAAGCTATTGAAGAATTTTTTGTTGTCGGTCATATGGAATGAAGCTCCATTATCCGAGTACCACACAGAACCCATCACCAATGATTCCATGCATGCGATGAGAGTGAAATACAACTTGAACTGTGAAGCAAGTGCTTCACTTGTTGCTCCTCCTGAGAGCTTCTTGTCAGTCTTCTTGTGAAGACCCTTTGTAGCATAGTTTCCAAGATAATGACATCGAAAACATTTTACCTTTGAAAAGTCTCGCTTCTTTCCTACTTGATTGGAATCTGATTTGGAATTGGATGTCTTCCCTTTCCACTTCTTATCCTTTCTAGCCAAGGAAAAATTATCCTCATCATCAGTCTTTGATGAGGATCCATCTCTAGTGTTCCGTTGAATCTATTCTTATACCAAGTCAGACCATAATTTCTCCCACTCTGGTAGTTTCTCTCTCCCATTCATCGAGTCCAAGTAGCTATGCCAATGCTTGGGAAGGCCTAGAAGTGCTAGGCTCACCAAATCATCTTGGGAAATTGTCACACTAACACTTCCAAGCTCATCTTAATAGTGAGTGAATTTTTTCAAGTATTTTGGTATCGTCTCGCCCTTATCCATCTTGACCTTTCTGAGCTTATCATTCAATGCCAACTTCCTGTGGTCACTGCTATTTTGAAATAGATCTGTTAGGGCCTTCCACATGGCATATGGAGTTTCCTTTCCATGGAGGTTCGAGAAAATGTGATATCGAAGTCCTAATAGAATCCTTCTCGCCTTTCATACATTCTCCTTCCATGCATCAAGAAGTTGAGAATATGTTGATGCGGGCTGGGGAATATCATCGTCTAAGAATTCCTTTAGTTCGTTGTCTTCCAAAACTGACTCCATCCTGTCCTTCCATGCTATATAATTCGAATTACCCTCAAGGGAATATTCGAGTCTCAATCCAGAGAAAGAAATCATGATCTGCTGCTGGTTCTGAAGAATAGATCTGCAGATTCGATTCACCTGTTCAAAACAGACTCATATTCTTCTCCTCTATTTTGATTCTTGTTTTGATACCATGTAGAAAATCCACATAGATTCAACTGATCTTGTAATATGCTAAAACAAAATGCTAAATATATTTCTACAGATTGCGGAAACCAATTACGATCACACAATCAAACGAACAAGAAGGAGAAATAATATCAATCACCCAATGAAGGTTATAGAAAGTAACATCCTTGATGGCTGGAGATGAGCTCTGAGGTCTAGTTTCGATGGCGGCTACTAGGGTTTCACTATCCCCGCGCTGTATTCGCTTGAGACCTCCCATGGTGAACTCCTGACATCTGCGTTGAGGGCCACATTCACATTGAATTTCACCATTGAAGGACCCACTCTCCTATCCTATTGGTTCGCGGCGACCTCGGAAACTAGCTATCTCCACCTGCTCGTATCTTTTCATGATGAACGCTCCGCACCAACTTCCTGCCATAGCTCGAATACCCATCTAAGGGTGCCTTTCATTATTGGGACGAAATAATTGATGTCGCTACTGTCGACTTTCTGATCTTCCTGCTGTTTGATTCGCTAGTTCATCTTGGCATTTAGCACCTGACTCTACTTTGACTGGTTTCTCTGCACTGTTTGGTGATGGTTGGGGTTTTCAATGGTTCCACCTCGGAATTTGTTATGGAAGGGGCCCAGGAGGAATAGTTATTGGACTACTCAGAGGACCCATATGAGGGTGTGGACATTTGGTCCCTATCTAATCATTTATCCACGGGTATGCAAGTCTCCCACTGGGCATCCCCTCATTGCAACTTGCCTCCTCGGAACTCCTACAACTCGGTGCCTTCCCCCATTGCATTCCCTGAATTGGACTCTTTTATGGTCCCGGCACTCACCTCCTCCTCCCATGTTATTCTATCAGTGGCAGAGTTGGATCTTATTAGATCGCTGGAACTCTGGCCTCCCTCCCCCATAACCCTCGCCTTTCTTACCCACTCTTTCATCTACCCCGGAATCCCTCCATCGACCTCATTCTTCGCGGTCCCCCTTATTCCTCCTATTTCCTTTCCCCCACGGGATCCACCCCCTGTGTACTCCCTCCCCCCCTTCTCAACTTGCTTACTCTCTTCGACCCCTCACACACCTGCCTCTAGGTGCTCCTATGGATTCTTTACCATTCCCCCCCGTCTCCGTTCACCCTCCCCCCGCCTCATCACCCTCACCCCCGCTATCTGCTGCTGCACGTTTTCCCCCTAGCACATCTCCCCAAGCCCCTCGGCACACCAAATGTGTCAAATCCCATAAGCGTCCCTCTTTCCTCACACTCGAGGCTGGATTACAGATGGTTGATGTTCTGGGCACTGTCGACAGGGTCCTTGTTGGACGAGTCCGTGGAAGGAACTATGGTGTTAAGCGACTGATCCTGTGGGCACAAGATATTTGGGGAGACCTCATTCAGGAATTTCCTATCATTCACACACTGACCAAGGGTTGGTTTTCTCTCCGTTTCTCATCTAGAGCACCTACTGACATTGTTCTATCCCAGTATTGGCACATCGAGATGACTCCGGTTCTACTCAAAAGATGGAGCCCTTTATTTGATTTGGATAGGGAACCTCTGGGTGCTAGTCCCATTTGGGTTCACCTACCTGGCCTACCTTATAACTTATGGTCTGATTATATTTTCATTGACATCGGTAATCTCTTGGGCACCTATTTGGACCATGATCGTTCATATATCACCTCTGGAAAAATGGATTTTTCTCGTATACTGGTCCACCTGGACACTATAGAAGGATTGGAGTAAGCTATCAATATAAAATGCTGCAACTCGACCAGGGAGAAGATTTTGGATTATGAAGGAGTCCCTTTTTGTTGTCATCGATGCCATAAGGTGGGACATGTATTTAAGGATTGCCCCATAGTGTGGCTGTCCACCAGTTCTGTTAGCAGACAACCGATTGCTGTGGTCACGGTTTCTCTCTAGAGAAGGGTATCGAATTCGAACCTCCTTCACTCTGTTGTACTCTCCTTGGCTGCGGTACACACTGATGCTCTGGATGCCTCCGCCAGGATTACTCATTCCATGTCTGCTGCTACTACTTCCAGACTCTCTCTGATTACGGGTACTCCCTCCTCCTCTCATTTTACTTTCCTATATTTTCTTTCTAAAACTATTGTATTGTGTTTTGTATAAGACTTGGATGGCATAACCACCCCATCCACTTGTTTCCCCCCTTCTTCTTCCCCCTTAACCTTCTCCCCCACTCCTCCCTCTATTCCCCACCTTCTTCTTGCCTCCTCCTCAACAATTACCCACCCCCTCCACCGCACCCCTCCCCATTGGACCTCTCCCCACTACCACTGCCCCCTGTACCTCTATTGCACCTGAACCCTCTGAATCTCTCTCCTCTCATTCCTACAACCTTCGCTCTCACCTTCACCCATCAAAGGGCCCCAAACAATCTGGCCCTTCAGACATTTCTCACAAATCTTCTTGGGGGCGCCACTCTCTTATCTCCAAAGCTATTCAAATCGCCGGACTTGAAGTTGATTTCAGCTCTCAACTCTCCATTGATGGGATCCTTAGAGCAAGAAAATCCCCCATTCTGGTTTCCCAATGATCTGCCTCTCTTTTAACTGCCGCGGGATGGCTAGCCTTGTGAAGAGACTTGCTCTTCGTAGAATCTTTTCTTCATCTCATGTCGATATCATATGTCTACAAGAAACTCATGGTACAATGGATTTGGTTACTAGTGCCCTCACCTCCTTATTTCCTGGATGGATTATACTTGCTATTGATGCCATTGGTCGCTTGGGGGGATTGGCCCTTTGTTATGATCCTCGTTGTATGAAACCCATTAACTTATGGGGTAAGGAAAATGTTTTAGATATGGAGGCTTTCTCGGAATCACTTAGACTGCATTTCAACATTGTTAATGTCTACGGCCCCTATTCCAATAGACAAGCATTTTGGGATTCCCTTTTAAAGGCCTCTATAATGGAACTGGAGAACACTATACTAGCGGGGGATATGAACTTCTCTCTCAGAATATCTCAATCTTGGGGGCCAAATGCTCGTGCAGATTCACTATCAGAATAATTCAGGCACCTGCTCTCTACACATCATCTGGTGGATCCCGTGACCACTTCCCCATCACCAACTTGGCACAACAGACGCACAGGGGAACAAATGGTGGCTCATATACTTGACTGATTCCTCATCAAGGAAGGGATACTATAGAACCTAGGCTCATACAGACAATGGATTGGATCTAGGGGCATATTTGATCACTCCCCAATCTATCTGGAAATCACTGGCACATTTATTAAACTGGCTTCCCCTTTTAAATTCTGCTCCATTTGGTTACAGAACCCTGACTATATCAACTTGGTAAATAACATTTGGAGACTCCCTCCGCCACCTCTCCTCAACAAACCATCCTCCATCTTCGCAACGGGCTCCTCACTATAAAGAAGTAAACTGTCATATGGGTACGGGAAAAGAAAAGTGTTGAGATTGCAACAAGATTATGAGCTTAGTGGAAAGGAGTCGCCTTCACTAAGTGGGCCCGCAGGGTATTTTTGGCGCAAAGTCTATTTTTAGACTATGTCTATTTTTAGACATATGGATCATGTTCTATGAGTTGCAGGATGCTATTTGTGGATGTTTGGTCAAGTCGGGAAAAATAGATGGACTTCTATTTTTAGACATACTGGCGGAATCTATTTTTAGATTGCCAGTCTAAAAATAGATATGTCGAATATTATTAGCTCTTAATAATATTTGGACTCTAAACATTATCTTATCCTCTTAGAGCACTTCAGTTTGATGCCTGGATGTGGCACATGCAGCTGACAGAAGGAATTACGCTATTCCTAGGGTTTAGTGGAGCTATTGCATGGTTGACTTCAGTTAGAACTCATGTGACAGAGTTTGGTGGAGTTGATGAGACAGTTAATGGAGTTGTGTTCAGTTTAACTTAGTTGAGCTAGTTGTATCTAGTCTAACCGATTGATACAATTAGTGAGAGTGGTGTGAATTAATTATTAATTAATTCACTAATTATTAACTCATAAATCAACTAAAGAATACATCAGTTAACTTCAGTGCATGGACAGTTCAGTGGAGACCAGTGGAAGAGGTAGGTGAAAGAGCAGGTTTACTATCAGTTGTGACTATACTTGTGCATGAGATTTTGCACACACATTGATGGAGAAGCCAATGAGGATTGCGCAAGAGCATACTGGGATTTGAACTTGGATCTAGGTATTATCCATATCGGATTGCGCAGTAGAGGCGGGCTAACAGGTGGAGCAGATTGGAGCATGTGTTTTGTATGATTTGAGCTTGTGTAGTGTGTAACAATTGGAGATTGTACTGAGAGCTTGTGAGGAGTTTTTACAATGATTGTTACATGATATCTATCATTATAATATACAGATAGTTGGGGGTTTCCAGCTTTAAGCTTTCCCATAAATACTGTGTTTATATGTGTGATTGTTTATGGTTTTAATGTGCGCATGCGATTGTTTATATTTCCACAAATTGATGATCAATAGTAGAAGAGGTTATGTATTATGCATGAAGCTCAAATAGTGTGTGATCAGGATAATCTCGGTGAATAATTTAACAGCTATTCAAATTTCTACAAAAATATCTGAGGATGAGGAGCTATATGATATAGAACAACGTATTCAGAGAATGGAAGCATCAATTGGTGGTGGGTTTGGGACTGATATGGATAAGATTCTACTCACCTCCTTGGAAACCACCCGTTCCAAAATCCTGCATACCATAAATGAGGAATGGAGGCTTAGGAGTCGTGCCACCTGGATCAATGAAGGGGATGAAAATACAAAATTCTTCCATCACTTTGCTAATGGTAGAAAAGCCATTAACACTATTTGGGAGCTTGAAAATGATGATGGAACGAAAGCCTCAACTTTCTCTCACTTAGCCCAGAAAGGGGTTGATCATTTCAAAGAGATCTACAAGGCCCCTCCTCAACCCTCCTTGGCTGAAATTATTAAGGTGGCTACTCTTTTCCCCAGGTATGTTGATGAAGAGACAACGAAAGATCTACAACAAACTGTATCCAATATTGAACTTGAATCTGTACTTAAGTGGTTCAAGAAGGAAAAGAGACTTGGACCTGATGGCTGGGTGGTGGAATTCTATCTCTCTTTTTTCGAATTATTGGGTCAGGATCTATTGGAAGTTGTAGAAGAAATGCACCACTTTGGTCATTTATATGATGCCTTCAATGCCACATTTATAGCTTTCATCCCTAAATATAATCATCCATCATATTTCAATGACTACCACCCCATCTCTTTATGTAACTGAATTTATAAAATCATCGCCAAGATCCTTATTAATAGATTGAAACCAATTTTATCCGCTTTTATTTCTCCGGAACAATTTCCTTTCCTGGAGAATAGACAGATACATGAGGCTAAAGGCATTGCACAAGAAAGTCTACATTCTATGCACACCAAACGCATCAAGGGCATGATTCTTAAGATATATCTGGCCAAAGCATTCAACCAAGTTAGTTGGCTCTACATTCGTATGCTGCTCACTCACCTGGGTTTTCCAATACAAACGATCAATTGGATCATGTGCAGCATCACTTCTGTATCGTACAACATACTTATCAATGAGGTTGTGACAAATTTCTTTCATGCCGAAAGGGGACTCCATCAAGGATGCCCCTTATCGCCCCTTCTGTTTCTCTTGGTTATGGAGGGACTAAGCATATGTATTATTGATGAATTCTCCAAAGGCAGACTGCAGGGATCAAATTATCGGCAAACTGTGTCCTCACTCATCTTTTATTTGTAGATGATATCATACTATTTCTTAATGGATCCCTTAGTGACACCACTATGATCAAAACTATTTTGACTCTATTCTGTATTGCTACAGGTATGATATGCAACAATCTAAAATCCACTATGACCTGCCATGGATGCACCCCACATGAAATTTATTATGCACAGCAAAGACTTCCATTCAATCTCATCAGATTTGAGGATGGATTAAAATTCTTGGGCTTCTTCCTCAAGCCTGTTAATTACAAAATTGTTGATTGGAATTGGCTCATATCCAAAATTGAAAAAAGGTTGAACAACTGGTGCCACAGATGGCTTTCCAGAGCTGGTCGCCTTACTCTGATCAAAGAAGTACTAGAGGCCACTCCTATATACTGGATGTCATTAGCATGGATCCCAAAATGCATTTTCCACAAAATTCAGAAAATTTGTAGGCGCTTTCTCTAGCTGGGCATGAAAGAGAGACACACATTTTCCTGGACCAATTGGTCCCGTATTGCATTACCAAAGAGATGGGGTGGAAGGGGCATCAAAGATCTACCTACATTTGCCACTGCACTTACTGCCAAGCTCGGGTGGACATTATTGACCAGGAACAATCTTTGGACTAGAGTGACAACTCTGAAATATATATATCCACTTTCCCGTTCTGCCTGGATTCGGGCTCCTCTTGAAATACACTCTTCGTCCTCTACTATTTGGCACACAATTATATATGATGTCAGACACATCAAAGAAGATCTGACTTGGCAGATTGGAAATGGTCGCATGATCCAGATCGGTATTGACTCTTAGGTTGGGTGTGGGAATGCCCATATCCTCCCAAAGGACCTCATTACATCCCTCCACCAAGAAGGAATCAAGACACTTAACCACATTTCCATGGAGGAACGTTCTACAATTTTTTCTCAGGGTTGGATGGATCCTTGAAAGCTTGAAATTCAACCACAGTGGATTGCAACCTGGAACGCTTACCTTGATGCTCTGAATGAAACCCGTATTCGAATGAAGGCATGTGAGGATGAAATCAGATGGACTGTTTCTAAATGGGGACGATACACACCTAAGGAAGGATATTCCCATATCTTTCGATATAATAAACCCGATATTCTTATTCCTTGGTGATGCCATTTATGGAAACTCAAAGGACCAGCTAAAGCGCAACTGCTTATGTGGTGTATTCTCAATGATAAAATCCCCACTGGTGCTAATCTGCAGAAAAGATCTCTCTATGGACCTCACAGGTGCGCTCTTTGCAATTCTGCGATAGAAGATGCCCATCACCTTTTCCTTCAATGTACTACTACTACTGAACTATGGACTCTTGCATCCTCATCTCTACAGATTAATCATCGATTGATAGGCACCTCTCTTACTGAGACCTGGGAAAAATGGTGGAATGCTGATAATCCCATCAAGTTACGAAACCTTCCCTTACTTATTTGTTGGAGCATCTGGATGGCCCACAATCGGGTCATTTTTCATGACTCCCCTCACCATTGGCCCTCTTCCGTTGCTCACATTCTCTCCATCTATCATTTTATTCCTGATGACCCTCCTCCTCCATGCCCTCGCATTATTAACCCATAATTCATTGATCACTCTCTCCCTTGGGCATACTTTGATGGATCATCCCAGAAGCATGGATGTGGTGGTGGCTTTATCCTACATCTCTCTCCACATCACTCATTCAAAGCCAAAGTTGGATTGGGCAGCGGTACTAATAACTTTGCTGAACTATCTTGCCTCCTATTTCTTCTTCAGTTCGCAATCACAAAATACATTCATGCATTACAATTTTTTTTGGGATTCTAAGATAGTCATTGACTGGTTTTCTGAACTATCGACATGTCACACACATACACTGTAGAACATATTTACTAAATGTCTCATGCTCAAAGCTCATTTTGATACTATTTCATGTCGGCACATTTACAGGGAAAGGAACACCATTTTCGACCTCATTTCCAAGAAGGCGATGCACTTACTGAGAGTGCATATGGAAGTACAGGAAAAAAATGACCATGCCTATTATCAGTATTTCCACAGACCTTTTTCTCCTGCATATGGATGAGGGGCCAGCCCCTCGATAGACAGGATTACTGAACACCACTTCACGTTTTTGTATATAGTCTATATATGTATATTTATCCTACAGACTACTACTGCAGAAAATCCTTCAAAATTTTTTGTAACACTTGTACATATAGAGGATGTATGTTATTTCTATATGTTTCCAGCACTATCTATATTGTATCTTTTTAGAAAATCTGCATATGCTCATGCATATACAGCATGTAACTCTTATTTTCTAATAAAAGTTACGATTTTTCCTTGGGAAAAAATATCAATCGCACAACACAAATATTTATTTTGGGAAAGCCTCATAAAAAAACCTCTATTTGTATATTGCATAAATTCAAGAACATGAAACAATACAATGCTTCTCTCAGGCTTGAGAGTTCTCTGCACTATCTCTGACTGTCTCACTCTGATCTAAGCAAGTTTGGTCCAATATTTAACTAATTCCTTGCCTCTGTCTGACCAACCCTAATCATGAATTCATGGGATAATTGAGCCCCTATTAATTAGGAAATTCCAATTAATTGATTGTGCAACACATTCAAGGCGTCCTGATGACATCATGCATGACCTGTACAATTTTCTAATTATACAAATTATAGTCTACTTCCCTTTAACTCCAATATCAACTGGGTCACTCTTAGAACTGAAATGCAACAACCATTTATAGATAATTATCAATTATCTAATTGATCATTGCATGTGAATTATATCATATTTAATTCACTGGACCTCTCACTGGCTCATACCTTAGTTATAACTAGTTAAATTGATTTTAACTCAAATAACTGAGTTAACTAATTACAAATCAAAATATATTGCAACTGCACCCCCTAAAACTTAGAGTGTACTATACATGCCTCCAGTTTGAGCCCCAACTCGAATTGACTGATCTAACTAAGTATTCCTAACTCAGTTAACTCATACAAGTTGTCATACAATGTGGAATTACAATTTCCTTATAATTTAATTAAGGGAAAATTAAATTAGAAGCCATTTCTTGTTGCCAATTTCAACAAATGGTATCGATATTCTAAACACATTGATTGATTTAGAAGCAAATTTCAATATCATGAGTAAAAAAACTATGGATCAATTAAAACTTTCCAATCTTCAATACACACCAACATTACTACAATTAGCAGATAGATATGTTATCAAACCAGATGGTGTGTTAGAAGATGTATCTGTCTCCTTATATTTTTGGGAATATCTTATTGATTTTATGATTTTAACTCCCAAGAATAATTTAGGAGGAAATCCATTGATTCTAGGCAGACCATGGTTAGCTACAACTGATGCTTTCATAAGTTGTATATCTGGTGATATGTTTATCTTTGATGGAACCTCTACTAAGAAATTCACACTATATCCCCCTACAAAAAAAACAATAGAAGTAGAAAGTGAAGTTTGTATAGATGATGATAATGAAGACTTTGATATACAACCAATATTTTATAGTTCACAAATAGATGAAGAAGATCAGATTTTAAATTTAATGAATAATAATGATTCTTCCTTGTATTGTGAACAAGACCAAGGTTTTCAAGAAAAATGCAATGCTTAATATTTATCATCTCATCAAATGGCTTTACATTCTATGGAAAATTTTGGAAATTCTTTAATAGAAATATTTCTAGGAAAACTTTTTAATATTCATGACAATATGGAAGAATCCCAAAAGAAATAATTAATAAAGATGTTACAAGAACATTCCTCTACTTATGCATGTGAATACATTGATATGAAAGGAATTGATCCTAACACTTGTATGCATCATATTTATATTGAAGAAAATTCCAAACCAGTTCGACAACCCTAGAGGAGGATGAATCCAAATCTAAGGGAAATCCTTAAAGAGGATTTACAAAAACTGTTGACTGTGAACTTCATTTATCCAATATCAGATACTTAGTGGGTATCACAATTAGTAATTGTTCCAAATACAAATGGAAAATGGAGTGTATGCATTGATTATAGGGAATTGAATTAATCTACCTTGAAAGATCATTTTCCACTTTCCTTTATAGATCAATTCCTTGATACACTGGCAGGGAGAACACATTTTTCATTCTTGGATGGTTTTAGTGGATATAACCAAATCCAAGTAGCTCTAGAAGACGAAGACAAAACAAATTTAACATGTCCATGGGGAACTTATGCTTATAGGGTAATTACTTTTGGATTATGCAATGCACTCGCAACATTCCAAAGGGCAGTTCTAGGCATTTTTTCTGATCTAATTCATGATTGTGTAGAAGTTTACATGGATGATTTTACTATCTTTGGGAATTCTTTTGAGGAAGCTCTCAAAAATTTGGAAAAAGTTCTCATTATATGTAAAAAAAATAAATATCTCAATAAGTCATGAAAAAGTTTTATGATGTTCATAGAGGGAATTGTTTTAGGCCACTATATTTCAGGAAATGGAATTAAAGTGGATGCATATAAAGTATAATTTATTTCCAAGTTATCAGTTCCTACTTGTCAAAGAGATGTTAAAATTTTTCTTGGTTTTACTGGTTATTACAGAAGATAGCCTCTCCACTTTTCAAATTTCTTACAAAATATTGTGAATTCGTTTGGAATTTTGGTTGCCAAAAAGCTTTTGAAACATTGAAAGAAAAGGTTTCCAAAGCACCCATTTTAAGAGGACCAAATTGGAATCTCCCTTTTCATATTTCAACCGATGCTTTAGATACAACCTTAGGAGCTGTATTGGGACAAAAATATTTGACTACTTATGCCATTTATTACACAAGTAAAAGTTTGATTCCTGTAGAGTTGAATTATACTTTAACAAAAAAGGATTTTTTAGCTATTGTACATGCCATTAATAAGTTTTGACATTATATCACTGATTATGAAGTTTTTATTCACACAGATCACTCTGCAATTAGATATTTAATGAATAAATAAATTACTAATGGCAGAGTTATAATATGGTTATTGCTATTACAAGAATTCAATATTACTATTTTGGATAGGCATGGAAAGGAAAATATAGTTGCTTATTTTCTATCTGGAATCCAAAATGATAATAAGGATGTTCTCGTAAAGGATAATTTTCCTGACGAATATATTTTTTTAGTATGTATTAAATCTCCTTGGTTTGCAGATATTGTTAACTATTTAGCCACATGGAAGTTACCTTCTTATTTGTCTCCTAGAGGAAAAAGGAAAGTTATTCAAACTAGTGCATCTTACTCATGGATAAATGGAGAATTGTACAAAAAATGACATGATTTAATCATTCAAATATGTGTCAGAGAGGATGAAGTGCCAAAAATATTAAAGGCTTGTCATGATGAACCATGTGGAGGACATTTTGCTGATAAAATGACCGTCTATAAAATCCTTCTCTTAGGATATTCTTGGCCTTCTCTTTTTAGAGATGCCAAATAATATGCTAAGAGATGTGATAGTTTTCAGAGAATGGGAAAGCTTGTTCCTTCAGATGAGATGCCTCTACAACCACGGGTAGTTATTGAACCTTTTGAAAAGTGGGATTTGGATTTTGCTGGTCCAATTAATCCGCCATCAAGACAAAAAAGGTACATTATTGTCTGTACATATTATGTCACGAAATAAGTAGAAGCTAAATCACTTCCTTTTGCTACTGAAAAATGCAATAGTTTCATTTCTTTTTTAGGATATCTTTACTCGTTTGGTGTCCCAAGGGAAATTGTGACAAATCAAGGTACTCAATTTACATCCAAGTTTGTGCAGAAGCTAATGGAGGAATACAAAATCAAACATCGAAAATCCACTCCATATCATTTGCAAGCAAATGGACAAGTTGAAGCTACTAATAAAGTACTTGAAGAAATTCTTACCAAAATTGTACATCTGCATAGAAAAGATTGTTTGATTGGGAAGAAAATATTCCAGAAGCTTTATGGGTATATTGTACCACATGGAGAAACACAACATGGCATACTCCTTATGAAATTTTTTATGGGAAGAAATTCTTGTTTCCTATTGAGTTCCAAATAAAGACCTTCAAAACAATAGTCAAATTGGGTCTTGATATATTAGAAGCCCAAAAACAAAGAATGGAGCAATTGAATGAAATTGATGAGAAACAACAAGATGCTATTCAAAAAACCAACATAGTTCAACAACAAAGGTCCAGATGGCATGATAAGTTTATCAAAGACAGGAGGTTCCAACCGGGTGATTGGGCATTACTTTTTAATTCTAAATTTAAATATTTTCAAGGAAAATTTCATACTCACTGTCTTGGTCCTTATGAGATTGAAACTGTCTTTGACAATGAAGCAATTAGAATTAAAATCATTGATGAAGAGAAAATAACTTTCCTTGTAAATGGTCATAGATTATGAATATATCATAAACCATTGACAAAGGAAGAGTTTATTAAAAATATACAAGATAATCTTGATTTGAATTTGGTCAGGGAAGATTCTCCTCCCTCTCCAACTTAGATTACAAACCGCTTTCAATTTTCTTAAAAAAAATAAAAATTAAAAAATAGGAGAAAAAAATACTAAAAAAAAATATAAATAATTGTATAAACATGAAAACCAACATTGTTGGCATGTTTATATAGAAAATCTACGTTGAAAACCAAGAATTATTGGTAGCCTGTATTTTTTTTTATAATTTCGCTATTCTTTTCCCATTTCTTTTATTCCTCTTTTGCAGAAATAAAACAACTACAAAATTGTCAATAATTTGCAGCTCTCATGAAATTTTGCAGCTCACGTGACAAATTACAACCAAAGAAACCTGAATGGAGATTGTAGCGAGAGAAACTTGAGCAACCAAAAATAGAACAAATTAGTAAGGAAGAATAAAAGGTATGTAAATATTAATCAAATATTAAAAAAGACATTAAATTATAATATATATAGATGATTATGTCAAAACTAATGTTCGTTACCTCCGCCATTTCTATAATCATGTCTTATCACAGGATATGAAAGAGTCATTAAAACCTTGCCATCATTCGAATTTATTCCACTTCCTCCATATATCATCCCATTTCTTCTGTATCCCATATCATTTTCCTCGCATCATATCCCACTTCCTTCATCCCTGTTTCATTTTTCTCTGCCGAAAACATCTCAACTGCTAATCTCATCCTTACTACCAAAACTCCATAATTATGTCAAAAAGGGAAATTAATGACTGAAAATTCCTCAACATGGAAATTATTGTGCATTCTGAGACGAATGGGACCAATTTTCTTGAAGCCTATCCACAAGTGAAGCAACAATTAAAACATGCACGATGGTTACAGTTCTTTGAGAAGTTCGATGGGTATGAAAAGGAGGTCACTAAGTCATCTACTCGGGCCTATGATGGGATAGAAGCAAAAATTGGAGATATCAAATTGGTCTTGACAGATTCGTTTATGGAAGAAGCTACATGATTACCAAGAAATGGGGAAAGTTGGTTTAAAAATCAAAGAAAAAGACAGGGAGAGCTTCCTTAAAAACCTAGGTATGGACATCTCCATTTTCAAGGAAGGAATTCCAGTAACAATTTTAAAAAGTAAATGAAGAATTTTTATTAGTCATTAAAAAGTTTACAACCTGTGAGGGTAGGTTTGGGAATATTTTCTTCTACCATGCTCGGTTGTTGATGCATTTTATTAATGGCAACAAAATCGGTTTACCATATTTCCTACTTTGTATTTTAAGAAAAATGGCTGCTAATATCCAAAGGAAAATACAATTTATTGATAATGCTATATATCATCATGAGTTAGTAAAGATTCTGATTGAAACTCATTTGAGGAGTAAAGGGGATAATTGGGAGGATTTTCTGATTTGAAATCACTTTAAAGAAGTTGAGAAAAGTTAATCCAGTTCTAAAATAAGGAGTCAACGGAAATTTCCCTCAAACCCTAAGCGTCAGAACCAAGATTTACTTGCACAAGAAATACAACTCACCGAAGGATTCCGATGACAAATCCCTCTTGCAAATGATTTTGAAAATCTTAAACAAAAGAATGTTAGAAAGAAGAAATCCATGAATACAGATGAATTCCCATTGAAAGAAGAAACAAAGCAAGAAAAAGCAGGCTCCCACTGCTGAAAAACCACCAATAAAAGTAAGAAGTCCACGATTTATGAAATCAACCATTGAATAGTCTCCAAGTTTTGTTGATTTAAAAGAAGAATAAGAACCAATAATACAATCAACAATTGCAAGTCCAACAAGAAAGACCCCAGAAATCGATCCTGTCCAACAATAAATTTATAATTATATAGTCTCTTGAATAAAATGCCAAAGGGAAATTTGTTGATTCATATTCAAATTAAGAAGAAATTCTAAATGAAGAAATTCATTTCAGTCCTCCAGAAGAATCTAGAATTGAAGATACTCTTAAACATGCATTTTTTGAACGGGAAGTGATAATAAGTATCTGAAGCAGGAACATGAAGCAATGGAGATACAAAATGACATTGAAATAACTCAAAACGATAATATTCTCCTACATCTTTTCCATTGGTACAAGAAAAACAAGAAATTAAAGGCTAAAAATAAACTCCTCGAGAGCAAGATTAGTTTACAGTGTAGGATTTTAATAAAGAAACCAAGAATGACAACCAGTAACAGAAAATAAAAAAGTATTAATTTATATGTTCTTTCTCAAGCCTTAGAGATAGCTCAGTGACAGAGTGGGTTACAAAATTTTGAAATTTTGTGCATGAGTACATGCAATATCTTCCGTGTGGGGGAATGTTGCAGACCAAAATTGTTCCTTTTTACACCCTCCTTAAACTCCATTCTCTTCCTTTTTGACCATAATAACCCCAAATAAGTGTAATCTTGCAAGATTATTGACAAAAACATGTATTTAATCAGCTTTTTTTCATAGTTTCATTGTTTCTTTATTATTTGATTTAATATTTTCACAAGCTACCAAATTGCATCAATTCTGCAGATAATAATCGATTCTGCAACTTACTTGAAGAATCTATAGGTTCCGAAACACCAGTTGAGGGACGAAGCATATGAATAGGTAGGTGAAAATTGGCACAACGATATCCACCTATCCCTATGATCTAGCAAGGTGATAAGTACGTTGTATGACTAGGTGAACGTGGAAGTTAACCCAGCAGAAAAGCCCGAAGATAAATCAGGTGAGCAAGAATATCTTTGATAAACGATGATATTTTGCCTCATGATTTGCTTCTTTGATAAAAAATCATGAATAATAGTTATTTTAAGACATTTTTTTGAGAAGGACAGGCTTATAAATCTCCAAACAGTTTAACAACGGAGGTTATAAAACCTGCCTCTTGGAACGATGATACACTTGACTGGTTATTGTCTTAAAAACTCTTGCAATCATTTAATTGAGCTTCTTATTTCATTGTGTTGTGCGTTTAGATGCGTGATTAGTTTCTATTGATCTTTGTCTAACTGCACTCATGGGAGGGCTCCCTGTGACTTGTAAGGTTTCATTTTTATTTCTAGTTAAGCTTTCTGTTTCATAGGATTAAGTTATCATAGTAACTATAACTTTGATTTTCAGATAATGCTTGTGATAGTTACAAAAGAATTTGTTGTAGAATTCGTAATATAAATTTTTGTACAAATATTTTTATATAATTTTTTCATAGATTTAATCTCATTGTGTGAAGAATGACAAAAATAATCAAAGGGATTTATTATGCAAATGTAACATTTTGATTGATAGAAAGTAGAATTATTTGGTTTGGAATTTGCAATTAGAGGTATAATTTTTTTCAAGGTTTTCTTTTCTTTTAGTGTGAAGTTGATTTAAATTTAATTTTGCTAATGTGATATTTATTTCTGCACTTTAAGATCAGTTTTATTTTCTTTCAATATGATGCATATTTATATTTAATTTTTGCACTTTAGATTAACTTTATTTCTATCAGTGTGATATTTTCCTTTCTTGCAAGAGTGACAATATTTTTACTTTGAGTGTTCTTAGATAAAACATGTGCATGAAAACATCATAATTCAATTTGAAAGTTACTCAAATAATAAGTAATCCTAGTAAAAATGGTGCACATACACTTCATCAGCTTACAAGCCCTGGTCGATAATTTATGAAGTAATTTAAGATAAATTAAATTATCAACAGTGTATCAAGAGGTATAGGTACATTTTGGCCCTTGAAGCATTTTTCATTGGTAGATTGTATGAAGTATCAATATTGGATAGTTGTTTTGCTTGAAAGGAAGGATTCAGGAGAGAGAATCACTTTGGTCAATGTATATGCTTCGGTGCTCTATGGAGATAAAGAAGAATTTTGGGACTCCTTCCAACTCATTGATGAAAGGGACTAGAGTACTAATAGTATCCTGGGGGGAGACTTTAATATTGTCATTAGCACAAGGAGTAAACCCGATTCGGGACCCCTTCAGGGAACACATGAAAGATATAATTGGATATTGGGATTTGGTCTATGTCCAACCCAAAGCCGGTAGGTACACATAGACTAGTTGAAGAGTTGGAGAAAATTTTATAGCAGCTTAGCTCAATGATTTTTTAATTCATAGTAATTAGCTGCTTAAGGGGGTGAGTTACATTTATGAAATTAAGCCTCAGGGAGAATCTGATCATAGAACGATATCATTGGTATTCAACCTAGTGGAAGATCTAGGTCCTATAAACTTCAGATTTAATGTTGGGTGGACAAAATAAGAGGGAGCCATAGATTTGGTTACTCAAGCCTAGAAAATACCAGTAATGGGTTCGCCAAAATATGTATGGGAGACCAAGATCAAGAACATAAAAAGTGTTGGAAATGTTGTCATTAATGGCAAAGTAGCACAAAGGAGCAGCACCTAAACCAGCAATAAGGCAATGTAGAAGACAGGTAGCAGAGGCAGCAAAAGAAGCAAAGTAGCAGAGAGGCAGCAGTAAGAAAGCATAAAAGGAGCATAGAGGAGACAGACAAGGAGCACAGGCAGCAAAAGAGGCAGCTCAGACACCAGGAAGAAGCAGAGACCTAGAAAGTTGGAGAGGCAGAGTTAGAGAAGGGCTATTGATTTTGAAAAAGGCCATCTGACTTGAAGATCCGGCCAAGACAGGAGGCTTGTAAGTGAATGCTTTGTATTTGATCTCTTATATATGAATAAGGAGATTGATTTGGAATTCTAGTATACATTGATAGACCCTGTAATTGGGTTTTAATATGTTATGGGTGCAATTGAAGCATAATTAATATCAATATAGTGGTTCAAAGGAAATTGGGCATATTATTTGAAAATACATAGTGCAAGATAAAGGGAAGATAAAGGGTTTTGGTTAATGAATCCGTGAAGTTGAATGAGGATCGATATTGTGTGTATGCTGGGATTGAGCATCTTGTTGTGAACCAACCGACGCAATAAGATAT
Source organism: Pinus albicaulis (assembly GCA_034641835.2). Lineage (NCBI taxonomy): Eukaryota > Viridiplantae > Streptophyta > Pinopsida > Pinales > Pinaceae > Pinus > Pinus albicaulis. Next base: position 1,367,116,062 of record CM076574.1, read on the forward strand.
GGCCAGTAAAATCGTATTTGGGCTTTTAGTGAAATGAAGCATAACAAATTGAAGAAGTAAGAGTAGATGGCTTAAAACCATTTTAAGTCATTGAAGACAGATAATAAAGTGCGATGGCTCTGTTCGATGATATGAATCGAATAATAGTGGAAAATAGCAGTGTTAAATCCTGTTAAGACATGTGTGGAGATCGTGGATCTGGAACGAACCTATTGAAGGAGTTAATAACCAGTGAAAGAGCGAAGCATGGATTATGAACGCAGAATTAGAACAGATTTGTGAATGGAGAAAGGGTAGGTTTGAACTGGGTTAACTCTTGTTATGTGGAGTTGAATTTGAAGCCATGATACAGCAAAAGCCTTTCGACGGTAGTGACATCTAGATACATTGTTAAAACAGAGAATTGGTAGCCGACCCATGCGTTGAATTGAACCTAGAATAAATGAGATAATTGGAACCGTGGATAGAAGCGGAACCGTGAATGAATGGTGAGACTGAACAGTGAAGGAAGAAGTGGAACCTTGAAGAAGTAGCGGAACCTTGAGAAACAGTAAAGGCGGTTGAGAGAAAACCATTTATGGTTTTCGCAAAGTTTAAAAGCTGTAAGCAGATTTCAAAATAAAAATGCGATACACGTCGCTACTTGACACGTGGCCTAGGTGGTATTCCGAAACCACCCATTTCGCATTTTATTTGGGTGTTAAAGTTCGTTTCAATAAAATATGCGATATTCGTTTATGATCGTTGGATCATTGGTGTTGATGCGACGAGGCATCAACCGTTGGATGCGAAGGGTAGTTTAACTAATGCAAGCCTAGTCACCATTTGAGAATTAACTCTTCGTGTGAAGCATCAGGCGATATTGCGCGTCATCCGCTGACAAGGCCCAAAGTTTTGTTGGAGCTATCAGGTTGTGGACCGTCGATCCTAAGTAGGCACTCACCAGGGTTACTGGGTCTTAATCAAAGTTATGTTTATTTAAACATAAACCCAAAGCGAGTTTCAATGTCATGTGGTGTCCTAATTTTTGTAATGCGAGGGTGCTAATGTCCTAAAGTCAAGGTTTATATTAAGTGAATCATCATACGAGCGCATGCTCGAAGGTTATTAAAGGCAGGTTCCAAGAGTTATAAGTGTGGCGTGGATGTGTCGGGTTTTAACCCAAAGGATAGGTCGTTGAAGCTGTGGACCACTATATGTGGAACTCTTATAATAAAGCGAAGATTTATTTGAAATGGGGTGAGGGTTATTAAATTGGAATAGTTGTATTATTCCAATGTTAAATTGAATAGTCATAACAGGAATTAAACCAAAGTTCGGACATTGGTCAAATTAATGGATTATTTTATTTATAATGTTCAGCTACGGATAAATTGAAAGAGAAGAACCTTAGGTAAAGTTCTTCAGTTAATAAAAAGAAGTTTTGGTGATAAAGGTAAATTGTGGGTTTTTAAAACAAAGATCATAGTTGAAAGTATAAATATCAAACATGTATAGATATGGTGTTGTTATCATATATGGTTTGAAATAAGCTGTGGGCTCGAATACATTGAATTTTATTTCAAAGTTAGCGATATAAAACAATGTATTGATTATGGTTTTAACCAAAGGTCTGATAGAAGGAAAGACGCCGATTATAAATGTGACTCTGGATATAAAGGTTGGTTGGTGTATAAAAAGGGAAGAGCATTAAAAGCAACTTCCATATATGAAGACCAATGTTATTTGATTGTTGGGTTCTAACCATAGTGTTAGGAACATAAAGGTAACTTCTAGAATGATTTATGAAATGAGCTTCCACAATGAATATAAATTTCCCAGATCAGAATTTGTATAGAGCACATCAATGGGAATGCATTTTTACATGCACAGGAATGAAAATATGGGCTTGATAGGTGTAAATACACAGAAAGTAGGAGAGTATGTAGAAATTGAAAAATTCATAGGGAATTTTACAGGCATGGAAAACAGAGGTATGTAGAACAGGTACATCACAGAAACTGGAAAAGACACAGGGCATTTTACAGGCATGAAAATGCAGGAGAATATGCAGAACAATTACACTATAGCAGCAGAAAAGACAAACTCAAAGAGAGCCAAAAACTGAATGGATTGAATTGAAATTGATATATGTAACTAAAAATGTGAATGTAAATGTTTTAATTGATTTTATATTGTTTGTGATGCATTGGCAAGTCTCCGGTAGGAAAACAAAACTCCACTGTAAAACTGAAGTTTGTATAAATTGCTATATTTTTCTGAACGAGCTGGACAAAGAAATGAGAAGGCAGAAGCCAAAGAGTCATGGCTGTTCACTTCAAATTCCCTGCGGAATACAAACAGTCATGAGATAATCTCTATAAATAATCTCACATTGATATGCATAGAGATTTTTTAGAGAATACAGAATTGAGGCAGAGAAGATAAGAAGAAAGAGGAGCAGATAAAGATGATGTCAAGAGTCAGAGATGATATGTAGCAGATATGAAGGTTGGTGGACAATAGTGAAGATGGTACAAAACAGAGCTGATATCCAGGTAAATCAGCAAGTGATTATTTTTAAGAAAATAGAGGAAGTTGGAGCTTCCTTATCAAGTTGTAGCTTGATAGATGTCAGTTGTAGCTGACTGAGGTAGGAGCCTCCTGTATGTTGTAGCCTGCAGAAAATAGAGGAAGTTGGTGCTTCCATATCAAGTTGTAGCTTGATAGAAGTCAGTTGTAGCTGGCTGAGGTAGGAGCCTCTTGTAGGTTGGTGCCTGCAAAAAATTGATGGGAGTTGGAGCTTCCTTGCAAGTTGTAGCTTTCAGAATTGAGGTAGGAGCCTCTTGTAGGTTGGAGCCTGCAGAAAATCGTGGTGAGAGGGAGTTGGAGCTTGCCTTTGCATCACAACAATAATAATATGTGGTTTTCTCCTGTTTGGGTTTCCACTTATATCTGCTGTCTATGTGCATGATGTCTATGTGTTGATATGGTATAACCAATCTGCTTAATACTTGCTGCTAACATATTAAGACTGTTGTTACATTATCTAATCTGCTTATTACTTGCTGCTCACATATTAAGACTGTTGTTACATTATCTAATCTGCTTATTACTTGCTGCTCACAAATTAATATTGCTCACATATTATGTTGATCATGAAATGAAGGTGTTAATAAAGTTTTTAAAATACCATGAATGCGTTAAACTGATTCACCCCCGCTCTCAGTTTAACTAAGGGTTCAACAATTGGTATCAGAGTTGGTTCCTTTGGTGTAAGCCTAATAGCTTGAAGGTGATATGGTTGAGTCATGGACTATCAAAATGTACCTGTGCTAAATACAACAAACTTCCCTGAATGGAGAGATAAGGTTAAAATAGAATTATTGGCTTATGAACCCGAGGTATAGAAACTTGTATGTGATGGTTACTACACAGACTCTCCCTCTTTGCAAGAACAACAGTGGAATGCCAAGGCTAATTGTGTGATATATAACAATCTTCATAATAAGGATCTTGATTTAATAATGGATCTAACCTTTGCAAAAGAAATCTGGGATAGACTACATTTCATACATGAAGTAGACACTAAGGACTATAATGTCAAGAAGGAGAAGAGAATTAAGAAGAAGAAAACTTCATGTCAAAAGGAAAATGTTCAATAAAATGAGGTACCTGCTAGTGTGAATGGAAGTAAGAACCATGAAGAAATTGCAGCTGAGGAAAAAGCCAAACTTGACACAACCTTGACTGAAATAGAAAGATTGAAGAATGAAAACACAAACCTTAAGACACTGGTGCAAATATGTGATGAGAAAGAATATGAAGATAAGAAAGAAATTGTTGGCCTGAAGACACTACTTGAAGAAGAAAAGAAAGTAGAAGACACCCTGCTGCAACAAATGAGAGAGAAAAGTCTGGAATGTGAAAAATTGGAACAAGAAGTAGTGTGCCTAAGAAAAAAATTAGAAAAATACCAAAGAAAATTATTAATGAATACTCCTCTAATGAAAAGCTCTGGACAGTTGGACAAGATTCTAAATGCACAAAGGTCACCTCTCATAAAGGCTGGGATAGGATATGAAGGAGAAACCAGTAAGTCCAAGGTAGAAGATAACAGGAAAATAATCTTTGTAAAAGATGTAAAGGATAATGAAGCAGCTCAGAAGATTCCTACAGAAGAAGAAGCCAACAAGAACATGAGCTGTAAAGAAACAAACAAAAAAACACAGCAACATGTAAGGACAGAGAATGAGAGGATGAAACAATCAACTGCTAAAGGCTCACACGCTTCTAAGGATGAATTGAAAAAATTCGGAAGATGTCAAAAGAGGTTCTTCCCTCCTATGAAACATATCACATGTTTCTCATGTGTTAAACCATCACATATTGTAGCATATTGTAAGACAAGGCATAGCAACTTCAACCAGCAAAAGATGCATCGAATGAGAAGACTACCTCGAGTAAACAAATGGAAAGGACAACCACTCACCAGGTACACAAATAATTTCCATGGCTACTGTTATGCATGCAATGAATTTGGACATAAATCTATTGAATGTAAATTATGTTCAAAAAGGGGAATAAAATATTATACTTCAGCTCAAATTTACTTTGATAAAATAAGATGTTATGTATGCCTCAAGCTTGGTCACAAAGAAAAAGACTATAATCTGCGATATACATTAAAGAACTCTATATAGATGATGGAATCAAAACAAATCAATCAAAACTATGAATAAAAAAGAAGTGCAGACATTATGAAGAACCCCAATAAAGTATGGAAGGAAAAGAGAAAGGGGGAGCCTATTACCTCAATAACATAATGAATCCATCATAGTCCTAGGGGGAGCTGCTCTAGGAAGCAACACAAACATCCATCCAGTGATAGATATGAAGCAACATCTCATGGGGAAAGCAGTTCATAAATAGTCCCCACAAAAGCAGTCTAAGAAGAGCTCCTTGGAATGAGAACAACTATAAGATCAGGAAGAGAAAGGAATATTTATCTAACAGAGAACTATAGAGGAAGAATATTTTATGAAGCGTTCAATAGCTGATAGATTGATGGAAGAAGAGAAGGCAACAAACAACTATGATGATAGAGGGAACATCTAGAATTATCAATGAATCACATTAAGAAGATGAGTAAGTAAAGTGCCTATCATCACTATGTCATTACATCATTCATCTATGAAAAGTCCCCTTGGAGGAGTGCAGTTAAGTAAGTGATAAATCTCTGAGTGATTTTCCCATGAAGACTCCTAGTATAGAAATTGAAGATGTCTTCCCAAAGATATTTATGTTAGAACAATTGAATTGAATATAAAGCAACAATGATTCTGGAGCAGTCCTAGAAAGGAACATGCAATGGATTTCCTTTGAACATAATGACAGAAAAAGAAGAATGGTTAATGATGCCAAGATCAAATTTAGGATATTGATGACTGTTGGTGTGAACAGTGGAAAGCTCAATAGTAGAATTTATGAAGGATGTCTTAATTATGGGTTAATGTGCAAACTGAAGTGAAATATTTGCATGGTTTATAAAAGTAGTATCAATTGGTATTTAGGTACAAGCAACATGCCTATCAACAAAATACCAGGTGTTATCAGTGGAGCAGCAGTATGGTACAGGTCCTCAGGATCAAAGGATTATGGAAAAAGTACATCAAGGTAAAATTCCCAGCATTGTCTGCATTGAGCATGAAAAGGTTAGTAGCAGTGCTAAAGGATCAACATCTTGTTTACACTTGAAGCATTATATTGAGCATCGAAGCAATATCTACTTCTATACATAACTGCATGCCTTCTTGAAGTCAGTACAGATATCTTCAAGGCCTCTTTCTTAAGATCATTCATAACATCGTGTGAAGTCTGCTTGCTAGGATTTAAATTAAACATCTTGAATACGTTTTTGTGGAAGGTCATCTTGATAGAACAGTTAAAATATCTGAAGTATGAAGGACTAGTTGATCATTGAAAAGAGGTTGATTCATTGATCACATCAGTAACAAGGACCTTTCAACTATTGAGTGTAATATCCTTGTCAGCATCCTAGCTGATATCAACACCAACAGGAAGGAAAGGTGAACTACAACAATAAAATATATATTGGCATCATCACAATTGAACAGATGTGTACTGTAGATGTGAATTGCAGAAAAAGACTTACTCCATCTACAACCTTCCTCAATAGATATGCATCGTAGATTAAGATTATAATATAGACTAAAGTATAGCTGAAGCAAGCTTGATATGTCACATGTAGCATTCACAATATTTAAGTATTGATCCAATGATGCATCTCTGATTATACAAGTCTGATTATATATGGTTGTCATCACCTACACTCTATACAAGTGAAGGGAGTCTATGCTTTGGAATGGTATCAACTTACTATGTATATACAAGTTCAAATATTCTCAAAATTGTTCTGTCAACAACTCTTGTACACCAGTTTGGAGTAAGGTACAAAGTCAGAAGAAGAGGGCCTAAAATCAACTCAGAGAGAAGAAATGCAAAGATAGAATCTACACCGAGAATTGTGCAACCCTTTGCCATTGATGTCAAAGGGAGAGGAAAAGCAAAAAGGGTCTTCTAAAAGGCAAGCAGAGGAAGTGTATTTCCATCAATGCCAAAGGGGGAGACTGTTGGAAATGTTGTCATTGATGGAAAAGCAGCACAAAGGAGCAAGAGACTGAATTCAAAGAAAAGAAGTAAGGGAAAGAAGACAGTAGCAGAAAGTGTTAAAAAGAAGCAAAGTAGCAGTAGAGGCAGAAGGAAAGCATAAAGGAGCACAAAGGATACAAGGAGCAGAAAGAAGAAAAGAGTATAAAACAACGGTAAAAGGAGAAGGAGATCGAGAGTGAGTTAGAGAAGGGCTATTGATTTTGAAAAAGGCCATCTGACTTGAAGATCTGGCCAAGACAAGAGGCTTGTAAGTGAATGCTTTGTATTTTATCTCTTATATATTAATGAGGAGATTGATTCAGAATTCTAGTATACATTGATAGACCCTGTAATTGGGTTTTAATATGTTCTGAGTGCAATTGAAGCATAATTAATATCAATATAGTGGTTCAAAAGAATTTAGGCATATTATTTGAAAATACATAGTGCAAGATAAAGGGAAGATACAAGGTTTTGGTTAATGAATCCGCGAAGTTGAATGAGGATCGATATTGTGTGTATGCTGGGATTAAGCATCATGTTGTGAACCAACGACGCAATAAGATATGGCCAATAAAATCGTATCTGGGCTTTTAGTGAAATGAAGCCCAGAAAATTGAAGAAGTAAGAGTAGAGGGCTTAAAACCATTTGAAGTCATTGAAGACGGATAATAAAGTGCGATGTTTCTATTCGACAATGTGAATCGAATCATAGTGGAAACTAGCAGTGTTAAATCCTATTAAGACATGTGTGGAGATCATGGATCTGGAACAAACCTGTTGAAGGAGTTAATAACCAGTGAAAGAGAGAAGCATGGATTATATGAATGCAGAATTAGAACAGATTTGTGAACGGAGAAAGGGTAGGTTTGAACTGGGTTAACTCTCATTATGTGGAGTTGAATTTGAAGCCACGATACAACAAAAGCCTTTTGACGGTAGTGACATCGAGATGCATTGTTAAAATAGAGAATTGGTAGCCGACCCATGCGTTGAATTGAACCTGGAATAAATGAGATAATTGGAACCGTGGATAGAAGCAGAACTGTGAATGAACGGTGAGACTTAACAGTGAAGGAAGAAGTGGAACCTTGAAGAAGTAGCGGAACCTTGAGCAACAGTAAAGGCGGTTAAGAGAAAACCATTTATGGTTTTCGCAAATTTTAAAAGCTGTAAGAAGATTTCGAAATAAAAATGCGATAAACGTCGCTACTTGACACGTGGCCCAGGTGGTATTCCGAAACCACCTATTTCGCATTTTATTTGGGTGTTAAATTTTGTTTGAATAAAAAATGCGATATTCGTTTATGATTGTTGGATCATTGGTGTTGATGCGACGAGGCGTCAACCGTTGGATGTGAAGGGTTGTTTAACTACTGAGGCCTAGTTCATCGCGCGATTTTGGAGAATTAACCTTCGTGCAGTTAATTTGCGCGATATTGCGCATCATCCGTCGGATGGGTGTCCAAAGTTTAGTTGGAGCGCGATAAGTTGTGGACTGTCAGATCCGGTTCGGAAATTTGTCGAGGTAAGCTGTTGTGGGCCCGAATCAAAGTTTATGTTGATATTTAAAATATAACCCAAAGCTTAAAGTCAAATGTTGTGGGGCCCGAATGTTTTCAAATGCTGGTGGTTGGTTATTAAACCAAATTCAAGGTTTATATTAAGTGAATCATCATACGAGCGCATGGTCAAAGGTTATTAAAGGCAGGTTCCAAGAGTTATAAGTGTGGCGTGGATGTGTTGGGTTTTAACCCAAAGGATAGGGCGTTGAAGCTGTGGACCACTATATGTGGACCTCTTATAATAAAGCGAAGATTTATTTGAAATGGGGTGAGGGTTATTACATTGGAATAGTTGTATTATTCCAATGTTAAGTTGAATAGTCATAAGAGGAATTAAACCAAAGTTCAGACATTGGTAAAATTAATGGATTATATTATTTATAATGTCTAACTACGGATAAATTGAAAGAGAAGAACCTCAGGTAAATTTCTTCAGTTAATAAAAAGAAGTTTCGGTGATAAAGGTAAATTGTGGGTTTTTAAAACAAAGATCATAGTTGGAAGTATAAATATCAAACATGTATAGATATTGTTGTTATCATATATGGTTTGAAATAAGCTGTGGGCCCGAATAAATTGAGTTTTATTTCAAAGTTAGCGATATAAAACAATGTATTGATTATGGTTTTAACCAAAGGTTCGATAGAAGGAAAGGCGTCGATTATAAATGTGACTCTGGATATAAAGGTTGGTTGGTGTATAAAAAGGGAAGAGCATTAAAAGCAGCTTCCGTATATGAAGACCAATGTTATTTGATTGTTGGGTTCTGACCATAGTGTTAAGAACAGAAAGGTAACTTCCACAATGATTTATGAAATGAGCTTCCGCAATGAACAGAAATTGCCCAGATTGGAATTTGTATAGAGCACATCAATGGGAATGCATTTTTACATGCACAGGAATGAAAATGTGGGCTTGACAGGTGTACATACACAAAAAGCAGGAAAGTATGCAGAAAATGAAAAAGTCACAGGGAATTTTACAGGCATGGAAAACAGAGGTATGCAGAACAGGTACATGACAGAAACTAGAAAAGACACAGGGAATTTTACAGGCATGAAAATGCAGGAGAATATGCAGAACAGATACACTACAACAACAGAAAAGACAAACTCACAGAGAGCCAAAAACTGAATGGATTGAATTGAAATTGATATATGTAACTAAAAATGTGAATGTAAATGTTTTAATTGATTTTATATTGTTTGTGATGCATTGGCAAGTCTTCGGTAGGAAAACAAAACTCCACTGTAAAACTGAAGTTTGTATAAATTGCTATATTTTTCTGAATGAGCGGGACGAAGAAATGAGAAGGTAGAAGCCAAAGAGTCATGCTTGTTCACTTCGAATTCCCTGCGGAATACAAACAATCATGAGATAATCTCTATAAATAATATCACATTGATATGCATAGAGAGTTTTTAGAGAATGTAGAATTGAGGCAGAGAAGATAAGAAGAAAGAGGAGCATATAAATATGTTGTGAAGAGTCAGAGATGATATGAGGTAGATATGAAGGCTGGTGGATAGCAGTGAATATGGTACAGAGTAGAGTTGATATCCAGGTAAATCAGCAAGTGATTATTTTTAAGAAAATAGAGGAAGTTGGAGCTTCCCTATCAAGTTTTAGCTTGATAGATGTCAGTTGTAGCTGACTGAGGTAGGAGCCTCCTGTAGGTTGTAGCCTGCAGAAAATAGAGGAAGTTGGTGCTTCCATATCAAGTTGTAGCTTGATAGAAGTCAGTTGTAGCTGGCTGAGGTAGGAGCCTCCTGTAGGTTGGTGCCTGTAGAAAATTGATGGAAGTTGGAGCTTCCTTGCAAGTTTTAGCTTGCAGAATTGAGGTAGGAGCCTCCTGTAGGTTGGAGCCTGCAGAAAATCAGTGGTGAGAGGGATTTGGAGCTTGCCTTTGCATCACAACAATAATAATATTTGGTTTTCTCCCATTTGGGTTTCCACTTATATCTGCTGTCTATGTGCATGATGTCTATGTTTTGATATGGTATAACTAATCTGCTTAATACTTGCTGCTCACATATTAAGACTGTTGTTACATCATCTAATCTGCTTATTACTTGCTGCTCACAAATTAATATTGCTCACATATTATGTTGATCATGAAATGAAGGTGTTAATAAAGTTTAATGAAATTTTTTTATAAGACCATGAATGTGTTAAACTGATTCACCCCCCCTCTCAGTTTAACTAAGGGTTCAACAAAAAGGTAACTAAGGAATTGGTAAAAGGTCAACTATCAGTCCCTAGGGAATAGGTGACATGAGTTAACATAACAATTGGAGAATATTCATCTAGCAATTGACGTTAACACAATAGAGAATCAAAATATCAAGGAAGAGAGAAAGTTGACGTTAACACAGTAGAGAGTCAACATATCAAGGAACCGAGAAAATTGACCATAATTTTTTTTGAAGCCATCAGGAAAGAAGAAGAGTTGTGGAGACTTAAATATTTCAACTTATGGCTGCAAGCTAGTGATCAAAATACAACATTCTTCCACAAACAATCTAAAGTCAGGGAAGCTGGAAATCGAGTCATGGAAATCGCCCCCGAAGGAAGACCAAAAGTGACTTCCTTCACAAAACTAAAAGAGGAAGCATTTCAACATTTCAGATCTCACTACCAAGAGGATGGGATGACAAATTCTCCCCTTGCTTAGGAATTTATAAGTTGTCTTCCCACTGTGATTTCAGAAGAAGCCAAAAAGTTTCTTATGGGTGAAATTACAGAACCAGAAGTTCAAGAGGAAATTTGAAATTTGGACCTAGACAAAGCTTTGGTTCATGGTGGATTTTTGATTAGTTTCTATAGAGTGTTTGGGACTTTGATAAAAAATTATATGATCCACATGCTAAAATATTCAAAGACAAAGCCTAGATTTGGAGGTAACAAAAATTCTTCCTTTTTGGAACTTATTCCAAAATAATCGAATCCCTCGAATTTCTAAAGATTACGACCAATTTCTATTTGCAACTCGACCTACAAACTTGTGAATAAGGCTATTCCCACCCGATTAAAAAATTTCTCGTTGGATTGTATATCAGAAAGTGAAGGAGGATTTATGCAATCTGGACACATTCTGGATAATATCATACTGGTTTAGGAAGTCATAAATTCTAGAAAACAAGCAGGAGAGGTCAGAATGGTGGTAGATCTAGATATGGAAAATTCATTCGATAGAGTAAGGCACTCTTTCCTCTATCTAGTTTTAGAGAAGTTAGGATTATATGTTGAGATTATAGATTGGATCAAATCTTGTATTGATTCTCCTTGGGTGGCTGTGCTAATTAATGGAAGGACCACTTCTTTATTTTTTGCTTCTAGGGTACTGAGGTAGGGATGCCCTCTATCCCATTACTATATATCATCAAGGTAGAGACGCTCAACAAGAATTTGGAGCAGCCTAGGCGAGAGAGAAAGCTCCTTGGGATCAATATAGCGAAAAATGTCAAAGGGATTAACCACTCACAATTCGTAGACAAAACTCTCCTACTAGGAGGGGCTTCTACAATAATTACTTATCATTTAAAAAAAATTGAACTCTTACCTACAAGTATCTGGAGATGTTTTAACTCTCGGATATAGTTCCAGGCCGTGGGGGAACTAGTGCCCGAGACATCTAATGATCAATAAAACTTTTAGAAATGGTGGATAGAGGGATAGAACATGAATTATGAAATGAATTACCTAATTCAAGAAAACTAGTCATTGAACCAGAATGACCAGAAACAATGAGTGTTGTAAAGCCTTAAATTAAAGATGTATAGCAGAAAGTGAAGGAGATAGAGTTTTGGCATAGGAAATTAAGAATCGGTGCTTCAACTCTGTAGAGAGAATAGTGGATGGAGAAGGAAAATACGAATGATTTTTTTGGAACGTGGAGCGCTCATTAAGGGTTTCAAACTTAAAACACATGAGTGCAAATGTAAATTCATGATTTAAATTGGAACATCCTGCTGCATCATACATCATTCCAAAGAGGAAAAAAAGACATGGAATCACAAAGATTGAAAGAAAACAATGATTATAACCATATTCATTGTTGGAATGAAAATGAATTCTATTACTGCGTTCATGAGCGACTTCTTCATTACAAAACAATCATGACTCCCTGTACTCCTAACCTCCAAGCCCCTTACATTGATTTTTTTCCATATTTTATTCTCCTTCCTAAACCTAACTGGTTAACAGTCCCAAAATTAGTTTAAAACTAATTATTGAATTAGTTACAAAATAGTTTTTACATAGTTATAAACAATGTCTTCATTCTTCCTTTTTTAAAAGTTTCTGAAATGGTTAAATTACAAAAAAGTAATTTTAATATTATATATATAATATATATAATATTAAAAAAAACAAAAAATAAAAATCCCCAACCCCTTTGATATTTTACAATACAAATACATGTCAAGCCTTTAAAATTCAGCGCAACATTAACACAGGCCAAAATCCTTGTCGAATATAAACATTGACAAGGTTCCCACTTCATACTAATGCACACATTGGCAAAACAACATACAAATATTGAAAATCCAATACTTCTTACATAACCACTCATAGTGGTTTCTGACAACAACCAGTTGTGATGCCAAAATAAATACAAATCGTTAATCTGTAGGTGAGCGAATTTGGACATACCACTTCTAGGGGCACCCTTTAACATAAAATTTGTGATTTTTGTGCCACCAGGATGACATTGCTGTGGAATAGGTGTATCAATGATAGTCGATATCATTGATATTTGTGAGAAGTTTAACCTTGAATGAAACACTTGTAAACATTGAGGCCCTATTTTTTGGTTAGTTAACAATCATGGTCAATCAATTGTTTTTTTTTTTTTTTTATGATCCTAAAATTCTACTCATTGTCCAGCCACGATCCATGATTGATTGGGACTAATCCTGCAATCCTCGCGAGAATTTATTATGTTAATGAACTTTGTAGTCACAAAATTTCATATAGACCATGCAATAATTATTTCCAGAAATCATGATCTGAGATCATGCAACTTAATATGAAAACACACCCAAAATGGGAGGAATAATCCAACAACCTAATTGAAAGTACAAAATAAAGCAGAAAAGTTTAAATTCATGAAATAAATATGATGAGGGTGGAGCCATGGTACTTGAAGTCTCATATTTGATATGATATTTCCCTTTCCAGAGGGGAGATGTATGCCGTCACAATGCACCTCTTTGAGGTCATTATGCCAAATAAAAACAATTTTAGAAACTTTTCTTGGAAGATAGGAACGTGCCATAAAAGAAGCTTCAGGTATTGATTGTTGTCTACCAAAATTTTAATGCATTCTTATAAATTTCCCAACATGAATAAATGCAGGAAAAAAACATTATTCTTCCCTTGATCTCTGGCCATCGATGCAAGTTTGGAGATCCCTTCTGGAACTTATCCAATAATCTTTGACATTTTGGCTATTCGAGATTGTGCTACAACATCTGGCTCCAATTGGGGACAACGTGTTGTCTGAAAAGTGCTGAGAACCATAGATCACTGACCTTAGTTGGGCATGGAGTCTAAAACTTTGAAAACCTTGAGATCTAAAAACTAAAGTTTGAAATTCCTCAAAACTGATTTCAACTGGTATACTTTCCTTATTCACCAACTGAAAAACTAAACCGAAAAAACTATTAACTGAAAATGAAATTCTCAACATCTGAGCTTATTTATTTACAACTCCTATCTATAAACAAGAATGGATTCCTTCAAGTGAAATCCACTTTCCAATGGTACCTGGCCAACATTTGGGTGTTGGACCTAATTCCTTTGTGCTCCATGAATTCAATAATTAAAATTGTCATGCACCACATAAAATTTCTGGTAAAATGTTTTGTACATACCCTAGCATAATTGCTTGTTTCTGACCAAAGAAAGCTCTCATATAGTCAACCACTGTATCATAAATTTGATGATAGATTTTTTCAACTGCCCCCCTCTCCTGAACAATCTGCTAACATGTATCTTCTTGAACAAGGAATCCTCTCTCACTGTTTGACTCCTAATTTGGGGTTGTGTATCAACCAATTTATTCGTACAATTAGATAAAAATGATTTTGCTTCATAAACATGTTTGCACAATTCCTTGTTCAAATTTACACACATTTCTATAGAAGCACAATTAATTGGAAAATAAAAATTTGGAGAAAATGACATTTGTTCTTGTTCAACAAATTGTTGATGTGATAAATTCTTGCCAAAGATCAGAAAATTTTGATTACTGTCAACAAAATGATTTTCATAATGTCTGCATATTCCACCAATTTTGGCGATATCATCCTCAAGAAACACCATGTCAAAATCATTCATCACCCATGAAAGGGAAAAAGATCTACTGCATGTATAAAATTATTTTGTTGGGGAAAATTGTTTAACTCCATAGAATTTGACTTGCAACTTGTAAAATTTGAAGAAGAAGAAAAAAATAGATTTAGATTATATGAGTGTGTTTTTGACTCCTACTGATTTATTTCCATATTTGAAGGAAAATTTTGATTTGGAAACTTCCCACATGCCCAAATATTATCCTCAACTTCTTGAGCATCAATGAACATTTGCTCCAGGGTTTTGGATCTCCTCTTCCTGAGATAAAATGCTTAATCGGGATGAAGGGATGCTAAATAGTATACCATAGTAGCAACTTCAAGAGGAAGAATTTATAGAGGCATGTTGAAGTAAAACTTCTAGAACCTCCTATTAAATTCGCTTACTATTTCACTACTTTTCATATTAATTGCATACAATTCATAAATACATTTTTCATGAGATTTGTGCTCACCCCAATACCTCAGGAAGATTTATTGAAATTTTTGCCATGAACTGATTGTTTTTGGACTTAAACATTGAAACCATTGTTGAGCATCTCCGGTTAATGAATTATAAAACAACCTCAAAGCCACGTCTTCATGAATAATTTCAAACCTGTCTAGAAAAAATTCAAAAGCCAACACATGCTGCTTTGTGATAATACAACTTTCTCCACTGAAATGAGGCAGGTATTTAAAACATCTCGCAGTTTAATCATGAAGAACATGTGGCAACTTAAGGGGCTTAAAATTTTCCTGAATTTTATATTGGATATTAGTGGGTTGATTAGAAGGCACAACAAGGATTGTCAAAATATATGGTAAACTGGAATTTTCACGTTCAAGTTGACAAGATTGAGAATTTTGAGGAGGGATTTTAATGAAAACATGATTGTTAATTTGGTTTAGAAGAAGGAACATGATCAATATTGATCACACAAGAAGAAGATAAATCCTCTTGTTTCAAGGAAAAATACATTGCTGAGTGTTTGGACCAATCAGAGTATACAAGACAAGAAATAATCCTCTTGACATGTACGGGAAAATAGATGATAGATTTGATAACAAAAAATAAAAATACTTTGAAAATTTTCAGCATCTCATACCTGATATTTCCATGTTGCTTCCTCATCTTTGATCAACAATTTTTCTTTTTAGTAAAATATTTTCCAGTGGAGTCACCATATAGATGATTAAAAACCAAACTTTGATATCTAAATCTTGTTCTCCATCAATAAATAAGAAATATGTATATCATTACCCAAGGAAAAATAACTTTGTTCTTCATTCCCCGGAAACGACACCAAAATATGTTGTAACTCTCGGAGATAGTTCCTAGCTGTGGGGGAACCTGCGCCCGAGACATATAAATATCAATAAACTTTTAAAAATGGTGGTTGAAGAGACAGACCATGAATTCTGCAATGAATTGCCTAATTCAAGAAACCTAGTCTTTGAACTAGAATGGTCAGAAATAATGAGTGTTGCAAAGCCTTAAATAAAAGATGTATAACAGAAAGTGAAGGAGACATATTTTTGGCATATGCAATTAAGACTCTTTGCTTCAACTCTGTAGAGAGAATAGTGGATGGAGAAGGAAAATATGAATGATTTTTTTGGAACGTGGATCGCTCATTAGGGGTTTCAAACTTAAAACACATGAATAAAAATGTAAATTCATGAGTTTAAATTGGAACATCCAGCTGCATTATACATCATCCCAAAGAGGAAAAACATACATGGAATCATAAATATTGAAAGAAAACAATGCTTATAACAATATTCACTGTTGGAATCAAAATGAATTCTATTACTGAGTTCATGAGAGACTTATTCATTACAAAATGATCATGAATCGTTGTACTCCCAACCTCCGAACCCCTTACACTGATTTGTTTTCCATATTTTTTTCTCCTTAAACCTAACTCGTTAACTGCCACAAAATTAGTTCAAACTAATTATTGAATTAGTTAAAAAACAATTTTTACACAGTTATAAACCGTGCCTTCCTTCTTCCTTTTTAAAAAGTTTCCAAAATGGTTAGATTACAAAAAGGTAATTTTAATATTATATATATAATATTAATAATATTAAATAAATAAATTTGAAAACAAAACTTGAGCCCCTTTGATATTTTACAATACAAATACATGTCGGGCCTTTAAAATTAAACACATCATTAACACATAAAAAAATACTTTTCGGATATAAACATTGACACAGTTCCCGCTTCATACTAATACACACATCAGCAAAACCACATACAACTATTAAAAATCCAATACTACTTACGGAACCATTGGACCTCCTCGGATTGGTTTATCCACGATATCCCACGTTTATACTTGGAATATGGCACGGGGGTGATTGGATGAAGAGAGATTTGGCTCAGCCATGTCTATGGTCGGGTGGTACGTGGAAGTCTGGAACCTGGTTGGTTGTTACCTATGTTTAATGAAAGCTAATTTCTCTTGATTTTGTACTTATTAATGTGTGGATTTAAAGGTTGTTATCTCATTGTTATTTACATTGTTATATGTTGGTTATAAGCATGGTTATGTGACGGGTTATAGTCATGTTTCATTTCATGTTTTAACTCATAACTGAAAGAATAATGGGAGCAAGATCTAGTCGATGTTAAAACAACTAATCTGAGAAGGTAGTATTCCTTCTTGTTAAGTATCATATGAATTTTATTCCTTTATGCTCAACATTGTATTCAGGACATGTAGTTGCATTTTTGCCAAGTGTTTGCCAGAATTTCAGTCTCGGTTGGGGATGGTCAGACCTATTCCTCGTGTTGGTTTTTGGTTTGCAATAATTATTGTCATGTCATTTATGGATTTTGGAAGTTATAAGGATTTCTAGGAAGAGTTCTAGCCCCAACCTTGGAATTTAGCCTTAAAATATTCAGTCGCAGGCATAAGAGTAGGTGAAAAAGTCCCTGGTGGCACTCATGCAGGCATGTGGGAGCGACTAGGAGGTTCCAGTCACACTGATGCCTTGGAAAGGGTGTGACTAGGAGTAAAATTCGGTTAAAGGTCAGGATGGCTTAGGGGATGGACACGTGGAGGGGTTACGTTACTCTTGTAGGGTCCTGTGGCACCCGAGGAGAGTCACTTAGGTCTATTTGTCCACTCTATTTCCTTAAGACCGTCACCTAGGAGGCTAAGTCTTGTCATAATAGGTCCTCATATCATGTTTAGTGGGGTAAGTTGTTGAAAGTGGGTATATGTGAGGGAAGGGGCTCGTTACAAAAATGGCAGAAGTATCCTCAAACACACAAATTTTTTTAATTAGGAAAATAAAGATTGCATAGAAAATTAGCAAGAGTTTACACATGAAAACTCAACACTCTTGCAAATAGAAAAATGTGCTTTAAATAAGCTACATGTCCTATCCTATTTTAGTTATGGATCACTTATTTAATTAAAAAGTGTCAATTTACATTAAATGGTTCCCTAACAAATCTACTAACTATTTTCATAAAATGGAGCCTAAGAAACGACACCTTTCTAGATGCCATATCTTTTACTACAATTCTCTACTTCTAAAATGTCTCCAATATTTAATTAAATATCTTAAATAATTAAATATTCTATTCTAACTTTTAAACTAAGATGTATTTTGGATCATCTAACATTCCCCCCTATGATCCAAAGATATATTACAACATATACCAAGTTCATCCTTGAACTTATTAAATTTGAGTCTTCCAAGTGGTTTTGGGAAAATATCGAAGATCTCATCTTCTGAAGGACAATAAATCGGCTTGACGACATCCTTTGCAATGAGTGTTTTTATGTAATGATATTTTGTATCCACATGCTTTGTTTTGGAATGAAAAAATAAATTTTTGGTAAGCTTTATGGCTGACTGGTTGTCAATGAATAATGATGTAGCTTCTACTTGAGGAATTCCCAAGTCCTGCAAAACTTTAAGCAACCAAAGAATTTCAGATGATGCTTCCCACATTGATATTTATTTGGCTTCTCCTGAAGAAGTGGCCATTGTAGCTTTCTTCTTGCAACTCCAAGACACTGCAACTGACCTCATGTTCATCAAATAACCCGAGGTTGATGCCTTATCATCAATATTTCCAGCAAAATCGGAATCCAAAAATCCACCAAGTACAAAGTCCTTATTCTTTTTATAAAGAAGACCAAAATATTTCTTTCCTTGGATATATCTAAGAACTATTTTAGCTTCATTCCAGTGGTTGTCGCCTGGTTCATGCACAAAGCAAGAAATAATACTGATTGCATAAGATAAATCTGGATGAGTGGTTGTCAAATAGATCAAACTGCCAATCAACTGTCTATAATTAGTGGTATCAACCATTTCCCCCCCTTCAAATTTTGAAAGTTTCAAGTTTTGTTCCATGGGGGTAAGAACAAGCTTGCAATATTGCATTCCAAATATTTTAAGAATTTCAACTGCATACTTACTTTGAGAAATGAAAATATGATGTGGACGTTGGAATACTTCAACTCGAAGATAGTAGTGAAGTAATTCCAAATCTGTCATCTTAAAACCATCTTGTAACTCCTTCTTGACCTGCAAAATATGATCATTATTATTTCCAGTAAAGATCAAATCATCTACATATGCGATAAGAATCACTATATTTTTCCTTGCTGATGGACGTATAAGGTATCATTAGAGTCACGTCGCTAAAAACCAACTTTGCGAAGGTACTCATCCATTTTGGCATACTAAGCTCGCGTAGCTTGTTTTAATCCTTATAAAGCCTCGATTATTTTGTATACTTTATGTTCCTGCCCTTCAATCTCAAAACCTAGAGGTTGTGTCATATATACATCTTCCTGTAAATCTTCGTTGAGAAAAGCACTTTTTACATCCATCTGATGAAATTTCCATCCTTTCTGAGCTGCTAATGAAAGTGTTAATGAGATGGTGTTCCATTTAGATGTAGGAGCAAAATTTTCCTCATAATCAATGCCTTCAACCCTTAGCAACATGCCAACAAGTCTTTCTTTGTACTTTTCAATGTCTCCATTTTGCTTGTACTTAATTTTGTAAACCCATTTTCATTCGATGGGTTTGACATGTTGAGGACAATCAACAAGTTTCCAAGTATTTTTTTTCTATTACTGCCTTGTATTCTTCAATCATAGCCTTTTTCCATTCCTTATGTTTTATTGCCTCTTTATATGTGGAGGGTTCATTAAAATCATTTGTTACCAAGGCAACATTTTCTTCATTTCTGTGTGACCCCCGTGTGCTTATTTTGTTTTTCTCATTAGGCCTAACATCTTTCAAAATTTGGACAACCCATTTTTGCAATTGATGTTCACTTATTTGAGAATTTGAGTAATCGCCATCATTTTAAAGTGGGTTGATGTAAAAATATGTTTGTCGATCAATTGAAGTTTCAAGAGGTGGAGAGTCATTGTCATAAGAACTGTTGCTGCTAGGAGATTGTGATGAAATGCCAGAAGATCCAGATGGTGTAACTGAAGTAGATGGGCTGGATGGATCACTATCAGATGAAGGAAATTCAAGCTAATACCAATGTTGTGAATTTGGTTGACTTTGCATTTTTCCTTTGCTTTTATCTCCCTTAGTTTCTAATTTTCGTAGATTTTTTTCGATCTTTCCGGCACCCTTGCTTTTTGTTTCATCGAAAATCACATCCTTGCTTACAATAAATTTTCCATTGGATACAAGCCGGTACCCTTTATTCTCATCAAAATACCCAATCATTGTGCATTTCAAACTTCGTGAATCAAGCTTAGTTCGTTTTTCTTTTGGAACTAAGACATAACACATTGATCCAAAAATTCTAAGATGTTTAACTTGAGGTTTGAATTCAAACCATGCTTTATAAAATGTAATTTCATCCAAAGAAGCAATAGGAGACTTTTTCCTTAAGTGGATTGTTGTATGTATTGATTCTGCCCAATATATAGGACTTAACTTTTTGAAAGTTAGCATGGACCTTGCCATTCATAACAAGGTGCGATTCATTCTTTTTGATACTCCATTTTGCTGTGGAGCGTAGACATTTCTATGACGTCTTTTTATACCATTTTCCCTACAATAAGTTTGGAATTCATTAGAAGTGAATTCCCCTCCATTGTCTATCCTAAGAGTTCCAATCTTCTCTTTTACTTCATTCTCAACAAGTTGGAAATGCTTCTAACTTTTGCTTCAAAAAATAAACCCAAGTCATTCTACTAAAATCATCAATGAAGAGTAAAATGTATCTGCAACCTCCTAAAGAAGTTTGTAGGGGTCCACAAATGTAACTGTGAACCAATTTCAAATGTCTATTTGCGCGCCACAAACTTGTTGGAAAAGTCTCTTGACTTTTTTTCCCATAAATGCAAGCTTCACATTTTGCATTTTATTTCTTGAAAGTTGGAAGGCCTTTAACCATTCCCTATTTTTGAAGTTGAGAGAGACTTTCAAAGTTTAAATGCACATATCTAACATGCCACAACCTTGGTAGTGAAATATATGTACTTGTTGCTCTTGCAAAGTTAGCGTTTCTTAGAATAATTTTTCTTTTCATCCTTAACAGTTTTCCATCTTCAAACCTATCATGACTGTTTTCATATTCTATTTGATTGAGTTTATTTTGACTAAGCTATCCTCCATAACAACATGATTTCCTGTGTGTTGAATCGTGACTAAAGACAACAAATTCTTCTTGAAAGTCGGTACATACCGAACATGTGAAATCAAATTTTCTCCAATGCCAGGAAGATAAAATTTAACTACACCTTTTCCACAAGGAGGGTGTCTTATCATCTGCAAGAAAGATTGAGTTGAGATGGCATTGTTGAAAATTCCAAAAGAAGTCACGTTGAAAAGTCATGTGTTGTGTTGCTCCTGTATCTAAAATCTAAGCATTTTCATAATCACTTTTAAGATATGTGGAGACCTGTATTGTTGTTGATTTTGAACTTTGAAATGCAGAGAAGACATATTCTGAGCCATCATCGTCTTGATCAATAGGAAAATGTGTTGTGTTTTGATGAAACTTTGGAATTTTTTCAATAGAAGTTTGACAATCTTCACCATAATGACCAACTGTGTTGCATATTCTACAAACAATTTTACTTAAATCTATTCCTCTGCCTCTTCTTTGAGTTTGTCCTCTGCCTTGACCTTGTCCTCTTCCTTGATTGTTGCCTCTGCCTTGACTGTTTCCTCTGCCTTGAAAGTTGCCTCTGCCTGAACTGTTGCCTCTATTGAAGTTGTTCCCTCTGCACCACGACCCTGTACACTATGTGCTGCTGGATTTTGATTGAAGTGTCCTCTTCCTCTTCCTCTAGAATTGTCAGTTAAGGATTTACTAGTATTGGTTTCTGTGAAGAAGACATCTTCCCTAATCTGTTTCTTCTTCCCAAAAAATTTCTCATGTTGAGCTAGCATTTCACTTAACTCATCAAAATTTAACTTCTCTATCTTTCCAGTTACTTGCAAAGTTTCCAAAAAATGTGTATAGGGAGAAGGCAATCCAACAATCAAAATTATAGTCATGAAACTATCATTTACTGCTGGAAATCCAACATTTAATATTTCCTGCTTAATGTTTTAAGTATGGAAATATATTCAAGTACATCTCCTCCTTCAGTCAATTTTTGTTGGAGAAACTTCAATTGAAGATCAACTTTCTTAGATTCGGGCTATGTATTAAACAAATCTTTAAATGTTCTCAAAGCAGACCATGCATCAGAAGCATTTTCAATGTGAACATACATTTTTTCATTAACTGAAGATTTGATTAGTGCTAATGTTTTGGCATTTTTAATCTCCCATTTAGCTAGTAAAGCTGCATCTGTAGGTTTATTTGGTTTAGCATCACTATCACATACACCTTGCCAAAGTTCATTATAAATCAAAATGCTTTCTAAGAGTCATTTCCATGTCTTATATGTCTTTGCGCTTTCAAGTTTGTCAGAATCAAAAAATAAGTTTACTAGCTTGGACATTGTAAAATTGAATGTATGGACCAAGATGGATCAAGCGCCAGAAAAAGAAGATGAGAAACACACCATACACAAAACACTACACAAAAAATCATCTATCAGGGCTTGGCCTTGACCCTCGTATAGTCGTTGGAGGAGAAAAAATGACCGAGCTTTGCACTTGGCTCTAGTCAAATTTTCTAAAAATTTACAATGAAACTTTCAAAATTTGACTATTTTACAATTCTTTTGCAAATTTTGCCTTCGTTGACTCTAACCCTGTCAAAGTAAAACTTACTTTGAGTTGCAATTTTATCACCCCAAAGCTTTCAAATTGCAAAATTACACCTTATCTCTCAAAATATTACAAAAATAAAAACCCCTTATTACTTCAAATATTACCAAAAAAAATCACCACTCCAAAAATTACAATTACAAATAACCCCAAAACTCACACCTTATTACTTCAAATTTTATAAAAATAACAATAAAACCAACTTATGAGTCAACATTTCACTTATCACTAATAACTAATCCCTACATTAAGCACCTTATTACCTTCTAGCTCCATTACCTAAATAATTACAAACATTCCTTATCTTAAAATTACAAATCACACCTTCTCTACTTTGTAACTTCTTTTTTTTAACTTTCCTTTTATGACGTCACTTAAAAAAATGAAAAAGGTATTAAACTTTGATTTCAAAAAACATACACCAGAAAACAAATAATTCGTTGGAGACTTTTCAACAACTTCCACATGACACCATGCTCGCAAATCTTCCTCCAACATTGCTTCGCTGACTGTTGAAAACTTTCATTTCACGACAATTCAATGTTTGAACACCGAGTGTGACCTCCCTGGCACATGAAAGTGCACGAATAAATCATGAATCACAGTTCCTTTGAAGCAGAATTCTGGTTTTACACGTAGGACACGCTACCTCCCAAGGTTCATTGGTGTGCGGAATTCCTTTGCTAGAAGGTTACGGGATCAATCCGGAGTGGATCCTCAAGAAAGTCACTTACCAGCAGACTTCGGGCCGAGCTCTTCCTTATGTTATCTACTTGGATCATGAAAATTGTGATATTGTGCTGGCAATCCGAGACGATAGAAAGCGATTATGCCTTGCTCTGGGACAACAAGCTCGGCCAGAAGATGTTTGAGGGGTAGGAGAGTTTGAACGCCACCTTTTTTAAGGGCCAACTTAAATGATTTAACGTGAGGAGAAGGGCAACGATCTTAGAGAGGAACTGGTCGAGAGGAACTACGCCTAAAAGAAAACTTTTTTTCAAATTTTCCAAAAGTTTGTAGAGCTGCAATCTCTTCTTCACATCATTTGTATCACTGTAGTTTTTATATCACAATAATAGCATAAGTGTCTTTGGATACAAATTTTATTAATTAGGAAAAAAAATTACATAGATAAGATAATATAAGATAATTATATTTATGTACAACTAATAACCACAAAGTAGGTCGAAAGGACTATTGAGTATAATGATGTCCAACGCAGGAGAACCAAACGATCTCCTATAAAAATACAATGCATGAATATAAAATGTATAATACAGGAACATAAAAATATAATGTATGGAATGCCCTGGCGGAGAAGATCCAGGAGCTAATGGGTATGAGGATCAGACCCATCTCTCCTAACATTTGAGGCTAAATGAACCGTTGAAGAAACTCCACAAAGTCTATTGGCCCGATGAAGGGCCGGTGGAAAGTGTGGACTGTCCACTAGATCGTTGCTCGGGGGAGTTCATGCACTCCTGAGGTCTGGAGGACCTAGTTCGTCTCCCAACAACAAATCTAAGACGGATTTGTTGCTGAAATCTCCTGTGGTGGGGTGAAGTTCCACAGATCCTCACTGATTCCTGTCTGATGGGAGGTTGAACAATAAGCGCTCAGAACTTGAGAGCCTCCTGCATATATAGGGCCAAACATCGCTGATCAAGATACTTGAAAAAGTCGGCGAGGGTCTGAGAATCTGTGAACAAGCAATGGAACCTTCGTCTAATCTCGTAGTAGGTAGGTCATCCAAAAATGAAGTGCACCTCGGTCTCCACTTCCTGTAAATGACATACCTGGCAGATTCTGTTTAGTCTATCGATCTGGTGGTATGTCTCTACCTGAAGTCTATGACAACCTACTCTGAACTGGACTAGAGGAAGGTGAAGTGCATCCATCCAGTGGTGAAATGTATACTGGGGTCGAATAATGAGCCCGTCTCTCAACTCCAAGAAGTGTTCAACGTAGAAGACCATCTTTGGGCGCAACACACGAAAACTAACCACTCTTGCAAGCAGAAAAATGTGCTTTAAATAAGCTACTTGTCATAACCTATTTTAGTTATGGATCACTTATTTAATTAACAAGTTTCCATTTACATTAAATGTTATCCTAACAAATCTACTAACTATTTTCCTAAATTGGAGCCTAAGAAACAACACCTTTCTAGATGCCATATCTTTTACCACAATTCTCTATTTCTAAAATATCTCCAATATTTAATTAAATATCCTAAATAATTAAATATTCTATTCTAACTTTTAAACTAAGATTTTTGTATTTTGGATCATCTAACATACAACATATATAGGTGGGAAGCAAGCAAAAAATATTCACCGTAAAAGATGGCTATGAACTACTCATTCGCCAATTACATACCCCCAAGTTGATTGCATTTGGACAAAAATATGGAAGAAAGACGAATTTCCAAGATTAAATATGTTGTATTAGGAGCTTTTCCACGAGAAAAGTCTAATGGTTGAGAACCTGAAAAAAAAGGAACATACAGGGGCCCTCTAGATGTGCTTTGTGCAAAAAGGATGAAGAGTGTATCAAACATGTTTTTTGTAATTATTCCTTCTCTTGTGCTATGCGGAATTTTGTGGTTCAACAGATAAGAAAATCATTTCAAATACGTGGAAGTTGGAACGATATGTTTATTACATGGAAGCATCACAATCTTTGGAATTGAGGTTAAAATTCTTTAATACAAGGACTAATGGAATGCACTACCAATGTACCTTTGATGGTCGATATGGTTAGCGCACAACACAACTATATTCAAGAACTCTCACCCCAAACCTTTGATGGTCAATATGGTTAGCGCACAACACAACTATATTCAAGAATTCTCACCCCAATCTAGAATTAGTGGCTAACAAAGCTTCTCAAATGCTATTTGAAACCATCACAACAAACGTGTACAACACAAAGGAGTTGGAAAATTTATTAGAACAAGAAAGGAATTGGTTACATGCCAGAACAACATCAACTCATATTGGTAACTTCAGTCAAAATTTCCCTTCAAAAAATCATATTGCCTCAGAATCGATAATGACAAATTCATTGATTAGAGAACTAGAAAGAGTTGCATATCCTACTTTGATGGAGCGTCGAAAGGGTACCAAGGGATCCAGGGGCTAGAGGATTCTTTTTAGACTCTCGAAGGACAAATTGAAACAAGGTTTGCATAGGGACTAGGTTCCCACTCTAATAACCAAGTTGAATTTCTGGCATTATGGAAGAGAATGGAACTTATTGTCCAAAAGCATAAGGAAGATATTGATTTTCAAGGACTCCATCTTGGTGGTGCAACAAATGTTAAAATATAAAAAATACCTCGGATTGGACTTTCCCCCAATAGTGCAGAGAATAAGAGCACCACTGAGCAAGTTCCAACACGTCAAAATATATCATGTTAAGTGCCATTTGAACCAATTGGAAGATAGTATGACTAATGAAGGTGCAAACCTGGAATTAGAAGAATATAAGAAAAACAATCTTCCACCAACATTTCAATATATTCCATGAATTGGCATAATAAAAGGAGCCAGGTACAAACCAAATGTTGCAAGTATGATTCTATGAATATGGCCCAACACTCTGTTATTGAGTCAGACGCTGCTAGAAACTATGTTGTGAGGACAATCATTATTATGATTTAGTATTAGATGAAGTGTCGCTTTGCAAAAATTTGTAGAGCCTTTTGGAGGCAATACAAAATAATATGTTTAGTAGTGCATCGGGGAGAATAGGGAATGAAAAGTGATGTATTCTTTGGATAAGGCTCTTGTGAAGAACAAGGTTTGTATCTTGATGTAACACGTGATGGCTTGAAAACCAACTTTGCTTAATGTCATTATAACGGTTATATATATATATATATATATATATATATTCTTATGTGGTATATTTTTTATTAATTTTTTTTTAATATTATATATTTATTAGTTAATATTAGAAACACTTAATATTCTCATATATATATAATTTAATTTAATTTAATTTAATGATATAATTAAAGTGAAGGTGTTCCTATGATGTGTTTGGTTGGGCATATTTGACCAATAAGATGTGTGTATTTCCGTCCTCCTTACCTCCAAATAAAAAATGACATGTGACATTGCAACAAACATGAAATTAGTAGGAAATGTGTTGTCCTTCAAAGTTTTCTAAATACTATCCTAAATGAAAAAGGAAAGATTCTAATATTTAAATTTTGAGATATTTTGATTTTTCACTGGATTTTAAATTAATTTATCGTAAAATTAAATTTTATTGGGTTTTGAAAAATAAATCTATAAAAATATTAGAATAATAATTTATATTTTCTAATTTAAATGTTTTAAAATCAATTTATAATAAAAAAATTAATATTTAATATACAAAATTTAATATATAAGTATTTTTGACCCACACTGCACATGGAAAAGTGGGATGTTTAAAGTTTTCTAAATCCTTCCCTAAATAAAAAAAGAAAGAAGATTCTATTCTCTAAATCTTGAGATATTTTGATTTTTCATTAGTTTCTAAATTAATTTATTATAAAATTAAGTTTTATTGGGTTTTAAAAAACAAATCTATAAAAATATTAGAATAATAACTTATTTATTTTTATATTTAAATATTTTAAAGCCAAATTTTAATATTTATTATACAAAATTTTAATATATATTATTAATATATAAGTATTTTTTATTCTTTTATTATGATTATATTATATTATGATATTGTAAAAGAGGGAACAAAAAGATTTAGCAACATTGAATAATGACCCAAAGCTGTGATGGACCTTTAGCTAGAGTGTAAGGAAATATTTAATTCTTTTAGATTAATCATCTAGTGGACTGTAATCTATTAAAGCTTTGGCCAAAATCAATGCAATTGGTGTTGCTTTTACCCCAAAATGGAAAATTATGGGGACTTTGACGTTGTTTTGAAGCATATAAGGATTCATATTTTTATTAGCAAGCCCAAGTCTGAGATCACAAACCATGTGCTTGGCTAAATTTGTTGGTGAATTCAAGATTGTCTACTTTAGAAGATAGCTCCTATTCAAAAAAAAAGATGTAATTGTAGTCACCATAGGTGAGATGTACTACCCATTTTGCTTAAATTTATTTTTTTATCTTCTAAAAGGACTTTTGTATTATCATGGTTCCCATATTTACAAAACTTGGAATTTAGAAGTTCAAAAATAGCACATAAATGAACTTAACCAGAAAATGATTAACAAAATTAGATTATTTTTCTTGGAAGAGTGTCTCCCTTTCCACCTCTGGAAGAGTGTCACTCTACTCCAATTCCACCTCCTCTATTGTCATTCCCATTCCTCTAGCTCTGACAGTGGATTGCGCTAAAGGAACTAACAATGACGTCTTTCTGAATACTGAAAATGCCTTCTTCAATCCTTATAGCAACCTAATTATGCTCATCAATAATTAAAATCTAGCAGGTCAAGTCCTCTTATTTGTATGACCCTTTCTAATGTCTTCGAGTGGCTTTAGATATTTGTCATCCACATATTATTATCAAGAAGAAATTTTGTTGCACTCATAGAAAAAATTAACAATTCTTGCATTGGAATGAGTTACAAGATAACATTCCAAAATCTTCTATTCCTTTAGTGTACCTGTGCACTTTTAAAGGAAATTACTAATTTAATGAATTATATATATATATATATATATATATATATATATGATGATGATGATGATGATGATGATGGTTAACGTCTACTAAGACCAAGCTTTGGTCTATCAGACCTAAAGAAATGAATTATTTATTTTGTTTTAAAATTGTATTCCTATGCTCAAAGAGCTTGGAGAGAAGCGTCTCGAGCTCACTATAATTTTGACATGTTAAAAGGCTAGGAAGGTCGGTATTGCAACAAAGATTATGAAACTGAGATCTAATGTGGGTGTATGTAGGGCACTCTAAGAGGAAGTGATTTTCATCCTCAATGTTCATATTCTCACAGAGATGGAAGATCCTTTCCACCCATGGTGTTTTGGGAACTGCCCAACGACCAGTTTCACTATGGAGCTCATGAGATTTTGTTCTTAACTTGGCTATATCAATTTTTTTCTTTGAGCTAGTTAAAACAGAGAGATACTTTTGATCTTCTAGAGTAGGGTTGATGACCTCCTTATAATATCTTAATTTTCTTTTAGCCTCTAAATCTTTCTCACACCACATTTTCTCTTTAAACTTAGAAGTAACAATATTTTTAATGTTATTAATATTTTGCAATGCAACATTTTCGTCGATCTCTCAATGGTTTAACCAGGCCCTGGTATCTTTATACCAACCTCTTTTGAGCCTTAGGTGGTTTTGGTTGGAATTTAAAGCTAGCTTAGGAAGTCTATGGTCTCCCATGTTATTGATTTTGTGCTTGTACAACAGAAGCCTAACCATAGCCAGGCTCTCGATAGGGGAAATACCCACTTCTATAAGAAGAATAGGATAGGGTGTATTGCTTTTAATTTTGAGGTTATACATTATAAACCGCTTCTGGCTTTGCTCAATCTTTCTCTAGGATTATCTAGAGATGTTGCAACCCAAAACCTCACATCCATACAAGATAAAAGGAGTGACTAAAGTTTCAAATATGAGCTTACTTTTATCCCACATCACAAGGTTTTCCGCTTTACAACTATTTTCAAGACCAAATTAAGCTTTCCACCCTCCATTAATCCTGTTCTCAATGATATAGTTCCAGTTGAGCTTGTGATGAATATCAATTCCTAGGTACTTGTAATGATAAAATTCCTCCAAGTTGCTATTGTCATACACAAAATTAGCGTAAGTGTCCTTCTTGGATTTGATAATCATTTTTGTTTTATCAGTGTTAATAGTCATACCCATGGTAGAACATAAATCCTTAAGAAGTCTTAGTTGCTTATCAAGGTCAGAAGGGCACCTTGCCAGAAGAACAATATCGTTAGCATAGAGAAGAAGGATGATGACTATTCCAGCTAAGTTTGTGCCAGCACAGCCTGCTTCCTCTAAAAAACCTTCTATCTTAAGGGAGAGGGGGAAACCTTGTTTAACTCTGATATTACACTTAATATATTTCGACCACCCCTCATTTCTCTTAAACTTGGCAATTAAATTTTCGTATAACCTTATAGCGGCAACTCTCAACTCAAAAGGAACCTTTAGCTCTTCTAATCTATTCCATATTTTATTTCTAGGTACCGTATCAAAAGCCTTTCTAAAGTACACAAAGCAACAAAAGAGATTAGGATTTATCCACAATGATCCTAAGCATAACGAGGTGGTTTGTTGTTGAGTGCTGCCTTCTAAAACCTGCTTGGCCTTTAGCCCGTGTACCTTCACTTTCAAGCCATATGCTCATCTTCTTTTCCAAAATAATACCATATAACTTGGCTAAGAGAGTGCTAATCATAATTTTCCAATACTTAGAGGGGTTATTTGTATCCCCACTTTTAAAAATAGGAATAATGAGGCTATGATTCCATGGTTTAGGGAACCCTTGCTTGACTACTTGATTGAAAAGCTCGTGGATGTGAGGGATGAGGACAAGACCTCCAATATTTAAGATTTCAGCCTGGTAACCTTCAATGTCCTTATCTTTTCCATTTGTGAGGCACTTAAACCCAAAATCAATGTCTTCTAATGAGAAAATCTCTTCCATTGTGAGTAGGGTTTCAAAGTTATCTATGACATTTGGAGATTCATAAAGCTTTTTAAGATAGAAATTCCAGTCGTGTAAATAAATTCTATTATTATCTTTAGTTTTTCTAGTTAGAATATACCTCCAGAATTTCTTAGGAGCTACCTTAGAGAGGTGTAAGAAATTTTCTTGTCTTTTATGAATATACTGCATTTTTTTCCTTTTAGTTAGGGCTTTGTGTATTTTTATCTTGCCAATTTTAAGATACTCATCAACAACTTCCTTAATTTCTCTTCTCACACTTTTACAATCTTTATCATACCAATGGTTGGTTGTGTTATTTATTTTATTACTTAAAACTTCAATTGAGAACTTGTTAATAGAATATGCGAGGGTTGTAGTAAAATTATGATAGAGGTCTTTTATGTTGTCTATACTAGATAAAGGAAGCAAATTATTTTTTAATTCATTTAGAAAAATATGATTTTTATTTCTATCAAAGATTAAGTTCTTTTGGCTATAAGGATTATCTTCTATGGGATCTCTATGCATGACAAAATTGAGAGTTACAATTGAAGGTCTATGATCTGAGTCAAGCTCGTGGTCATTTAAGATGTTAAAATTTATTATTTCATTGTATAAAGGGATATCAAAAATAACATAGTCTACCACGCTACTACCAAGCCCATGGATATAGGTCATGTGGCTAGAATTGGGCACTTCTTTAGACCGTTGCAAATTATGAGATCTTGAGCATTGCATATCTTGACTAGCTCAGACCCAAACAAATTTTCCCCTAGATATTCAGAGCTTCTTTTCTATCGGCTAGCTAGAGTAAGGTCTTCGTCTAACCAAAGAGGATTGGGGTTGGAATAATTTCTTAGAAGAATAGCTTGGTTGCTTGAAGTTTGAGAATTAACGTAACCCGTTAAGAGGATATTACCTTCATTCCTTAGGCTAGAAATATCATTCTCTAAACCATTTAAAGGACCATTTTTATCTAAATTGTTTTTCTTATAGAAGTTAGAATTGATAGGGGAAAAATAACAGATTTCTATGTAGGTTTTTTTTATCATTAATTTCAGTAATCTCTATCCAAATATATTGGTTGTAAGGGTCTTTTTTATAAAGTCTAGCATGGGGGGATATGTTCTTCCTAATGTAACAATCTATACCCCCAATGCCTCTACAGTAGGATCGCTTGTTCCAGATTGACCATAGTATAAAGCCATCTATGTTAGGGTCCTTAAATTGTTCGTGCTCCCAAGTTTCAACTAGCAATATAATATCAAATTCATTCGAGATCCAACTTAGCTTGGGGCCTTTGTTCTATGGAAAGCCCCGACAATTCCAAGAAAGAATCTGGAGCATCTTGAATTGCTATTTATTACTATCTTTTTGCTTTCTATCTCGAATAACGACTTTTCTATTTCTGATTATTGCCCATTTTCCTTCCTTCCTAGCTTCTTTTACCTTTTGAACCTCCTTTCTTAATTTTTCTTGATCTTCTGGAATGAGATCTTCGTTTATAAATATTCCCGTTCCTTTTAGACTTGAGGTTTTACTAAGTATGTCATACTTATGGTCAGTGGAGCTCACCTTTATCCATATCAAACTTCCTTTATTCTTAGTTAATTTCCCCAACCTTGTTTCTTTTGTGAGACACATTGTTTCAATTTGTAATCTATTATCTAATTTTGTCTGGGCTATGGCTAAAGTATCCTCGTCTACCTCCTCTTTCAAACCAAAGATTATAAGGTTCAAGGCCCTTTTGTTACGCTCATGGTCTAATTCTATCAATTTTTTCATTTATTCTTTAATGGGTTTGATATCTAATTTACTTGCCACACTATTTAGGATGAGATTGTTATTAACTTTTTCTTCTAGTTCTTTAATCATGTCCTTCATTTTAAGACTTTCTAAAGTATTATCATCTCCTTGTTGGGATGTTTGGTTCATATCTTTTCTTTATTTTTCTATTACCTGTAATCTAATCTCCATTGTCTCCATTTTATTCTTCAATAGTTTTATTTTATTTTCTATTTGTTTTGGATCTGGTCCTCAAGAGATGTAAATTTATTTTCCAGCATGGCTTCTAACTCTGTTTGTAGTTTGACTTCTCTTTCTTCTCTGTGTTTCTCTAAAGACTCTATATACTCATAAAGGCTCTGTAGAGCAACTGTGTTAGGTCTACCTTTGACAATCTTTGGTAGATGCGGTGAATTTTTCATACTTGTGAACACATATATGAGTAGTAGATATGTATTAGAAAAAAATATAAGGGATGTGTGCACCTAATATAACTGTTTCAGATTGCCTTCCAGCTATAGAAACAAGGAGCCGTCGTCCAATCAACAAATCTGGATATCTCCCTAGCCGCAGTATAGTCGAATCAGCCACAGAGCCGAAAGAATCAGAAAGAGACGTAGAGCCAAGATTTTATATGTATATATGGTTTGCAAAGCCGCAGTATAGCCCGATCCCTCACTTCCTTGTTGCGTTAAATGCATTGTTTAGCTGCCTCATAGGGGTAATTCCAACCTTGTTTCCACAATCACACCAACCTTGCTAGAAACAATTAGCTGCCACAACCATGCCTCAGAGATTCCCTTGGAGCTGACACGCTGCCTCAGACATGATTAGCTGCCATAGACAAAGCCTCAGAATCTGCCTTGCATAACCTGTCAAAACCGTATGACGATTTCAAAACACCAACTGTGACCTAACTTGGCATCGAGATCTTGATGCAGTACTCAGAGATTCCCTAGATAAAACAAAACAACAACCGCAACCTAACATGGCATCAAAACCATATCACGATTTCAAAACAGCCTCCGTGACCTAGCTTGGTGTCGAGATATTGATGCAGTAATAAGAGATGCCCTAGATTTTATTTGCTTATCAATATTTCATAACAAGACCCTTTTGCTAATTTAATTAAATTGATTAGTGAAAGAGACTTTATATAAACTATTAGAATATAGATGATGATGATGATGATTAATGTCCGCTAAGGCTAGTGTGGCCTATTTTTCTTGAAATAATAATAGCGAAATCAACCATCGCACTTCAAAAATCATGCTCAAACCAAACTCTTAGAATGATATGCTTGTGAAAGTATTGTTAAGAAAACTTTAGCTACATTTCATTGCTTTGGATAAAAATGAAAACTGTAGAGTTAAAAGCAATTTGCATACATTATTAAAAAAAAATAATAATATTATATTTTATATGTATAAAATATTAAATAACTATAATAAAAATAAAATTATTTTTTATGCTAGGTTTTATTATTTTTTAAAAAATAATTGAATTTTAAAATAAAAAATAGTATATTATTAAATAAAATTAAAAATTAAAAAAAAAATCATAATACTCTATTTTGTATGTATAAAATTTTAAATAAGTAAAATTAGATACAAAGCTTCTTATACCTCTTCGGGTAATAATGATGTGTAATTCCAAAATAGTTATAAATAAGTATATGATTTTTTAATTTTTTTAAAACCTTTTTTATTAATTATATATATAATTATACTAAAGGTATACTAAAGGTTTAAATAAAATAGAGTAAGAAAAAAAAAAAAAAAAGGTTAAAACTATATTTTTTTAATGACCATCTTCATATAAAAAATAAAATTAATTAAAAAGAAAGAATAATAAAATTAATAAGAAAAACTATTAAAAAAAAATACAATTAAAAAAAAAACTTAATTATTTCTAGGTTTAACAAAGCCGTATAACTAGCATTTCCTGTCACTTAATTTAATTTAGTTACTAATGTACTTTGTATTGTTTTGATGTAATTGGTTTAGGTTGCACTTAATTTAATTTAGTTACTAATGTACTTTGTATTGTTTTGATGTAATTGGTTTAGGTTGAATGTAATTCATTCAAAATCTAGTTAAAAATATTGTTGGTGTAATATTGTTTCTTTTCCAAGATGCTATATAACAATTTTACTTATTCATTTAATGTGCCATCTGCCAAGGCAATTGTTTCAAGAACTTTCATGCTTATCATGGGTGACATTGAGAAATTGTATCTAGATTGTGAGCCTATTGTCTTTTAATAGCTTTTTGTATGACAATGTTTCATGTATTTTTGCAAGCTCTATAGCAAGATAATTCATGATTACATTATCTCTCACTAGGCAAAAATAATAAGCATTTCCTCTTGGATTTTCTTATGCAAGCCTACATTAAATTTTAGTTTCAAAATGTGTTATAATTCTGATCTTTCTATTTTTTTTCTCATCAAATCACCATGATAGTGCAACATGATTTTTTAAATATAGAAATAGAATTTGAGAAAAAAAGAAATTCCCTTACAAAATAAACTAAATTTAATCTAAAAGTTAACTATTATTATTACAACTATTAAAAAATATTATAATTACTTAAATTTAATAAATTGATTTCATCACGATACAATACTAATAAGTTACTTTTAATTGGAAAAAGTTTAAGATTTATCATGATCATAATTTACAACTATTTTTAGGTCTATTATAAACTTTCCACTCTTCATTTATTCTGTTCTCAATGTTGTAGCTTCAATTAACCTTTTAACAAATATTGATTTTGAGATATTTGTGCCAAGTCACTTCCTTAAATAGTTGTTTTCATACATGAAATTAGCATAAGTGGTATTAAATTATCATAACCTTTAATATTTTGTTCATGGATAAAGTACATTTAATTGCTTCTTGAGAACCTAGATACTCATCATCATGCACTTATGAAATATGCAAGTTAAGATATTGTTAATATTTTTATTGACTCGCGGATTTGAACTTTGAATTTTTTTCTTTACATAATACTTTATAACATGGCAATCACCAATTAAACTACCCATAGGCAATCTTAGTGATATTAAATTTAACTTTATGGATAATAATTTATTTTTAGTCAAACCTTTTACTAATTTTAAGTCAAATTAAAGATAATTTTTTTATTGTTATATCTTTAATTTATATTAATTATGGTAATATGGTTGTTTATTTATTTTGAAATAGAGTTTTTAGAATTTTAGTTTAATTTTCAATAATTATTAAGTGGATGGTAAGGAGTTAATTTTCATAAAATATTCATAATATAAATTACAAATTAAAGGTTGAGATTTATCCAAAGTAGTTACACCCTTTTGCCAATTTAATTAAATTGATTAGTGAAAAAAATGTTATATGAATAAGTATCACATGAAGTGAATTATGATTTTTTGGATATGTGGTATTGATAAGCCATCGTATTGCTCCATGATATTATTACAAAGCATATTTACAAATTAAAAATGCTGAAATCTTCAGTGATAAAATTCTTGTTCTACATCTTTTCAAATATGTATATATTTAAATTATATATTAGTTTTTTTATAATTAATAATTACAAATTAAGAATGATTAAATCTCTAGGTATAAAAATCTTGTTGTATGTCTTTTCATATATATATATATATATATATATATATATATATATTTATAATTAATAATAAACAAATTATTTAAATTATTTAAATAATAAAATTAATTATTAACTATGAAAAAGTCAAACTTTAACTTGATAATCTAAAATTATTTTTTTTATTGAAAGTTTAACGATTAACCTTTATTGAGAGCTTTGATAATTTAAAATTAAAAATATTTTAGGAGGACTTTTTGGACTTTCGGGTGTCTGAATCAAGGGAAAAAATTAAAGCACTTGGATTGTGCAGAAGTTACCCATCAAACTTGTAAGTTCAATAAATTCTTGTAGAATTTTAGAGAAATTAAACCAGAAAATTTATCGGTCATTTAATACAGTGTGGCATATATTGCCCATCCCTAAATTTAATGTTATTTAAATCTAATAATGAACAATATATACAACACCACACAACACCACATTAAATAACCCGATAGACCGAAAAATAAGCTTTGCCGCCGAGCTGCGCGTCATCACGGGAAAAGATTCCACTCTGATCGTCGGAATAACCCGATAGACCGAAAAATAAGCTTTGCCGCCGAGCTGCGCGTCATCACGGGAAAAGATTCCACTCTGATCGTCGGTGTTCTCCATAATTTTCTCTCTACTTTACTTCCAACGCTATTGGTTAGAAGTTTGCCTTCGATTTTTTTTTTTTTTCAGAAGAGAAGTTTGCCTTTGATTTTTACTAGATCCCTTTTTTTTGTAGTGATTATATTTGTTTTCATACCATTGGTATCACTGGTTCTGATTTATGGTAAGCAAATCCTACCATTCGAGTCGGTGGAGATTTGATATAGAATTAATATATTTTGAATGATAAATCTGAATTGTGTTACACTTGTAAGAATTCCTCACGGACTTGCGTTTTTTTATTTTATTTTGGGCTAGTGAGGACTCTGGCTCCATTTCGATTGGTAGCGCTCTAGTTTTCACTCTTCTATTCCATGTTTTTAACGTTACTCAACCCTCCTTCTTGTCGTAGACTTTTGGACCTAAGGTTCCTAGGGCCTGCATAATCTTTAACTCTTTGGAGTTGTCTTTGTTATGGGTTTTGCCCCATTTCGACTTAAATGGTTGCAGAGGTTGTTAATGAAAATATGGTATGTTTTTCTTGCAATTATTCAATATTAGATTGCTCTGTTAGGACCTGTAAAGAATTGGGTTGATTCAAAACTGAGTGCATCAAATTATATTTCAATTGGCTTTCTTTCGTGGTCCTCCAACTTGAGATTTGTTAAATAGGGTGGTTGTAGTTCTTCTAATGACTTATTAATGGACGTACCATGGTGGATTGATTATAGTTGTGAACTAGTTTTAAATTTTCCCAATATTGTTACTATTGGTTGATGTGACTAACTTCTGAATGTTTATGGAAGTATTATCTAGTTTGAATTCGAGCAGTTTTATTTTCTGTTATTTCTTAAATTAAACTCACCCTAGCGTACACTTCTCCTGGCCTAATGTGACAATGATTTCAATTGCATAAACTGTTGTTGTTTTTCTTATAACGGTTTATGAGTGTTGTATCCATTATTTATAATGTGACAAAGATGTAGCACCATATCTGAACTCAGTTTTTCTTTTATTTTGTTTGGTTTCAATCTTGCCCGAAAGGTTTTACTATATTTGTTGAGTTTAATATAGATAATTTCTTCCAGACTTTTGTGAAATCTATATGATTGTGTGTGAGAAGAGAGTTCATGATTTAATACAAAATTATCCTCAATTTTGTATTTGTCTATATGCACAAAAAATTCCACTTATTTTATCTTTCATTTATATGTGTGTGTTTTTTCTCACTGAATTTTAATTTCAATTACTGTTGCTTATCGGCATATATACAGAGTTAACAATATTATCATTTTATTAAAGGAATTTTTTACACAAGGTGTATTTGTTAATTTTATATGTACCCTTAGGATTTCAAGATTGTTTCTAGGTTGTTGACATTGTCAGCTTGGACCAAAAACTAACTTGAACTTCATATTAAGTTAATACCATGTTTCTTCTAACATTAGAATTTTTCCTTTATTTCTTACAATTAAATATCACTTCATAGTAGGGATAAACAACTATATTTCTGGTAGAAAACATGTTCAACAAAAGCATAAATTCCTAGTACTTATGCGTTCCTCTTTTCTGCTTATTTGAGCCAGACACAGAATCACGAGAAAAAAATGCTCCACAAAACCTCAAGAACTAGTAACACCATTGGAACTCCCCTCGACCTAACTTCACATCCAAAACAATTGAAAAATAATGACCGTGAATCGTTCTGACCCCAACCAAGTTTAATCTAAGGTCTTTAAAACTGAGCACACATGCTTCAATTGGAATTCCACTAGCCAACTAGCTCAAGAATTCCTTATGTTTGCAACGTCATGCCTTCCTCCACAACGTCATATTAGAGGTTTAACTTTGTATTCTGTCTCTCCTTCTAGGTTGCCTCAGGTTCCTCTCTTACCCTCTTCGCTCCCTTTTTCCAACTGAGATAGTTGATCTCCAAGGGAAGGAGTTTAGGCAGGCAATCACCTTGCTCCTAACTTTCTTCCAATTATATGGAATGTGAATTTTTCTAAGCATTAATTTTCATTTTTATTTCTGTGACAAACCTACATAGAGCATAGAGCATAGAGCATATATATATATATTTGGCCTACAATATCAAGTAACTTAACCACAATAATTCAATAATTACATATTTACTAGGGGATATTACATCTTCCCCTCCTTGAGCGAAACATCATCCCCAGTGTTTTCTCAGTCTTCAGAACAGGCTAGGATATGCTTCTCATATAAAATTTTCATCCTCTCATGTAGCCTCTTCTAGGCTAAAGTGGTTCCACTACACTTTAACCTGGGTGATAGCTCAATTTCGTAGCATTATTCCTCTCCAATCGAGAATACATAGGGCTTAAAATATAAATTTATATCTAGTTCGACCTACATTCACAATCATTAAGGTTGTTGTTAGTTTCCATTAATAAAAAATTAAGAAATAAATAGATAAAATCAATATATTCATTGCTTACTTATATATCCTTCTAGTTAATAATGTTTCCAGGATCATAAATATACTTCATCACCAAAGAAACATGAAATATGTTATGAACACATATATGGCTAGGTAAATCCAATTGATAGGCTACAAGTCCAATTCAGGAAGGAATTTGGAAAGGGTCACAAAATCGGGGGCCATGTTGTGCACAACTTCCCCACCTTATGGTACTCTTCTTTGGTTTAACCCTTACATATACATGGTGTACCACCTGGAACTCCTTGTAACTTCATTTTTTGTTTGCATAAGTTTTTTTTTTCAATCTTGAATAACTCCCAAATTCATTCACACCTTTTGCAAAGTATGTTTCATCTCTTTTAACATATCTGTTCCAAACATTAGTTTATCTTCAAGATTAATCTAGTTAATAGGTGTCTGACATCTTTTCCCATACAATACCTCGAATGGGATCATTCTTATGGAAGCATGATAACTGTTGTTGTAAGAAAATTCTACTAGATGAAGATATTGTTCCCATTTAGTTGGTTGTTGCATAACATACATCCTGAACATATCCTCCGGTACTTTCTTTACTTGTTTACTTTTTCCATCTGTTTGTGGGTGATAAGAAATGTTGAACTATATTTGAGTGGCCAATCTTGTAAAGAGAGCCTTCCAAAGGCAAAATTACACTTTACATCTCTGTAAGAGATAATACCTTAGGTACACCATGTAATCTGAAAATTTGTATCAACAATCTAAACAGTTTTATAAGTGGACTGTACAAGGATAAAGTGTGTTGATTTACTTAACTTGTCCACTATGAACATTATAGAATCATTTTGCATCATGGAATTAGATAAACTAGTAATAAAATCCAGTGTAATTACCTCCCATTTCCATTTAGGAATAAGTAATGAGTGAATTAAACTTGTTGGATGTTGATGTTCAGCCTTCACCAGTTGAAATTACAAATTCTAGAAATTATACAATATGCATGTATATCTTGGATTCACCCGATCTAACAATTTTCTATAGTTAAATACGGAATCACTTCTACAAATATTTGCGGAATTAAAAACACAATCGCCAATCACATGAACATGAAGAAAGATCAATCACACACAACATGGATAATTTCCCGGGGAAAGTTTACAGCTAAAAACCCCACTATATTCTATTGTATATTATATCATGGATCATGAAACAATTACATACAAAACTTTTCTCACAAGATCCCTCAGTACATCAGCTAATTCTCTCCCACTGTCATAAAAAAATTGGCAAATCCCTTAGCCAATTTACTATCTCCAAACAGCCTACCTTCACTGCGCAATCCCTGCTAAATGCAATCCTTGAATTGATGCAATCATGTTTGCCTTGAATGCGCAAGTATCATGGGCACATCCAATGTGTGTTCGCTTGCATGTGTGCAAGCGGATAATGTCACAAATGATAGTCAACTTCCCTTTCACCTATAAATCAACTGGGTCTCCACTGGATCTAACATGCATGCAGCTAATATTAGTAAATCCTCAGTTGCATGTGAGATCACTGATTGTGAATTAATTAATATTTAATTCACTTGATCTCTCACTATTGTATCTTCAGTTACAACTAGCACAACTGAGTTTAACTCACTTAACTGATTTAAACTATTTACAACTTGCACAAACTCATGCACCACTGCAATTTGAACTCTGTTACAACTAGAATTACTCTGAGTGTCCCACCAACCAACCTCTAACTCGAAATTCACTTAGATAACTGATTTGCCACTTCGGTTAACTATTTCAAGTCCACATTGAGAATATATTACAGTTCAATGTCCATCTAAATTAAGGGATAATAAAAATGGACATGCACCTAAAAATAGCCTGCGGGCCCCACCTTAGTGTAGGTGCTTAATTTTCACTAGGATCATGGGTGCCAAAAACTTCTTGTTGAATATCAACACATGAATCCCCTTAGATCTTCCGGCACCTATCTTTTCATACCAGGACAAAAATAACCTTTCCTTAAAACAATAATTAGTTTATGATAACCAAGGTGGGAAACATAAGGAATTTTATGATATTCATCTAAAATTAGTTGCTTAATGGCTTGCTGGCTAGGAACATAAATTTTTTTCCTTTAGATAAACATATTATCACCATTAACATTGTACTCTAATTGTTTCTCACTACTCTCTTTTTTATTTTCTTGCTACCATAAAAAATAAGATTCAAGGTCTGTTTGGGCTACATTTTTAATATGATTTATAAAGTCAATCTTGATATGACTAAATGAAATTTCATAAATGTAGTTCAGTCTTATACTTAAGGCATCCACCACTTGGCTCTCCTTATCTTTTAAATGTTTTATTTCGAAATCAAATTTGCTTAGAACGACAGTCCATCGTGCGCGTTGTGCGTTAAGAGTGGGTTGTTTAAAGAAACTGGTTAAGCTACTATGGTCGATCATCAAGATGAATTTATTCCTCAACAAGTAATGCCGCCACATTTTTAAGGCATGAACTATTGTTGTTAATTCCAAGTCATAGGCCAAATACCTTTTTTCGTGTTCTTTCAATTTTCAATATTCATAGGCCACCACCCAACCTTCTTACATACACACACCACTTCCCCCTCCCTTACAAGCATATGTATAGAAAAAAAACTCCTTTTCTGGGTCTACAATCCTAAAAATGGGGGTTGTGGTCAATTTTTTTTTCAATCGATCTAATATGATTATGACATTCAATTTTCCATCGAAAAACTTTCACCTTCTTCTGTAAGGAGGTAATGGGGTAAGCTACTCTTGGAAACCCCTTTATAAGACAAAGGTAATACCCGACTAACCCCATGAAATATGTAATGTATGCTACATTCCTAGGAATAGGCCACTCCATAATAGTCTCAATCTTGTTAGGGTCTATAACTATTCCCTCTTGAGTGATGACATGTCCCAAATATTGGATTTGATCCTTGTAAAATTCACATTTACTATAATTGAAGTAAATTTGGTGTTCTCATAAGGTTTGAAATACTATTTGTAAATGTTTAGTATTCTCTTCCATATTCCTTGAAAAAATGAGGATATGATCAATAATATTATCACAAACTTATCGAGATATTGATAGAATATACTATTCATGAGACACGTAAATGTCGTTGGGGCATTAGTAAGCTTAAAGGGCAGAAATACGAACTCATAGTGCCCATAATGAGTCTCAAATGTCATTTTACATATATCCTCTTCATTGATTAGGATCTGATGGTATATGTAATGAAAATCAATTTTAGAAAACATAGTAGCACCCTTGATCGAATAGATCATCGATCATAGGTAATGGGTACTTGTTTTTAATACTTAATTTATTTAATTGTTGATAATCGATGCAGAACTGCGAGGTTCCATATTTTTTCTTGACAAAGAGTACATGGGATCCCTGAGGGGATACACTTGGGGCGAAGATACTTCTTGTCTAGTAGCTCTTGCAACTGCATTTTTTATTCATTAAGTTTCAGTATAATCATACGATAATGCATTTTGGATACTGGGGTAGCTCCCGGAATAAATTCAATGGTAAAATCGATATCTCGCTTAGGGGGTAACCCGTGGATTTCTTCTGGAAACACATCAACAAAGTCTTGAAAAATTAGTAGATTCTCTAGGGTTGCAAGATTTTGCTTCGAGTTGGTGTATCCCACATGAACATCGTAGATCTGACAACCCTTCCTAATGCATTTTCCCAGCTGAGGAGTTGTAATTGGTCTCAATTTCAATGGCCTTTTATTCCTTGGATGTGTTGCCTAACCCCTTCTTCATCAATAAAGTTGATGTTTTATCTTTGAAATTTACAAGTGACCAATGTCTTTCAAGGAAATCCATGCCAATTAAAATATCATAAGAACCTAAAGGTAAAACATTTGAATTACTTTTATTGGTTGGCCTATCAACTCAATGGGGCAATTGTCCACCCTTGTTGTCACTCTCCTTTTTCCCCCAGTGGCTAACTGCGCCAACCATGGGTTCTTGAATTTATTAACTTGCAAATGACATGACTCCACTATTTTAGGACTTATATAACTCAAACTTGCACCATGATCAATTAGAATGGACACAACATGGTTAAAAAAATTAGCTTTGAACTCAACCATTGTCGGTAACTGATATTCAACTTGATAGTATTCTAAAGCAACATTAATCTTGGGTATACTCCTTGACACTTCGCCTACCATATATTCCCCCTGAATATTTGCCACTTGTTCTGTCCTCCTACGATAAGGGAAATTTTTAACATAGTGAGGTTCTCCACATCCCCAAGACTGCAATGGGG
Organism: Pinus albicaulis; assembly: GCA_034641835.2. Lineage (NCBI taxonomy): Eukaryota > Viridiplantae > Streptophyta > Pinopsida > Pinales > Pinaceae > Pinus > Pinus albicaulis. Next base: position 1,367,159,274 of record CM076574.1, read on the forward strand.
ATCTCTATAATTGACCAAATATAGGTTTTCTTGGTGGTTCCATCAATTTAGGTTCATTATGCAGTTTTGATTTTTTTTATTTGTTCTTGAAAAAATACTCTGTTGATTTTTATTTGAGTTCATGTAATTTTCAATTTTTTCATTCTTTGTATTATGTGAGTATTTATGCCCATTTTTGTTTGATCACCTTGTACTATTATCCCATTTTTTCTTCACTTGTTCATAACATATTCGTGCTTTACATATTGCTTCTTCCATGGTATTAGGATTATCAAATTCCAGTTGTTATTTCATAAATGTTTGCAAGCTACTTATAAAATGTTGTACTTGCTATCGGGTTAATTGCATGGGTGTTAGTGGATGAAATACCCTCTCGGGTCTTCCCAGGACCCAAGGAGGACTGTTCAAATTAACAACAACTGTCACAAAGAAACATGCATACATTTGTATTAAATCATGATTGACAAAACAAAAGGGAGAAGGGTTACCTCAGTTCCTCATGCAACCCTGCTGGAGATCTCAATACAACAAAGTGGAAGACCTCTCCACCAACTCCTAGATCAGATACTACATATGAACAAGAAAAAATTGCAATCTTCACAACATACAAATTTTGACAATTAAAACATTTAACATACAGTCGAATATAAGTTAGCATGGATCTAAGCTATTCATCAGATACAACATTGAACTAACATGTAAATAAATTCTATGTCAAATATACAGAACAAAGATAGGTCTATATTATTAGATCGAAGAAGGATGATTGCAACCATATTGGCTATATCAAGCCTCATCTACTCCTTTAGTTCCGCTCTCTCTCTCTCTCTCTCTCTCTCTCTCTCTCTCTCTCTCTCTCTCTCTCTCTCCTTGACACAATAATTCTTGAGCTCTTCAATCTCTCAATGAATGTACAAACATTACGATTCCAACCCATAAAACTTTGTCACAATACCAGAGCCTCCAATTTATAGGAGTGGGGAGGCTCATCCTTACCAATTATTTCATTAGTTCCAATAAGGCAAAAGCTAGGAATTTCCTTGCTTTATTATTGTTTCCATTTCCATATGACTTAGATAGGTTTAACAATATCCAAATTCAAGACTGATGCACAATTTTCCTAATTTTTGAGCTGACTGCTTGAGTGAAAGTCAGGATGTTAGTAAGTCAACTCATGTTTTTACCTCTGTACGCTATGAAATCTCAGTAACCCTTCCCTTTATGCAAAACAGTGCATTAACCTAGGCACTAATGCACTCTGCTAAGAGCTGAGCAATGTTATAAGTCATGTTGAATTTTTATGGGGTGCGTTACTGTGGAGAATAGGCTTGTAATTTGGGTCTTTCTTCCAACCAAAGTGTCTTTCTCCTATGTGCTGATGAGGAGGTAATTTTTTTGTATAAAAAATGCCCCCTAAAGTGTGAGTTTAGAGACGAATACGATGGCCAAAATACTTTATAAATACTGAATAGAGAGATGAGCTTTGGGATTGTAGGAGACTTGAAACAAGCAACATATGTCAAAAATATAAGAACCTATCCGAAGTCAGGAATTCCCATGCTCAACAGTTTTATCAGAATGATTTCTCAAAGAAGATATATGACTGTCATGTCCACCGATAAGAAAAATGTGGAACTTGTGTCATAATAGGATCAATTTGACGAGATATCTCTGAAAATAATATACGCAACTTGGGAAAGGAATCAAGGTTGAATGATGTAAACCTCTACCCAAGGTCTTGGTCACTGCTTATCTAAACAACATATTTCTACACATGTGAATGAAAGATTTGAAGTTGAACATGTGAGATGAATCATTTGATTACTATTTAATCATAAAAATTGTTAACATACGTGAGGATGGACATCAATAAGCATGATGGTCTCTAATATGCACAGTACAATCTCGCAAGTGTGAAAATGATGTTGGCGTCGAACACTCGTAGAATCATTCAATTGGGAGGTAATGATGAACACCCCCAACCAAACGTAAGGTAACCTACCATTGAGTACTACAAGTTCCAGGGTACTGATATGTTTCTGAATCATCTTCCTAGATAAGATGTTGAAGTCAATAGGAATAGACCTGCCAAAGGTAGGTAATAAGGTGTCCTACATCAGTTTACACGAAACATGACAAGAATGATTTGTTTTGGAGATAGAGCAGAGAAATGGGTCAAACAGACAGAGTGAAATTGTAGGCATATGATATCTTGGTTGATACAGGAAGCAAAGGATAGATGGATCCCTTGAACAATAGAAGGCATGACATCCAGACTACTAGGAAGTTTAGGCTCAAGAACACCAAAGAGTGTTAGGATACAAGGATGCAGGAACATTGGAGTATGAAGGCTAAAATCATAGGATGGTATGGTTCGACGAGAAGTTTTAAAAGAGGAATTTGTTGAGGGGGTTCCATGTTCAAAGGATTGACGAGGGTACTACTGCCAAAATATACTTCAGAATATAGACATTAAGTCAGTGTTCTGTCAAAAATTTTCCCCATTTGATTAATTTTAGCGAGTTCAAAAAGGTAAAATCGATGTTCTTTTCATATTTAGAGAATCTGAAAATATCGTAATGACAACTCCAAGAGGTACCTTTGTCATGGTTGATGATTGGTTGTGACAAAGGGTTAATAGTATACCCAACACAGTTCATTTTCCGTAATTTAGTCCATTGAGTACAGATAAAGTGATAAACCTATGTTCAATGGACGTCTACATCATTTTGTTACGAGTACAAGGAGACGAATACAACTCGATATTCATCGTGAAATTTTAACGAGTCAAATGAAGAAAAACTAGAGATACCTTCATCAAAATTTAATGAGTAAAATGAAGAAAACTTTATTTGTCTTTTTCAGATTTTAGGGAGCGAGAAAAATATGTAAAAGAATTTCTTAGTATATTCTTCATGGGAGTTTAATGAGCCTGAAGAAGGAAACTCGAGGATTTTTTCTGTTTTAGAGCAAGAAAAAAATCCCAAAAAATATTTTGCTCATATCTTCTTCATAATAGTTTAATGATCTTGAAGAAGTAGCTCAAGTTTTTTTAGGTTTTACGAGCTAGAAAAAATCCCTAAAAAGAAGGCTCAGAGTTTATTTGTGTAAGTTTAATGAGCCTAAAGAAGTAAACTCGAGGTTTTTTAGATTAACGAGCAAGAAAAATACCATAAAAAGAATGTTAGGAACTTCTTCGTGGTAGTTTAACGAGCCCGAAGAAGGAAACTCGAGGTTTTTTGGATTAACAAGCGATAAATATACCATAAAAAGAATGCTCGAAACTTCTTGATCTCTTGCTCACTAATAGAAGGCTTTATGTCGTACATTTCCTCATAATACCAAGAGAAAACATCGCGAAATTCCTTGAAAAGGCAGGTGAAGTTTGCAATTTCCTTAGTACTGCAATTTCCTTGAAAGCGACATTTATTCTCCATAGGAATCAATGTCTAAAGGGCCTGACAGGATCTAGAGATCGGTAGGGCCATTAGGAATGGTAGGTACCATCGAAACCATCTGTGGAACCTCATGCAGCGGGAGTGGAAAACAACCTAAGAGAGAGGATCCCTTTCGAAGACTGGTACCAACACTAACATAAGAGTTAGGGATTCCGCCTACTAGGGGTACAATGTCATTGGGTAAGAGGGAGTAATTTGGGGTGTAAAGGATAGGTGATCCACTGTTACTATTTTCCCATCCAAAGGAAAGAGGATGAGTCAGAAGACTGAAGATACAATGAAAATCATGGCATAAGACCAACTGCGACACAAAACCAGATTATAGTAGAGATGAAAATATATGACTTTGATATCCACTGTTATCATTTTCCCACTCAGGGTGATGGGGTATTTGACAAGGTATCCATTTGGTATGAAAGTGTGGCCATCGAATGCTTTAAGGGAATTCAACAGTGGAGATAGGATGAGAGATCCCAGAGCGAGCTAACATGAATTTGACATTACGCAGGTCAAAGCACCTTCGTCAATGATGGTTCGATGGATAGGTTTTCCTTTCGACACAAGTTGCACTTGAAACACAAGCTAATGAGAAAGACGAGGCTTACATTTTTCCATATCAAAGATTGCTAGCATGGAATCTGTAGGGTTAATTGCACCAATTTCTGAAATCAAAGCTTTCCTTTGTGCTGGATAGGGTTGTAACACTTTGAGAGTAGACATGGATGATGGTGCCTGCATCAAATATTCTATGATAATGTAGTTTTGGGTAGCATGTGGAGAGGTATTATGTGTCATGCGATGAAGTGTCCCTTTTAGGAGACAGATCACAAGGTCAGTGACGGGCCTTTCGATATGAAGATCATTAGGGGGTGGTGGATTTAAACTCGAGGCAGCTTCCTAAGTGTTAGTGATTGGAGTTCCACAAATTTTGGCTCGTGTTTGAAGGATATCCTTTTGTAAGGTGTAAACAATCAAGGATATTTCACCAAGGGAAGGAGGATGTGAACCATTACTGCCCTCTTGCGGGGGTTGCGGTGGGTTTGCTATGAGGTGTTGCTATTACTGAGCAGGGAAAGGATTGTTTAGGACTTCAAGTGTCCGTACAGTGTCCTTATGTGCAAGGAAGTTTTTGAATTCTTGAAGACAAGAAAATTTATAAGTCATGTGGTCTTCGACATTGATTTTGCAAGGGAACTTGATAGTTTTCTCCTTCCCTTTTTCAGATTTGGCACCAACTTTATGATTGGGATTGTTTTACGTAACAGTCTGCTCCTCAAAAGGAGAGGTCTTTTTCTTATTTTTATTGTTCTTACCACTGGGTTTTTGTGTAGACTGCACAAAGATTACCACGGCGGTTGGAAGAGAATACAATTGGGTATTAGAGGCGGTAGCGACAACTAGAGATAGTTGGGTAGCTTTCCCATTGAGTTGTTTTACAACAAACCTGGAGGTTGCATCGACGAGACTGTCAGCATGTGCTCTGAGTTGCTGAGTAGCGGGAGCATTGGAATTTCGAGGGGAATGGGGGATTAAATTGTAAAGCATGTCATATTGCGAGTATATTAAGGCTAGATGTTGGGCACGACGAATGGATTGGTCTTCTCTGACTGCACCAGCTAAGGAAAAATCCTTGGAAACGGGAGGAAGCAGTGACTTGCAGAACCAATATGCCAACAGGTGATACTGAATTGGGGCCTTGACAAGCCTCCGCTTACGTCTCCATTCATGGATATGATTGGATATGTGGGTGGCAGCATCTTGGCACAAATTGGTAAGCAATTTCATTCTGGTCTCGTAGCAGATAGGGAGCTGGAAGTGTTTTAATAATTCCATTACCATGGCTCCACAGGTGTTGACTGATGCATGCGGTAACTCAATGTACAACTTGGCAACATTGCGTGTGAGGGTGCGGGGTAACATTCTGAGTCAGATGCTATCATTAACCATGGAATTTGATACAGACCATAAATGGTAGGTGGTGACATGCGTGACGGGGTCATCCCCTTGTTTCCCTTAGAATTTCAGAATATCTACAAGTATATTTTGTGGTATAGGAGGCCAATGTAGGTTATGATTGATGGGGTCATTTTTCAACTTATATAGATCTGGGATATATAACATTGCCAAATTGGCAGCGGCTTGGGTGCTGGATGATCTAAAGGACCTGAGGGTCCCCCCATCAAGGTGTTTCCAATAGGATATATGGTATTCATCGGATAATAACTTCCTTGTCGTGGTAGTGCAGGCATATAAGGTGGTTGTCCGTATGGGATGTTAGGTTGGGGTGAAAAATATTGGTTGCTCCCAGGATAGTAATTCCCCCCTTAACCTAATTGAGTTTGGGGAGGGGGTTCCCAAATGGATGCAATAGTAGTTGGCTGCGGGATGCTCCTGGCCACATAGTTGGTGATTGGCACATGACTGACACCGGGATAGTAACCACTAAAAGAAAGCAAATCAATAATCGATGGACCAGGTTGTCCTATAGATGGTAAGGGTACAAAAATTCCCCATGGTATATGCATGTTGGGAAAATTGCCCTTAATCATTTGAGCCTGGGGGTTCAGACTCAGCAAAGGGTTCCAACCAAAAGGGTTACTGAAAGGGGACAAACTATCAACGCTACTAGGAGAGATAGCTAGAGGTCCAAGAGAAAACACGAAAGGTGTGGTGACTGGGAGGTACTGGACTCCACTCATAGCTAGTGTAACCAAGTTTCCTAGACTAGGCATAATCTGGATAGTAGGGTGATCGATCAGTTGTGTAGAACTAGCAATATGTGGTGGAAGTGATGGTGGAGAAAAAATTTCCATAAAAGACCATGACCCACTAGTCGCCATGTGGATATTGGATGTGAGAATAGACGAATACATAACAAGTATTGATGCTACCTGAAGCAACACTAGTCCAAGAGGATCGGTGAGAGGAGGATTATAAGGAGGTACTACTCCTTCGTTGAAAAAGTCCTTAGGCAATATAGTTTCTTGGGAGGTGTTGTGTGATTCAGTGTTAGACACTAGAGATTGATTTCCCGAAGAGGGATAATATGGATCACCAAGGCTCGACAGATCCTCCAGGGTCAGTGGAGGAAGACCTCTTTATTGTCTAGATAGATGGCGAGGGAAGAATGTAGCCACAGTGACATATATATTTTATCAAAGTGACATTTTATTATAGTCCCAGTGACAACGAACCAACACCTAAAAATAAAAAACTCTGAAAGACAATCAACAAGTAGCCAAGGGATATGAATCTATCTGATAGCCACCACTCACTGGAGATGAAACCTAATATCACAGTGGCTAAAAGAGAGAGTTGGTCATAATTAAAGTTACGATCACTCCTGATCTTTGCTTGAACCTCAGATTAAGGGGCCAAGTACTCTCGTGAAGACGAGCACCCTCCTAAAAACCGAAGATGGAGTAGTTGTTAGAAAATTATATATTACAGAGCAATGCAACACACAAAATATGTGGAAATACAAGCACACAAACCACATAAAACCAGAGAGACACAGATATATGTGGTTCACCAAGTTTGGGCTACGTCCACCTCGAATAGCCAGTCCTTCCTTTCTATTATCCAGCAAAATGAAGAGACACAACCTACATCATATCCGTTGTAATATCCTCTGTTCTCTCTCATAGTCTCCCTATCTGTTTCTCGCTCTAAGAATACACATTCAATACACAACCATAATACAATACCCTCATACAAAGTGAGGGGTTGCCTTCTAGGGAAAAAAACCCTAAACTAAATATAACTTCTACCATCAGATCATCCGCCTAATGAACGACCCAGATTGATTAGAAATTACTATACTTTTACAAGGCAATTTTACATATGTTTTTAGCTTCAGGGGCACTGCCCCCGAAACCCCCCACTAGGCGGGGCTCCATAAAGTCGCTACTAGCCCCCTTGGACCCCCTAGGCAACGCTTAATTACGGAAGGTACAAGGGTCCAACACTGTGATACAAAATAAACAAGATAATCAGGCTCCATACCCAACAGTAGATTCACTTGTTTAGGTACCAGGATAGCTCGCCACAGTTACATTGTGTTCATCCCTATATATTATCGCCCCTAAGGTTACCTCAAATCACAGACACCACCGAGGGGGTCACGGTCGTGGACAATACGTTGTATGGGCAGGATACCTGAGTCCTCGACTTAGTTCCGATATCCCCAAGGGGATCCCCAATATACATAATACCCACTAGAAATGCAATCGAAGGCAAACTACCTTCTCTCACACTCCATTGTTGTCTCATGCTTAACTCCTTTGTTAGGGGAGCAGTCCCGAATGATATGCGTGTAGCAGGATTGTGCTCTCTTTAATGACATTAGTTTTCAGTTTTATGATCTTGGGCAATTTTCTCACCACTACCTAACCCAAGATCCTAGCTTGAACTAATATATGTGTAAGCTCAAAAAAGAGTTGCTGATTATTTTTATTAAGTGTTTTATTTTATGTGTACTTGTATTAAAGTCTTTGAAGGGGGTGTGGACATATGGAGTTTTATGTGACTCTGACATAATCCATGCAGAAAAAATGATTTACATTTTCATTCGATGAAATAGATTTCTACAAGGAGAGGTTATATATACATCGTTTCAGTAACACACATGCAAATTGCAGTTCAAACACATACAAAAAAATGCAGATATACAATGCTCTCTAACAACTAACCCAATATATATAGAATCAAATCAACTACAACAAAAAGCTAAACAATTTTTTCATTTCTCTTTTCCGAAAACAAATGCACTTAATCTATTTCCATAAAAATAAAAATAAGTATGCAAACAACCAACCAATCACAGTGTACAACTGCAGAAAATAAGAACAAACCACAAGCAGGCTATCAACCCAGGAATTCACAAGACTGGGTGAATGTCAATATTTTGGCTGAATAACACTTCCGAGGAGAGCATGTAGAGTGTTATTAGCAGGACTAACACTCTGGTCAAGAGCCCAGGGAGAGTTATAATGCTATATATTGCACAATCAGGGTACACTACAAAGGCATAGGTTGCAAACAAGGGTCAATCGGGGTGTGATCTAAGGTTGTGAATAACAAAGAAGGTTGGGAAGCACACTGAATGATCAGAATGGGAAGAAAGAAGAACAATAATTCATAGAGAGAGAAATATTTGGGAACTTGAAAGATCACAATCGGGAACTAAGCAGTAGTCCCCAACGGAGTCGCCAATTCTTCTATTGGTTTAATTGCGTGGGTGGTAGTGGATGAAATGCCCTCTCAGGTCTTCCCGGGACCCAAGGCAAACTGTTTAGATTAAGTGAAACTATCACAAACACACACATACATTCGTATTAAATCATGATTGGCAAAGCGAAAGGGAGAAGAGTTACCTCAATTCCTCATGCAACCCTGTTGGATGTCTCGGTGCAGCAAAGTGTAAGACCTCTCCGCTAACTCCTAGATCGGATCCTGCACATAAACAAGAGAAAGTGTAACCTTCACAACATAAAATTTTTGACAATCAAAACATTTATCGTACAGTAAAATATAAGTTAGCATGCATCTAAGCTATTTATCAAATACACCATTGAACCAACATGTAAATAAATACAATGTCAACACTGTCAAATAGACAGAACAAAGACAGATCTATATTATTAGATCAAAGAAGGATTATTACAACCATATTGGCTAGATCAAGCCTCATCTAGTCCTTCAACTCTACTCTCTCCCTCTCTCTCTCTCCTTGGCACAACAATGCTTGAGCTCTTCAATCTCTCAATGAATGTACAAACATTACGATTCCAACCCATAGACCTTTGTCACAATGCCCGAGCCTCCAATTTATAGGAGCGAGGAGGCTCATCCTTACCAATTCTTTCATTAGTTCCAATAAGGAAAAAACTAGGAACTTGCCTTGCTTTATTGTTGTTTCCCTTTCCATATGACTTAGATATGTTTAGCAATATCCAAAGTCAAGACTGATGCGCAGGTTTCCTGCTTTTTGAGATGATTGGTTGGGTGAAGGTTGGGATGTGAGTTAGTCAACTCATGTTTTGATCTCCGGACCTTATGAAAACTCAGTAACACTTCCATTTAGTCAAAACAATGTGTTAAACTAGGCACTAACGCACTCGGCTGAGAGCTGACAGTGCTATAAGTCATATTGATTGTTTCTAAGGTGCGTTATCCTGACAAATAGGCTTGTAATTTGGTTCTTTCTTCCAACCAAAGTGTCTTTCTCCTCTGTGTTGATGAGGAGGTAATTTTGCTGTATAACAACACTTTATCCTTTTACTCCCGTATGTAAAGGACATACCTTAACAAAGAGGTAAATTTTGTTACATAATCATCCATGGATAACTAACCCAATCGGAGGTCATGAAATGCATTTTCTTTGTCATCGTGTTGTTGTGAAATCACAACACCCCCATTTTTAACTTATTATTTCATAATAATAATGAGGACCTTTTTCATAAATTTTGACTAAATCACGTTTTAACATTTTCTTTTGGTTAAGTGTCTGAAAATTTTGCCATATTTTTGATTTCATCGGATTTTTATTTTGATTGTTTCATTGCATTTTCCTTTTTGCTAGCTTACCATCGGTGCTTGTTTCATCTCATTTGGATGCACGATTTACAAATGATGCTCATTTGAAGTTCAATAATATTGACCAAAAAAATGCACAAAATATATATTATTTTAATTTTTGTAAATTAATTAGTTAGTAATTTTAAATATTGATTTTTAATTAATTTTTACTACCAATCGTACAAAATCACCACAATCAAATTATAAAATAATTAAAACTATGTGTTTTCTCGAAAGTTTATTCCAAATCTCAATTTAAAAAATTAAGAAAATTCGAAATTCCAAACTTTCAAGTGGTTATAATTTTTTAATGTCAAGACTTTTAATACCAAGTGACTATAATTTATACGAGGAAGGATACCACTCCACGTGGCCCTACTCTCTTCCTTCACACCAGACCTCTCCCTCATTCCATCGGAACCTCGGAACCAATTGATATTTTAACATAATTCTAAAATACTTCCGAGATTAATATTTCCGGATACTACCTTGGCATACTTCCCCGACATACGTTATATCGAGACCTCGAGACATATAATATATAAAAACATATTTAATTATATTACAATTTATTAAACAATAAATTAAATAATATGTAAGTATTATTAAGATATTATATATTCAATAAAATTTATTTAACAAACGAATAGGTCATGAGTCAAACACATTTATTAGACATCGGTGGTTTTCGGAATATAGGAGTTAATAAAAAAATTTGGAAGGTTTTTAAAAGGTCGCTTCGAAATTATAAATTCTCGATGCTCCGAAATTGAATCTTGTTAACCTTATAATAATGTTTTGATTCAGCGTTATATAATAATGTTAGGGGTAGAGTATGTATGTCTTCGTAGATTTAACAGTTAAATCATTGCACGGAGATCCCACAAAAAAAAAAGTCTTATACACCAATTTGATGTCTAGCTTGACCGTGACCTTAAAATTAGATTATTATATAAATCCATTAAAAAACAACTCCGATAATTTCATTCTCTGATGTAGGATGGCATTCAACTCCGATGAGTCAAACATTGTTATATAACGCTGGGTCAAACCATTGCTATAATGAAATGAAATTTTAACGTCCACAAGACTAAAAATAGTCCATGGGACTATGAGTTCCATGTTTTTCGCCTTTTGCATTTCAGTTCTATTCTTATTCAAATTGATGATGAACTGGCCCAACCTTCCAATAATCTCATCGCTGAAAAGACAATGCCAAGAAACTGATGCTAACATATTCCCATAACTTTCTCTGACGTCTTTGAACACATCACATTCCAAAATGAAATGTTTTTCTGATTCAACTTCCCCAGACGTGCAAAATGTACACACTCGTTCTTCCTAAGCTTCTTTAGGCCTTTTCCACCATCATGTTTCACACCAAAGATGATGCAAGTTGGTTCTTGATTGAGCAACAAGAACCTTTGCCCTCCACAGGATGTTAGCTCCAATGTACTCTTTTTGTTGGAGATAATATGTAGGGTTGAATTCTTCAATGCAGTACTTCTTTCTACCCCACTCTTTTCCCCATACTTGTTTATGAAACTTCTCCATAACAAAGTTTTTTAGCTCCTTGCTATTTTTGGGACAAGCATTGAGGTAGATATTCCATTTTTGCATCCATGCATAGTTTTGTCTCATCCATGTTTTCTTTCTTTCACTCATGCCTTCCTTGAAGATAACATCAGGCCATCTACTTACTCTCATTTGCTCAATTCTTTTTAGATATATTATGAGTCGCACCATAGGAATTGCTTCGATGGGAGTTTCTCCGGTTTCACTCAACAATATCTCATAAGGTACTGAAATTTTTATTTTGAAATTGCTCATGATCAAACATTTTTGGATTTTCTCAATTTGCTTCCATTTTGAGACAGTGGTGCTGCTAGCTGATCCAGATTTATGAAGGAATGTAATGTCCCATTTTCAGAAAAATCACAAGTTTGTGCCAGAGATGGACTGCTGAAGCATTTATTGGCTATGTCTCCTTCCAAATAAGGGAGAGAACTAGAGGCTACCTGGCCTTTTGCAGTCTCTATCTATAGATATGTAATTATTCCTATTCAGGAATTGCTGCAACAAGCTCCTTAGGGACACTGTATAAGGAAGCTGATGTGAAAATAAGGACACCCACTGCTGGAATGCTTTAGAACATATATTTTGACCTCCTTGCAAAATGTAAGCTCAAAGAAATAACCTTAAGCAGGCTATTCAGATCTCCCACAGTGAACTAGCTGAAAATGGCAACAACATGTAAGCACAAAATAGCTGTCTCCAGAAAATAACGCTGTATAAGTGAGAAATGGGACTGAGGTCCCTTATATGACTCAATATATGACTCACTTACAGAATCAGAGGTAAAACAAATGAATCTATCTCATATAAACAAATCTTCCAAAACAATATGCTTCAATCTAGCTCAAAACCCCATAGTCTAACTCATACAGAAAAGACTGAAACAAGAACAATGTTATTCCTACTAGGGTTTCTACAGTAAATAAGTGACATATCAGATCTGAAATGAACAAGCATCCAATGGCTAAGAAAATGTGATTCCTTTCCTCTTTATACACAATGAAGATCACCCACAACGGGTTTCATGGAAATACAAGTGTACAAGTGCAGATATGCAAATATATGTAGCTGGAAAATGCAGTCACTGCAACACTGAACATAAATATGACTGAGATTATGTAAATACAGAAGAGGAATGGAATATAGAGCTTTCCGGGAGAAGGGTTGGCCCTTTCTCCAAAGAATAAGCCCTCAAGCAAGGGATCAAACCCCGCAGCTGCTGCTCTCACAAGAATAACGCACTTTACCCAGTGAACTGTGCTGTAATGGATGGAACATGAGTTGGCCACATGCCAAGATCTGAAATCAGTTCTGAAATCTCCTATGCAACTCCCTCAATGCAAGAGAAACTCCCTCCACTGAATATAAATGCACTAGAGTAGATGAAACAACCCTCCCACTGCACTGCCCAGCAACACAACGTCCTTTGCTATAGAAATAATGATATAACTGTGAGAAATGCTTGGAATACAATCCAGATGTGGGAGAAATGAAGCACAACCCCTTCAAGAGATCACTCAATGGAGGAGAAGGAATTCCTAAACAGGAATTCCTCTAAAATCTGTTGAGCAGCAGGAGTTTGCAGAAAATGTCTAAGCAGACATGAAATCGAAATACACAAGCTAACCCACAAAGCTACCCCTCTCCTCCTTATGTAGTTGTGAGCTCCTTCACCTTGGGTCCCACCTCTTAGGGTTTCCCTCTTCATTTGAAACTCTTCCCTCCAAAACTATGCTGTCTTCTTAGGCAAGCCACTCCTCCTTAGGCTACGATGGTTGACTTGGTCAACTTGACCTTGTCCTCATGCAATTGGCCCTTTTCACACTAGGAGGTGAAAAATAAGCTGCTCAAAGGTTCCCTTTTCACATTAGGAAGGATTTTATTCATGTCAAGAGGCCTCATCTTCCTTTTTATTCACCTACTACACAATATGAGCAAAAATTAATGTTCCAATTTATTCATGAAAATTTTGGAACATTACAAGGAATGCAACAGAATACACATATAACCATAAATACAAAGATTCAGCAGAAATAACACTTCATTTCATTAATATCAAAGAAGTGAAATTTGCTTACAGACAGAATGGAAATAAACTGGCTAGGGCGCTGGTAGCTTATCTCTGAGAAGAGATGTAACGGCTACAGGCCTTTGAACTGATTTACATTGAGGCTCGAGGGCCTATTTATTATTTAGAAACAATGGAAAACCATAAACGTCAAAAAACCTAACCCTAGGAGATGAAGCGCCAAAACTATGGGCCCCGTTTGGGTAAATTGGTGTTTCAAATTCCCGGGGACGTAACTTTGGCATACTATCTCCGTTTGACGCACGTGATACATCGTTAGAAATATCTATCCAAGGATTAAAACTGTTGCCATGAATATCAATTCTAGAATGGAATCATATTCATTACACAAACGATTCCCAAAAAATGTCGTTTAAGGCCTCAAAACGGCTCGGGAAGTTCAGGACCCGAAAAACTGCTAAAAATAGTAAGTTGTGCCGAAATTAAAAAATTGAAAGAGACAATGGTGGGGCCCCAAGTGGAATAGGCGGGTGGTCACCAATATCCACCTGGATCATTGCTCCCCCCTTAGGAAGCAATGCTCCCCATTGCGTTGAGTTCCTCCATGAGATGAGGAAACTTCTGTTGAATTTGGTCCCTGGTGAACCACTTGCCTTGGTGCAGGAGTTGGCCAGCTTTGACAACCCGATACAGTTGGATATTCTATTGGCGAGTGTTCTTTATTTTCATGTCCATGATACAATATATGGTGGTATGTTCCATGCAGTCTGGGTTTAACTCTTTTGGTGTGAGTTCTTTTGCAATGTCAGAGGTGTCCAGTAGAGGTGGGAAGTAGGGACGAAGGCGGTCTACATTGAATACTGGGTGCAGACCAAGGAATGGTGGAATAATGACTTGAAGGCATTATTCCCTAAAGCCTTGGTGATGGTGTACAGCCCATATCAGAGTGGGTGAAGCTTGCGGTGGGGTCCAGTGAGGCGCTCCTTCTGCAAATGTAGCCACACTTTTTCGCCCACCTGGACGTTATGTGGCACTCGATGTTGATCATGTAGTTGCTTGTACTTAGTGTTGGCTCTGTCAAATATGTCATGAACCTGTTGGCGGATGTGCTGAATGCTCTCGATGAAGTTTTTCGCTTTGTCAGCTTCAGACTGGACATGAGCCGAATTGACCTGAGTAGCTGCAAATGGCATGGCTATGTCAATGGGACTTAGTGGCTGGAATACCAAGCCCTCCTGAAAGGGGTTGTGGCCAGTTGAGTTGTGGAGAGTCCGGTTATAACTGTGTTGTACATAGGGGAGGCTCTCATCCCATGTGCGTGGATGCTTTGAATTGTGCATGCGCAGAATGTGTACAATCATATTGTTGACGACTTTTGTCTGGCCATCAGTTTGGGGATGGAAAGCTGTGGACTTGGTGAGCTTGGTGTCCAACATTGACCAGAGGCTGGACCAAAATGTGCTGAGGAACTTGCTATTGTGATCTGATATGAATTACTGTGGGATCCAAAAGTGCACCCATACTCGTTCAAAGAAGAGTTTATCAGTGGCTTCTGCTATGATATTCTTCTTGTAGGCCTCCATAATGCTCATCTTCGAGAATCTGTCCAGTAGAGGTGGGAAGTAGGGACGAAGGCGGTCTACATTGAATACTGGGTGTAGACCAAGGAATGGTGGAATACTGAGCTCGAAGGCATTATTCCCTAAAGCCTTGGTGATGGTGTACAACCCATATCGGAGTGGGTGAAGCTTGCGGTGGGGTCCAGTGAGGCGCTCCTTCTGCAAATGTGGCCACACTTTTTCGCCCACCTGGACGTTGTGTGGCACCCGATGTTGATCATGTCGTTGCTTGTACTTAGCGTTGGCTCTGTCAAATATGTCATGAACATGTTGGCGGATGTGCTAAATGCTCTCGATGAAGTTGTTCGCTTTGTCAGCTTCAGACTGGACATGAGCCGAATCGGCCTGAGTAGCTGTAAAAGGCATGGCTATGTCAATGGGACTTAGTGGCTGGAATACCAAGCCCTCCTGAAAGGGGTTGTGGCCAGTTGAGCTGTGGAGAGCCCGGTTATAACTGTGTTGTACATAGGGGAGGCTCTCATCCCATGTGCGTGGATGCTTTGAATTGTACATGCGCAGAATGTGTACAATCATCCTGTTGACGACTTCTGTCTGGCCATCAGTTTGGGGATGAAAAGCTGTGGAATTGGTGAGCTTGGTGTCCAACATTGACCAGAGGCTGGACCAAAATGTGTTGAGGAACCTGCTATCGTGATCTGATATGAATTACTGTGGGATCCCAAAGTGCACCCACACTCGTTCAAAGAAGAGTTTATCAGTGACTTCTGCTATGATATTCTTCTTGTAGGCCTCCATAATGCCCATCTTCGAGAATCTGTCGACGACCATGAAAGCACAGTTGTTTCCATGCTTAGTAGAAGGAAGGCCTGACATGTAATCCATGGAGATGGATTCCCAAGGTCGACTAGGGGTAGGTAGCGAAGTATAGAGCCCTTGATTCTTGACGGTTGGTTTGGTAATGGCGTAAGTAGTGCAAGATCTGATGTACTTACTAACATCCTGTCGAAGGTTTGAACAATAAAAATACTTCTACAGTACTGTGACTATATTCTCGACCCAAAAATGACCAACGACTTGATTGTAGTCACTTCCCATATCATCTTGGCACGCTCACTTTAAGGAACACAAAGGTGTCCCAGGTGACATAACAGTGCATCTTGGAGGTGAAAATTTGGAACTTGCGTACCCCCCAAGAGTGCCTTGTATGCGTGGCTGAATTCTGGATCGCTCTTGTAGAGAAGCGGCCAATCAGAAGTCTCGTGCCCACAAGAGTTGAGAACGGTGGTTATGCCCATGATCGGTGGTCGGCTGAGGTAGTCTGCAACATTATTGGTTCTACCCTTCTTGTACTTGATGTTCAAATGAAATTGTTGCAGATATGTGGACCACTTTTGATGGCGATCGTTCTGCAACTTCCCTTGTGTTTGTATGAACTACAGGGGTTAGTGGTCTGTGTGGATGATTGTCTCCTTCCCCCAAATTTAATGCTTCCATTGTCGACAAGCCTGCAAAATAAAATACATTTCTTTGTAATAAGTGGGATACTTTCGAACTGTGTCAGACAATGTCTCACTGTGATATGCCACTGGATGCCAGTTTTGAGTAAGAACTGCCCCAATAGCATAGTTAGAGGCATCTGTCTCGACCTAAAATGGTTGTTGCAAGTTTGTTAATGTGAGCACTGGGGAAGAATAGAGGTGATGTTTCAATTCTACGAATGCCTTTTGTTGAGATTCCGACCAAAATAATTTTTCTTTTACTCCTCCCTTGGTTACTTGACTCAAGGGCCAAGTGATATGAGATAATCCCAACACGAACTTGCGGTAGAAATTAGCAAGACCCAAAAAGCTGCAAAGCTCTATTATAGTGGTTGGGGTTGGCCAATCCCGAATGACTTGGATCTTGGCTGGTTCCACATGCACCTGGGTCATGCCAAAAGTGCACTTCTCCAAATTGGCACACAAATTTTGTTGCCGTAGTGTTTGGAGGACTTCTCGGATGTGGTGGAGGTGCTCTTCAAAAGTCTGGCTGAAGATCAGAATGTCATCCAAGTACACCACTACAAATGAGTTGGTGAATGGACACAAGATGTCATCCATCAACCTTATGAAGGTTGCGGGAGCATTCATCAACCCAAAAGGAATGATGAGCCATTCGAAAAGGCCCTCCTTGGTTTTGAAGGTAGTCTTCCACACATCAGAATGTTCGATTGGTACCTGGTGATACCTAGACTTCAAGTCGATCTTGCTGAAATATTTTGCCCCTTTGAGTTGGTCTAGAAGGTCATCAATCCGTGTGATCAGGTACCTATTCTGGACAGTGATCTTGTTCAACGCCCAATAGTCAATACAGAGTCTCCAAGTCCCATCCTTCTTCTGTACCAACACAATCGAGCTCCCACAAGGCGATGAACTTAGCCAGATGTGACCTTTCTACAACAGCTCTTGAATCTGCCTCTTGATTTCATAATTCTCCAGAATAGAGTGCCTATAGATCGGTTCATTGGGTAGAGGCGCACCTGGGGTCAGGTCAATGGGGTGCTTGACCTGACAGTGTAGAGGCACCCCTATGGGTGAGGTGAAGATGTCCCCGTACTCCTCCAAAACCTTGTCCATTTGTTGTTGTCATGCAGAGGAGTCATGTATGGAGGTCGTGGCCACAATCTTCTTCTAGCCCTAGGGGTGGATCATCAAGAAAACAAATTTCATGGTTTGGGAAATGAGCTTACTGCATTGTTTTTCAGTAACCAAAGAGATAGTGGGAGGTGGTGGTACCTCTGGTATCCTGTACAACTTATTTCCCAAAGTAATAATAACAACACGAGGTCGGGACTCATACATAGCATGTCGCTTCCACAAGTATGGTTGGCCTAATAGTGGATTAAAAACATCATTAGGAGCAATGTCACATAATACCTCATTCGTGAAGGGCTTGATGCTATAAGGAAGGCAACACAGTTGGCTGACGCAGAGATCTCGTCCTTGGAGAAGCCACCCGATGGTGTATGGTTGTGGATGTGATGTGGTCGGCAAGCCTAACCACTTCATGACATCTACTGAAATGAGGTTCTTTTGGCTCCCATTGCCGACAATGAATTGTAGTAGGGAACCATTTACCCACATCTGGGAGTGGAAGAGAAGCTCTGTTTCCTCTGGATCTTCTGGTTCCTCCTTCTGGATCTTCGTAGTGGCAATAATGGCGTTGGGCTCCGCATCAATAATCTGCTTCCCTTTTTCATTCCCTTTGTCAGGTTCTGATTCAGAGTTGGAGCATGCATCGAATTCAGAAGCCCTCATCTCGGCCAGTAGCGACTACTTTGCCCGACACTCACTTGTGTTGTGAGTGGAGCTCTTATGGAACTCACACCAATTTCTCGTGTCCTTCTTTGGCTTCACAGTGTTGTTCTTTGCTTGTGGCTTTGGCAAGTTTTCTTGGGCTGCCATGCCTTGGCTTTGTCCTTTTTTTTTACGGTTTGGGGGCACCTTTCCCTTGCTTTTGATTCACAGATCCAAAGTATCTCTTATTCTGTTTGAATTTCTGCTCAATCTTGGCAGCATACTAGTATGCCATACCAAGCGAGGAGATGTCGATGAACTCCATTTCCTCCTGAATGTATCTGTGTAGACAACTGCAATACTTTAGAACCAAATGTTTCTATGAATCTTTGATACCCAAATTTGTGTGCAGGGTATGGAATAGATTCGTCAGCTCATGCACATCTTGATCCCTTTTTTGCCGCAGCATGGTCCATTGTATGTACTTGTTCTCATAGCACCCCACGGGATAGTATTGTTCCTTGATGGCATCTCATAAATAATTACAATTGGGTACGGCTAAGAACAGAGAGGGTTCTGTCTCGTCCTTTTTCTCACAGTAGGTTTCCCACCAGTATTTGAGATGGGGGGTAGCTTTGAGGAGTGAAAAAATAATCTTCTCCCGGTCGAAAAAGTCATGAACCGAGAAATATCCTTCTAATAGATTCAACCATCTATCTATGGCATCTGCATATATTTGACCCTCAAATATGGGATTTTCAAAGTTTACTTGTACCTTAAAGGGAGTCGCACCTCCAGAGTGGCTGCTGGATGCAGATGCGTCGTTGGTGGGCAGTCGTTGAAGGATTTGGGCAAAGTTATCCATCATCGCGTTCCTTTGTTTTTTGACGGCCTCCTTGAGCAATATTTTGATAGGGTCTCCTGCTCCCTCATATTTCTTTTTGTCCCCCATGGGCATCCGTCAGGGTTTGCGAGGCTGATCTTGTAAAGGTTCCACCAGATCGAGCCCTAACTCCTTATACTCCGACCTCGTTGGGGACATGCAAAGAAGGATCGAGAAAAATAAGACTGCTCTGATTCCACTGATCCGGATTTATGCAAGAATGCAATAAAATACACATATAACCATAAATACAAAGATGCAATTGAAACAACACTTCATTTAATTAATATCAAATAACTGAAATTTGCTTACAGACAAAATGGAAATAAACTAGCCAGGGCACTGGTAGCTTATCTCTAAGAGGAGATGTGGTGGCTACAGGCCTCTAAACTGAGTTGCAATGAGGCTATAGGGCCTATTTATTATTTAGAAACAATGGAAAACCCTAAACATCCAAAAAACTAACCCTAGGAGATGAAGCGCTAAAACTATGGGCCCCGTTTGAGTAAATTAGTGTTTCAACTTCCCGGGGATGTAACTTTGGCATACTATCTGCGTTTGACGCACATGATACATAGTTATAAAGATATATCTGAGGAATAAAACTGTTGTCGTGAATATCAATTTTGGAACATAATCATATTCGCCCGATAAACGATACCCAAAAAACATCGATTAGGGCCTCAAAACGGCTCCGGAAGTTCAGGACCCGAAAAACTGCTAAAAATAGTAAGTTGTGCCGAAACTAAAAAAACTAAAAGAGACAATGGTGGGGCCCCAAGTGGAATAGGCGGGTGGCCACCAATATCCACCTGGATCACTAGCCCACAATTCACACCCATATAACATCATTGGACAAACTAGGAGTCCAAAAAACACTTTAATTGTTTTCCAATCCCATAACTCTACTTCTCTACATCTGTTTTGAAGAGCATATAATGCTTTCCAACCTCCTAAGATTCTCTTCTTTCTGCAGTCCTCCCATTTAAATTTGTTGTTGAAATCATTTTTTAACGAGATTTCATTTCGAAGCATCGAGAGTTTATAATTTTGAAGCCACCTTTTAAAAACCTTCCAAGTGTTTTATTAACTCCTATACTCCGAAAGCCACCGATGGCCTAATAAATGTGTTTGACTCATGACCTATTCGTTTGGGCTAATAGATTTTGGTTAAATAAAGTTTATTTAATATATAATATCTTAATAATATTTAAATATTATTTAATTTATTGTTTAATAAATTGTAATATAATTAAATAAGTTTTTTGTATATTAAATAAAGGTTTTGTAAATAGTTTAATTGATTTGAAAATAAATTAATCTATAATTAATTTAATTCAATTATATTGTATGTTGATAATTTAATATTTTAATAATTTGTATATGTTTATTTAGTTGTATAATTGTAATTAATAAATAAATAAATAAATAATTAAATTCTAATTTTAATTAGAGTTATTATTTAGATTTTTTCAGCAATAATCACATGCAAAATAACATTACTGATGCATTTCAAACCAACCAGTGTGATTCATCATTAGAGTTTTTAATTAAAATGTTCAATTTTGGTTGAGGCATGCATTTTTCCAGAATTATGATATTTTGACATTTCAACTGCGGAGAGACATATAACAAGATTTACTCAACCAAATGAAGCTTGCAATAGCTCGTTGGAAAGCTAAGACAGAGGAGAATAATCTGGGAAGGATAATTTTAGTAAATTAAATCATTAGTGACCAATAAATTCAACACAAGACAAAGCGATGAATTTGCAACAAAAAATTAGTTTTTCTATTTTTATTTGGGAAAATTTCATTGGCTGGAGAAAAATGTTGTCAATAATTCATTCCCAGGAATACTCTAAGACTGATTACATCCATTTTAAGCAATCATAACACGAGAATTTCTTTGGATTTATAATTTATTTTTACTTTTGAATTTTCAAAGTCAAACTAGTCGTTATCCTAACGGCTAGTTTAGCCATTTCTGCATCTATTTAAACTCAACATCCGGATCTGATCTCTCACCTAGTACTAATGATGAACCACACTGGTTGGTTTGAAGCATGTCGATGATGTTCATTTGAATGTGATTATTATCGAAATAATTCTATAAATTTTACGATGGATCACAAAAGCCAAGATTATATAACACCACAGGATAACAAAACCAAACTTGATTTTCTACAAATTGAAAATAAAATGTCAAAAACAAAAACCAGTCTAGGACAAGAAATAGATTACTCAAAGTAAATACAAACCACAAAAACACAACTTCCTCCTTTTTCTAATCCAGGCAAAATGAAATACCCTCACACAATACAAATCTCTGGGAATCTGGAACAAGACAGTCTGATGTTTTTACCTTACCTAGATACTTCATCATCCAAGAAATTTTCCCTTTCAGAAAAATTGTCAATTTTCACAAATATCGCTATAGATCGCAAAGAATTTTTTTCTAAATCTAATATAGAGGAAGATAGCATGGGTAAACTTAAGAAGCCTGAAATAATTAAGTTGTCTAAAATTTGATCACTACACACAAAACAAAGAAATACAAGAATGTGCAAAAAATTTAAGAATGTTTATGTGTGTAGGCAAGCTAGTCTAAAACCTTGTAACACAACCATTGTTCTAAAAATCCTTCCTTTAAAAAAGAATCATAAAAATTTTGAGCAGTTGAGTTCACTTAGAAAGAAGGCAAAGGAGCATAGGCTTTGTATAGACTTTAGGTACCAGGAGCGACCCTTCCAAAAGAATAAATACCTTTTTATCAAAAAATATCATACTTTACAAAGGGTAGGGTTTTCTAACCAAATCTCATTGCATGATAGTTTTTCAGGTTACCATCAGATGATACCACTTCAGATCAATCAGCTCAAAGCTTTTTTCAAATTTCCTTGGGACAGTTGCATGTTTAAACAAATACCTCCCGAGCTAGAAAGTGTTGGAGATACTTTCCAAAAAACTATGCCTTTAGTTTTAAATTTCTCTACTATGGTATACATGGATGACTTCATCATTTGTTTTAAAGATGATAAAGAATACCTTGCCTACTTGAAGAGGATCTTTGATAAAAATAGATTTGAAGAGAAAAGTTCAAAGAAGAAGCACCAAGGGGATCATGGATTGTCTGAAAACTCTTGGAATAATCCTTATACCATGTTGTCAAATAGAGGTAACTATGTTTTCTATTTTCAAGAGCTGAATGGACAAAAAGTGTTAGGAGATCCTTTTGAAGATAGGATGCTCAATTACCACTACTGCAAACATACTTAGCTTCAAAATTTTCAATCATTGTACATATCATTGTTTGAAGAAAAGGCCAAAAAGAGAGATAAACACAAAAACATAGAAAAAAAAAATAGAAAAGAGGGCAGATTCTAAAGAAAAGGTACAACCCCATACCCAAAAAATAGTAATATTGAAAGTGTGCAAGTCTAAATGCCACTACTGGTGCAAAAATAATGTCTTGTTTAGCTATATAGCCTAATCATGGCTGAACATGTTTTAAATTTATGGTTGATAAGTTAGTGAAAAACTTTGCTAGTCAAAACATTGAAGCTTGACTTGCCAAAGAAAATAGATTAGGAAAGAAAGATACTGGTTCCACATACTCAAAACAGAACCAAGGAGAAAAATAGGGATGAATAGAAAACTATGTATCTTAGCCTTGATTTTTCTAATCTTATTTTGTACAAAAATAACATTTGTGTGCAGCTTGTTTTTATGCCACAAACCCATGTTAAATCAAATTGTCTAATCCTGATTTAGTCATGTTTTCAATTTCATGTTGTTAGCTTAGTGAATGAATCCTTTCAAACAGTTTAAACTTGACAGTTGAATAGTATAGGTAGATAATCAAAGGAGTTCATTAACCTAATTTGAACTCTCGGAAGAGATAAGTGTAGGATTAGATAGTTTATTTTTGCTTTCAAAATAAAAATGCCAATGGGTTTTCCAGTTCAAGTGCACCCAAGGAAGAAAAAATGTTAGGAAAGTAGGTTGGTAGGTAAAAGTGAAGTTGAGGTAATCATGCTTTCAGATTTTCAAAATCACCATTTCAGGGAAAGCAGCGGCAGAAGAAAAGAAGAAAATATACCCAATGGATGAGGCACTGGTCTTCAGAAGCCATAGATCTGAAATTCCGGACACCTCCTGAAAAGGAGCTGCCCTCCCCAAGTGGAGCCACTGTTAGTCATCAGTAATTTTTACCTGTTTATATGACTAAATGCTTTGTCCTAGATTTCTAGAAACAAATTCAAGAATCATGTGAGTTCTAGAAATCTCCTCAAAGAGAAAATTTTCACTATCCTACTTCCCTGTCGAAGCATGGCCAATCTATCACCCATACAAGACCAAATCATGGACTGATGTCCCACACTCTCACTATGTTTGCCACCTCTGCCTATAACACTCTGTCCCTGTTTGCCTAAGCCCTCTATTTTCATACCTTATTTCGCCAAGTAAACCAAATTTTTTCCCCTAATCACCAAGTGCCTCAAGCAATGGGTTTCAAAACTCCCTTTCTAAAAGCCCTTTGAAGTAAAATAAGGTTTTCTAGTTGTCTAATATGATAGTGCATAATAGAGTGCCAAAAACCATGTCTCCTTATCCAAACCCTGATTCAGGCTTTTCAGTCAAAAACCTATTCCAAGGACATTACAATAAGTCAAATAGGGTCACCTAGGTTATGCACTATCATGGTTCTAAATTCACTATTTCCACAGGTATTCAAAGGTGAAGTCAACAGAACACAAGGATGAGGCTTATCATTTTCCAAAGAACATCAAAAAGACCTTCAAAGGTATTCTCTTGATCAAGTAGTAAGCCTGCAAAGGAAAAATTTACCATGTCCAAGAATTTCTGCAGAAATGCTTTGTAAATGGTCAAAAACAAAACAGAGGAAAAAAAGGAGACCCAAAAATCTCATAAAGGCATCCATAGCTGGTAGTAAGATACAATAGGCTTAAGTTTACAAGGAATATCATGATCTCCTGAGATATTGTTATGAAGTGCCGCCCATCAAAAGGTCCATGCAGGTCCTAAAAGACAGTGGTACATAAGCAACACTGTATATCAATCAAAAGATCATTAAAAAGTTTTTTGGCCTCAAGCATGAATCTTGTGGAGGGAGAGTTGCCCTTTGCTTACATTCCTGCAAAGAAGACCAAAAATCCATCAGATTAGTCATGAGGTAAGGTAAAAAAGGAGGATCATCACAAGAGGACCATTCACAACCAAGAAGAAAGCAGCAAGGTATGTGTTTGATGGGAATCAAAATTCATGACTGTTTTGACCAAGCAATAGAGAAATGCTAAGGTTACAAAGGAAAAAGAACACCTCAACCCTCCAAATTATCATTGAAGGATTTTAGACATAAGTGATGAGTTTAATAAGTGTTTCTTTGAGAACCTAGGAGACAACCCTGTTTGCCTTTTTCTAAACATCCCTAAAAACTCAAAAGCTTGGGAAGATAGACAAAGATGGTCAAAATAGTGAAAAAGAAACCTCGTTCATCACAACAGATGGTTTCAAGGGTTTCAAGCTACCTTATAGGGTTTGGCAGACAAGTACTAACTCCACCTCAACAAAAGGAAAAATCAGAGTTTTTAAAGAAGAGCAAGAAGGGTAGACATGAAGATCAAATACTCCACTACACCAAAGGCAGAAAGATGATGAAGAGTATCAACAAGAAGAGGCAAGAAATGTCAGTTCAAAGGTATTTTTCTCTGAAAAACAATTAGAGACATCTTCAAGTGGCCAAAGGGGACAAACATGGGTAGAAATTGCCAAAGATAACAACTATGATAAGCATGGGTCATTGTTTGATAAAGCAAGTTGTCCAAATTCAAAAGAGACAGTGCTCCCAACAAGGACCTCCTTATCAAATGACCATTATGCAAAAAAGATGACTAAGACATAAATAACACTTTACAGAGCTGAAAAAGGTGTTTTTCCCACAAAAAGAATGACAAGGTCAAAGGAAAGAATGTTTCAAATAAAGAATATCAGTCGAAAGGAGAAATGGAAAAAATGATGAGTTTGTTGTGTATAAGTGTTAAAGTAAAAAAAAAGTTATTTTTTCCAAAAAAGGGCTGAGAGGCATAGGCTTGGTGTCATCAGGAAGGGTGTCAAATTAAAAGAGCCTTAAGAAGCCTCCAATAATGAGGAAAAGCAATTGTTTCAATCAAATATGCCACCTGTAAGACCAAAACAGTCAAAGACGTAGTAGGAAAAGGTGAAGAAACATGAAAAATACAAAAGTAGGTTGTATTTCTATTTTTTCAAAAAAAGTATAAAACCACTACAAGACAACATCTCCCCGCTCCTTTGGTCATTCACATACATAGTGAGGGTTTTCAAATTTTCTGCCAGAGTCCTCGAGCAAAATTTTCCAAGCACTGCACACCTGTAGTGTCACGCTGCGCGTCTGCAACGTCTCCCTGTGTAAATATCCACTGCGCATTGCGCGCCTGTAGAGTGGTGCTGCGCTCTTGCAGTTGTGCCCGACGTTTAGAGAAAAGGCACGAAGGCCCGTGCAGACCCTGCACATTTATTCGTTCAGGGGTGACCCGAGCCGCCCGAAAGCAAAGGTGCTGCGCTCCTGCCAAGGTGTGACCCTCGGTGTTGTGCTCTTGCCACTACTTCAAACCCTACACGAAGGCATGTTCAAGGTGACCCGAGTCACCCGACCACCATGCTGCGCTTCTGCCACTACATCAGACCCTGGATGAAGGCACGTTCAGGGTGACCCGAGCCGCCCAACCACCGTGCTGCACTCCTGCCACTACTTTAGACCCTGCACGAAGGCACGTTCAGGGTGACCTGAGCCGCCTGACCACCGCGCTGCGCTCCTACCACTGCTTCAAACCCTGCACGAAGGCACGTTCAGGGTGACCCGACCTGCTCGACAGAGTTGTGTTGTGCTCCTGCCACTGTTTTGCAGCCTCTGCATGATTTCAAGTTCAAGGTTGACCTGAATTTTCCCAAAAGAGTTTTGAGCCATTTTCTCTACTGTGGAGGCACTTCAAGAGGTATTTTGAACTTTTCCTACATATGCATGGTTTTCTAAAGATAAGGCCACTAAGAAATTTGAAAATTGGTGTTAGAGAAAGCAGTGAAATCCTAAAAAATATAACATCTGACTTACACATTGCTATGCCTTGACCTAGTTATGAAACTCATCACCTCCTTTAACCCGTTTCCACATCATTTCACTAGCAGTGCCATTACTCTTTAAGGATCTTGAGGCAGGGGTAAAAAAAAAAAATGTCTAAAGAAGAGAATGTTGACATAGATGAGGCGACTCAAAGGCCTAAAAAGCAGCAAAGGAAGGGAGGGATGCCAAATAGGTTTGAACCTATAAGCACTGAAGAGTTGATAACCTCCCTTACTATTTTGGAATGTTTTCAAGAGTTGGGCTACTATGGATTCTATAAAAGGATACAAAAGATCCAGAGTCACCCTCAGTTGACCAAGCTCTTTTCCCTAAACCTTCATAAACATCAAGTACACCTATCCGAGGTAAAATTTGAGTTGACCGCCTATGCCATC
Source organism: Pinus albicaulis (assembly GCA_034641835.2). Taxonomy (NCBI): domain Eukaryota; kingdom Viridiplantae; phylum Streptophyta; class Pinopsida; order Pinales; family Pinaceae; genus Pinus; species Pinus albicaulis. Next base: position 1,367,186,209 of record CM076574.1, read on the forward strand.
TCTAAGGCCACTGGAATGCCTTGCATAGGAGAAAGGTGGTTCAAACAAAAGCATATGGACCTAAGCTGTTGTGAAACCAGCTCCAAAAAGAGATATCAACGCCTTAGAAATAAGCCACTTCGAGGGGGAAACCTCCAATACATTACATTAATGAACAATTCTTGGATGATACAAATTACAAAACCTCCTTTATATATATAGGAGTCCATGGGGCCCAATGTAATCCTAGTGGGTCCCACAAATGTAATCCTAGCCGACTAACAATAATGATTTAAAGAGGCACAATAATAGCAATATGGGGATTCTGAGGGTGTTAGGTCACGTAACTGTGAGATTCAGCAAAGTCCGATCACAGAGTTAACATCATTTCAACCAACTTTGGGATTCTAGGATCGAGCCCTCCTGAATCCGGAGAGGGATCTCTCCAATATGTACAAATATGGATATTGTCTTTGAAGTTTAGAGGTGATGGTATTAGGCTAGTTATGAGGGCCAAGTGTTTTGTTTGGTTTTCTTGGATGGTTGAACATAGTTGCTGTCTGAGACGGAAAGATCTATATGCGAATAGGTTCAAAGGTGAGAAGTTGCAAGTAAACAAAATAAGCTTTGATTCTAAAGAAAGATGATGGCAAGTTTTCAATCCATTGGGCTATGGAGTCATAAGAGAATTTAATTGAAACATCCAGGTTCAAGAGTAATCTATGGGGCAAGTCATCTAGGCCTAAGGATCTCTTTGAAGTTTGATTTATGGAATGGGGTGAATACAAAAAGAAAGGGAATTAACAGATGCAGAACAAAGAGCAGCCCAGGATCTGGTAAGTACTTTGAAACTAGCCAGCCTTTGACCAGGCACTTAAGGAAAACATAGAAGCAAACTAGGATCTGGTAAGTACTTTGAAACTATCCAGCCTTTGATATACTTCTGATAGAACACAGATTAAAAACGAAGGGAAACTTGAAGGCAACCTTTGGAGCAGAAACTAGCGGGCAGGGCTCACCTTTCTCCTCATCTTAGTTCTTCTTTACTTAGTTACTCCCAAGACAATCACCAAGATAACACAGAATGGCCCAAGATCTGATAAGTACTTTGAAACTAGTCATCTTTTGACACATCCTAAGGGAAACATACAAATAGTTGAGCAAAAAAGAAAGGGACTCAGGGCTAACCTTTGATTTCCTCAATTAATTCCTTACACAACATATATGAAAGTAACATTTAAAATAACATTCAGCAGTGACGAAAAGATGAGGGAACGCCAACATCTCTGTGCTTAGACTAAATTAAATCATTTCTAAATAACACAATTAGAAGAAAACATTGCGATAAAGATTTTTCAGCCAGAGAAGGTCACTGATGTACAACAAACTCTAACACTATTTAAACTGTTCTTTACAGTGGAAAATGAAAACAAATTGAAAACAGAAATAAAATGACAAGTTACAGTGAGAATAACATCACCATCAGCATAGACCAGGATCCCATAAATCAGCTTGTATTGATTGCTTCAAACCGGTTACAATCTTCAAATCCAATGTTTTAATTCACCTCTCCTTACAACCTAACCTATCTGATACAAGCAGAGCTCCAAGGGCCTATGAAACCACTATTTACAGTCAAGAGTTTTCCACTCAGAAACACCTACAGCGCTTCAGCAATTACATTGACAACCAAATAATCCAACCCCTCACTCATCTTCTTCTGGAGTATTTATAGAAGGATGAGGAGGTGAGATCTGATAAAAAGATCTCAAATACAATCAATGCAGAATTAATGTCTTCCCGACCCCGTGAGGCTCGATGAAGAAATTCTACAGGTGTTACATTGCATTAATGTGTTTATTCTTAAGAAATAAGCTCGAAGGGAGCTTTTGTTGACCTTTGAGGCTCTGCGTACTATTAGGGTTACTCTGCAAACATTCTGTCATTAAATCTGGTGCAGTAATAACTTCTTTGGTTGTTCCGAGGCATAATATCTGATCTCGTTCAATAAATTCATCCTCTGATTGAGCTTTCTGAGGCAATAGGTGGCACTGTGGTGGTTGAGGAATCAATTCGCCTCAAAGTATGGCGGTGGAGGCGATCTGTCTGATGAACACTTTTAGGTTTTTCTTTAATCTTTGTTCTAAGCCGGGGATTAGGCATTTTGATAACCGTCTTGGCCGTAATCCCCGTTAATCTATTCACAAAACTGTTGCTCTAGTTCATTCTTTCTTCAAAGCCTGATACTCTTCCTCTGCGTTGTTTTTGCGGGTATTCTTCGCTGAGCAGGGCTGTGTAGGTAGAAAAAGGCATCAGTGCCGTTAGGAACACCGATGAAACGTGAAAAATGACCTTGCTGGTGATTTCTACAGAGAAATTTAGACATAGAGGATCGTCACCCTCCTGGTCTGAGAACCCTGTTTAAAACACGAACAAACGACCTTTCCCTGCAAAATACGAGAAAAATGAGAAAATCCTGCGTTATATGGATAGACTGCATCGGAAGGTGTGCGAGAGAAAGGAGCGATCAGAGCCGTTGATCGTATGGCGATCAACGGTCAGGGGTGTTTTGAACAGTCAACGGAGGAAAAGATGGACCGTGCGACGGAATCGGGAGAACAAATGAGAGCCGTCGATCTGTGGAGATCGACGGTGGGGATCGGCTCTTGAATGCGCCGGGGAAGATTTAATCAACGGGTAAGTTCGTTAAAGAGTGAGCGGGAAAGGCGATCAGGGACTGTCGAATGGGAGGGTCCAGATCCGACGGCGGGGGTGAATCCCACTGCAGGGTCAAGGGACAAGGTTTAACGCCCGGGCGATGGCCATTGCACGTCGGTTTTGGAATGAAGTGGCGGACACACGTCGGCCAGCGTGTGGGATCACTGGCCGACGGGGGGAAAACCATTTAACGCGGAAAGCGGTGCGAGATACATACCACGGTTTTGAAAATGAGCGCGGGGGGAAAAGGGGGGGGTCCACCAGGGTATGGGGTACACTCCGCACCGTTGATACGTGGGACAAATCGACGGTCGAGTTTTAATGTAATTTCTTCGGTGGGGAACTTTATGAAAAATAAAATAAAACCCGATTTTGCGTTTAACAAAGGTTTTTCAATGTTTTCGAGTAATAAATCAATTCCAAGAGTTAAGCGCCCATCGGACTTAGCACATGGTTCTGGCGTGGGGACATATGGATGGAGAGAAAGCAGGAGCTTAGCCTGAGGGGCTAAAGCCTAACGCATAGAAACGTATGTTTTTCTATGGTTTTTAACTGATTTTTGAAAAAGGAGAAATGTTCCGATAGGTCAAAAAGTGGGTTTTTAACCTTGGGAAAAAGAAATTAATGGAGGAATAAGGGGTAATACATGATTTAGTGGGATTTTTTATGAAGAAAAGGCAATTGGAGGATGAAGGTAAAAATGGAGGAAAGGGAGGGGAAAAAGGAGGAGGATGCAACAATACTTGACTTGGATTTTCTTGGGGAATCAGAGGCTGGGGAGAAGGAAAAGTATGAAGAACCAACCAGCAGTTTGTGATCTTACCAACAGTCTTCAAGTACCAACAAGTTTCAGGATTGAATTTGTTTCTTGAAGGCTGCAAAGAATATTTAGCCACCAACTGATATAATTGAAAAATATAGGTGGCTAACAGTGGCTCCACTTGGGGATGGTGTCTTCTTGAAGACATCAAGAATTCAGACTTGATTTCTCTGGGATGCTGACTGGTGTCTGACCCATCACTTTCTCTTGCTTTTCTTCTGGACAAAATAATGTCAGTCATGAAAGAGAGATGAATTTCATCAATACAACTTCTACCTACCCCAATCCTACTGATCTAACATTTTTTCTTCATCAGAGTGCACTTGGATTGGCAAACTCTTTACACAACATTTTATTCTTTTGAAAACAGGAAATCTAATCTACTTCTACTCCTTATTTCTCCCTGAACTCAGATTAAACAGTTGAGCTCAGATGTTTCTCTACCTATTCTACTGTTTGTTGGGATTAAACAGTCCAACAAACTTTCATTCTCTAAATTCTACAACAGAAATTTAAAAATAGTCAAGCCAAGATTGAGCTGTTTGACTTGCTATGATCTATGGCATAAAGACAAGCTGCACATAGATTATTATTTGCAGAAAAATTTAAATCAAAACAGAAGGCTTAAGATCTGAAAATTTTCTCATCATGGCCTTTTCTTATTTTCATAGCTCTGTTCTTGCTTTTTCTTTTTGGTGAGCTATCTTTGCTTCTCTTCTGGTTCAAGTTTTGAGCGAATTAGAACCAGGTCTTCTCTCTTATGACTCAGGAATTGGAGTAGTTTTGAGTCATCTCTTTGGAAACTTTGATCAGATTTTGAGCTGGTTTGAACCTTAATTTCTACACTACTCTATCTACTGATAAGCCAAGATTAAACAGTTTGGCAAATCAAATTTGCTACCCTATCAGCAGAAAATTGAAAGCTAATCAGTCAAGATTAAACAGTTTGACCGATTAGAAGTGTGTTTCAAGGAGTGGCATTTATGCTTGCACACTTTCAGATTCATTTCTCTTTTTGGCATGGGGCCTTGCCTTTCTTGTTTTCATTCGTGCCCTCTTTTCTTTCTTTCTTTGTTTTTGTATTTTTGATTTTTCATAACTTCAAATGCAATGGTGGATGAAATATTTACAGTGGAAAAAGATGAAAAGACTTCAAACATGAAATAGTTCTTAAGAAAGATAATGCTTAAGCATCCTGCCATTGACAGGACCCCCAAACAATTCTGCTCCATTCAGTTCTTGTAAGAAGAATGCATTGTTTCCAGCAACTGAATGAATGGAGTAAGGGCCAAGCCACAAATTGTCAAATTTACCATGCTTTCCCTTGTCTTCCCTCTTTGAGTCCCACTTTAAGACTTTGTCCCCAATTTTGAAATTGCTGGCCTTTGTTCTTCTGTCAAATATCTTCTTGATATTGTCTTGCTTCTGTAATGCTTTGTTGTACACCTCCTCTCTGGTTTGCTGAAGATGAATGGTCTGATTTATTCTTCTGATTATGTCATTCTCTTCAGTCTGCAACTCTTGAATTAACTTCATAACTGGTACACCAAGGCTGCTAGGAAAAATTGCATCTGTACCATACACAAGCTAGAAGGGTGACATACCAATGGATTTCTTCAATGTTAATCTGTCAGCCCAAAGTGCATGATTCAGCTTCGTGTGCCAAGACTTCTTGTTGTCCTCCAACAGTTTCTTTATTATGTTCACTAAGCTTTCGTTGGAAGACTCTGCAAGTCCATTACCTTGAGGGTAATAGGCTGTGGAGTGCCCCAATGCTATCTGGTATTTGTGACAGAATTCTACCATTCTCTTTGACCCAAATGCTGCTGCATTATCTGTAATGATCTTGGTAGGACAGCCAAATCTGGAGAGGATGTTGGTTTCTATGAATTTAATGATAACTGAGTCATTGGCCTGTCTACATGGAATGGCTTCCATCCACTTAGTGAAGTAGTCTATGGCAGTAAGGATCCACCTATGTTGGGCAGAGGATGGTGGGTGGATTTCTCCTATGAAGTCAAGTCCCCACTGTTGAAAAGGGGCTTCAACAGTAATTGGATGCAGAGGAAGGGGTAGTAATTTTCTCTTGCCCTCGAACAATTGGCATTTATGGAAAGTGGTTGTTAGTTTGTGTCTATCAGGAAAAAGAGTAGGCCAATAGAAACCAGCCCTCAAAATTTTGTTGGCTATTGACTTCCAGTACAAATGGCCTCCACACTCTCCTTCATGGAATTCCTGCTTAATCTTTTCTGCATCAAACTCAGGCAAACATTTAAGCAATATACCACTAGCATTTTTCCAATAAAGACATTTATCAATAATGCAATAGTTTATAGCTTTTAACTTTAGGAATCTTGCCTTTGTTTTGGATAAACCAGGAGGTGTGTTTAAATTAAGCAAAACATAAACAATATCAGTATACCAAGGAGAATTCGCAAAATGATCTTCAACAATGGGAGTTGAGAATTCTTCTTGGTCATCCAAAGCATTAATCATATTAATATCAAGAACTTCACAATTTGATTCAACCATTAATTTAGCTAGACCCTGACCTTTGATGAGCTTAGTGGGTTTAATCTCTAAATCATATTCAAGAATAACAGCAATCCACTTACCTCTCTTACCATCTGGATCCTGGGTTAAAATGTCTTTTACAACCGAATTTGGGACAAAGGCAATGATGTGTGAGTGAAGGATGTATACCCTGAAGTCTTTTAAAGCTTTTACCAAAGCAAAAGCCTATTTTTCCATAATGTTATACCTCAAAGGGGCATCCCTCAATGCCTTGCTAAAGAATGCAATGGGCTGCTCTTGCCCTTGTGGATTTTTCTGTAAAAGGACAGCAGCTATAGTATGTTCTGATGCAAATGAGAAGATATAAAAATCCTTTGAAAAATCAGGACTTATGAGAACCGGTGTTTTGGTTAACGCTTGTTTAACCAGTTCAAAGGATGTCTTTGCTTCTGAGGTCCATTTTACCCCTTGCTCCTTTTTCAACATGTTTGTGATATTCCTAAGGAGCTCAGCCAAGTTGGGGATGAACCTTCTCAAAAAGTTTATCTTTCCAATGAAAGACTGCAACTCTTTGATATTTCGAGGATGAGAGATTTGCAATATGGCCTCAATCCTCATGGGATCTATCTTTATGCCCTGCTCGGAAATGATATGTCCAAGGAGCTTACCTTCTTGGAGGCCAAATAAAGTCTTCTTGGGGTTCAAAGATATCCCAAACCTTCTGCACTTCTCGAAAAATTTCCTCAAATGTTCTAAGTGTTCTTCATCTGTTTTTGAAAACACAGTTACATCATCAAGATAGATAATGATGAAGAAGCCCAATTCTTCCGAGAATTCTATGTCCATGGCTCTCTGAAAGGTTGCTCCAGCATTCATTAAACCAAAAGACATTTTTACATACATGAAAGTGCCCCATGGTGTAGTAAAAGCTGTCTTTAATTGATCATCAGGGTGGACTAGGACTTGATTATACCCTGAATAGCCATCCAGCAAAGAAATTCTTTTAGACCCCACCACCCTTTGCAAAATATGATCCATCTTGGGTAAAGGGTAGTTGTCTTTCAATGAAGCTTTGTTTAAATTTCTGAAGTCTATACAAAGCCTGATTTCTCCAGTCTTTTTCCTAACTGACACCAGATTAGATACCCACTCAGAATATCTAATAGGGACAATAATACCAGCATCATGCATTTTCATAATTTCCTTCTTAACCAATGGCAACTGGACAGGGTTTATTCTGCGCAGTTTTTGTTTGAAAGGTTTTTGGTTTTCTTTAAGAGGGATTTTGTGCTGTATTATTTCAGTGTCATAAGACTTGAGATCTTCGTAACTCCATGCAAAAACATCAGAAAATTCTTTAAACAGCTCCAAATATCTAAGTTTAATGTGAGCCGGTAAAGTTTTAGACAGTTTAATCAATCTCGGTTTCTCCTCATTGCCTATATTACATTCTTCCACTTCAGTTTCCACAGGTTCCAGTTTTGGTTTGTTGGCCACATCATCAAAATCAAACAGTTCTTCTAGGGGGGCCAAACCCTTGGGCAGACTATCATTATTAGAATGCAGAGTTTCCATTTCTTCTGTTTCAGGTTTTGCACTTAATTCTGTTTGGTTTCTAGATATGATAGTCTGAAGGTTTATATCTACCAGCTGTGGAGATGGTTCTTCTTCACCAAGAAAATTTTCTTCACTGCAGTCTGTATCATAGTCTGAATCTGAACTATGAGGTTCAAACTCATTTCTGAATTGCATGAAGTCTTCTATTTGTTTATCTCCATCAAATACCTGCCAATATTTCTTGTTATCTGGGATAGCTGGTCTGAATTTTATCAGAGAGGTGTCATCATACAGCATTGGGCAGGTTCTAGCAGCAAAGGCTAAATTGTGGGCTGCAATATTTCTTTTTCTTGGGACAAAAGATAAAGAGGACTCCTCAAATGTTTTCAAAAGATCAATGACATCATTCCTGTAGGCCCTAAGTCTTGGGTGATTTGCATTATACTCCCCATTAACTTGCCTAATGATTAATTGGGAATCTCCATAAACATCGATTCTCTTGGCACCTAGTTTTTTCAAAAGATGCAAGCCTAAGAGAAGGGATTCATATTCTGCTATGTTGTTGGAACACTGAAAGTTTAATTTGCATGAGATACATTCTGTATGATTATTTTCAGTGTTAGTGATCCAGACACCTGCACCAGCATTTGTTTTGGTGCATGACCCATCAAAATACATAGTCCAAAGAGGTAGATTTTCAGTTTGGTGTATGGACTTTGTATCATTTGATTCCTCAAGTTTCTCATCGGGTTGAGGACTGTCTTTCTGACTGTCAAGTTTTAAGTTCAAAGGATTGATAACTTGCAGTTCAAGATCTGAGTTTAGTTTGCTAGGATCTTTAGACACAATAGATTGTTTCGGCAATTTAGCGTTGTTTTCCTCCTCTTTCATCTCAGCCATTGATTCTGTTGAAATAATTTGTTCTGTGAGTGCTTCATTATTAAACATGATAAAAGAATTGAGGCTCGTGTTTATAGCATAGAGAGGGGAGTTTTGAGGCCGATCCTGACTTGTTACTGTGTACTGCATGTGGGATTCCCTATAAAGCTTCCTAGTCTGATTGAAAACAGGGATAGTTGCATAGGTCATGTCCATTTGCATGGTCCCCTGTAACTTAGCCCCCCAAGATCGTGACAAAAGCATTCCATACTTTGGGGGGACATCAGCCACAACAACATCCATGACTAAACATTTAGCTGGAATTTGGGCTAAATTGACACAGAGATCTTTAATCAATCCTAGACACTTAACTCTACTTGAGTCAAAGGAGTACAGGTCTTTGTAAGGTCTGGTAATTTCAAGACCCAGGCCTTCCATTACAGCTTTTGGCATTAAATTATGGGAAGCACCTGAATCATGCATAGCATTATGCATAATTTTGTCATGAATGTTTAGGCTTACATAAAAGGGAGGGACAGGACCTTCTTGGAACTTTCCTTCAATCTTTGGACCAAAAATAAGCTCTGGTTGGTCATCACTAAGATTGAGAGTATCTTCGTTATCTTCTAAGTTTAAAGCCTTCAAAATTTTGGATCTATATACATGTTGGGCAGCTAACTCAGTCAAAGGAACAGAGATTTTGATCTTTGAGATTTCCTGTTCTAGGCTAAAAAGGTTTTGACTCTTTAAAACATTGGTTTCGGCCTTGTTTACTGCCACTTTATCAGCAATAACAGCTTGCTGATTTGGTTTATCTACAGTTAAAACAGTTGTTTTCGCAGGAGTACTAACCGATGTGCTAGTACTACTAATGTTTGCACTCTGTTTTTCGATATTTTGAGTGTCTTTCTCTTTACCATTACCAGAATTAACAGCCACTGTTTTGTCCTTTTGTTTGATTGTTTTAGACTTGGTTGCAGTGCTGCTTTGAGAAGGTCTGTCAGAGGTTTTATTGTTGGGGGTTTGTTGATTAGATCTACTTCTAAGTTCATGTTCCCTTAAAGGCTCTATGACAGCGTTTTCCATATTTTGATAGTAATTCTGATTATCATCTCTTCTATCATCACAAGGTGTATAAAGACCTTGTTTTTCATCATAATGAACCTCGAAATCATCATCATCTACCCCAAATAAGTTTATATCATCTTCCTCTGTTATTTGATCTGTTTGTTCAACCTCACTTAAAAAGTTCTGATGAAAGGGAGGAATGACCCGCTGATCATCTTCCCTGGGTCTGTTTGGAGGCTGATTTCTTCTAAGATTTTGATTCTGGTTTTGGTTTCTATTTTGAGGAGCGTTTTGATTTAGACTTGCTTGTGCTCTCTCTAGAATGCTCATTTTCTTCATCATTTCTTCCATCATTCTTTCCATCTTTGAGCTTGAAGAAGAAGGGGTGGATTCCTCTCTAAAAGATACTCTCTTTTCAGCTTTCATCCTCGCTCTCTTCTCCATGAGGTTTACCTCCACAGAAAGAGCACCTCTTTGCATATCTTCAAGGGTTGCAAAGACTCTTTCTCTGAGTGAATATGTCATGTCTGGATCAAACCCTTCAGGGAATTTGTTTAAGGCTGATCCCTGAGGAGGTTTCAGTTCAGGGGAAAGTGCATTATACACACTGTTGAATCTGGTACAATAAGCTTGCACACTTTCCCCAGGGTTCCTATGGAGATTGTTATAGTCAGCAAGGACTTGGAGAGGGTTTTTCCTTACTTCCCATTTGTTTAAAAATGTTTGATGGAAGGCTTGAAGGTCGTTAATACTATGGGGGGTTAAACCTTTAAACCATTTTCTCACATCTCCCCCAAAACTCTGAGCAAACAATCTGATTTTGACAGATTCATTATCAATTTCATTTCTGTCAAAGTAGTCATTCATCTTGTCCACATGTTGAGATGCTGTTATGGTATTATTAGCATCATATAATGGAATTTTGGACTGATAATCTTGTGGAAGATTGACTAAAGGTACAGGAAGGACTAAGGGAGCATACCATGCTGCCATGATATGTGGTGGGGGTGGGTTTACAAGTGGAGGTGTGGGTTGAAGTGGAGTGGCTTGAACAGTGGATGAGAGATGAACAGAAGTGGATGGAACAGCAGTAGATTTCTGAGCTGACCTTGGATGAGAGACACCTAGATTATGTAAGAAATGTAAATCAGGAGGTGTTGATTCTCTATTCCCAAGAGTTTCACTTGTTTCGGGAGATGAAAGTGTAGGCTCAGAATCTAACTGATCTAAATCACCAAATGACCTAGTTCTGAATGGGTTTAATAAGTCAATTTGTGATTCATGAAGAGCTGAAAGGTTTTCAGGGACTGAATTAGCTCTTAGGGGTGGTCTGAAAATAGTTGAAAATTGTATCTTAGGAGACTTCCTAAGAATTCTTTCTGGGTTATCAACTATTTCAGGAGGATCTGGGTCAGGATGGGCTCTAGTGTGAATCTTTTTAGGAGCCACAATGTTTATATGTTTAGACCCAACTAAACAAGAGAAGTTCAACCAGATATGACAATCTTTAGACGGTTAACTAATCTGTTTTCTCAATTCGAATCCTGCAGTCCTCTAACTGAGTTTGAATGTCGTTATAATGATAAGGGTTCTTCCCAGTGGAGTCTTAAGGTCTGTTCAGGATGGTGGAGTCGCCAGGTGGAAGGTTCAGAGTGTTTTCAAAGGAGTGCACTGTCCACCACAGTGTTTGTGAAACATTCCTTTTCAAGGATATCTCAAAACACAACAAACTCTAACCAGAGATTGACTGGGAGGGCATTCACCAGATATGTCACCCCTAAAAGAGGATGAGATCCAGAGGCTACCTGGCCCTTTCCAGACTCTGTCTAAGAGTATAGGGTAAAACACATCAAAGACGTATACAAGATATCAAAAACTAGTGCTTTACTACCAATCTGAAATGTTTTTGGTATTTTCTAAATTGTTTATATTTGTGGTTTAAAAGAATGTCCTAACTTTGCCTCAAAACTTAGCTACGGTTATGAAACAAAGACAGTCTATCCTTGTGGCTAAGCTAGCTGATTTTCCAAGGTTAGATAAAAACTTAAAAGAATCCTAGGATTGACCTAGTTTGTCACTGATTCAATTGATCTTCATCTTAATTACCATTTTCTTGGTAGTGCTTGGAAAGGCTGCTTTTTACTCTCAAGATGTTGTATGAAGATTCTGGGTAAGGAGTCCCCAGCGGAGTCGCCAGAAATGTTAGTTCCTGGTGGCTCAGCTGCAAAATAGAACAATTGTCATGGAACCAGAGATTCTGGGTTCGATCCCCAGCGGAGTCGCCAGAAATGTTAGGTCTCTGTAACAAGCAAGATTGGCAAAGTCCGATCACAGAGTTAACATCATTTCAACCAACTTTGGGATTCTAGGATCTAGCCCTCCTGAATCCGGAGAGGGATCTCTCCAATATGTTCAAAGATGGATATTGTCTTTGAGGTTTAGGGTGATGGTATTAGGCTAATTATGAGGGCCAAGCGTTTTGTTTGGTTTTCTCAGATGGTTGAACATAGTTGATGTCTAAGACGGAAAGATCTATATGCAAATAGGTTCAAAGGTGAGAAGTTGCAAGTAAACAGAATAAGCTTTGATTCTAAAGAAAGATGATGGCAAGTTTTCAATCCATTGGGCTATGGAGTCATAAGAGAATTTAATTGAAACATCCAAGTTCAAGAGTAATCTATGGGGCAAGTCATCTAGGCCTAAGGATCTCTTTGAAGTTTGATTTATGGAATGGGGTGATACAAAAAGAAAGGGAATTAACAGATGCAGAACAAAGAGCAGCCCAGGATCTGGTAAGTACTTTGAAACTAGCCAACCTTTGACCAGGCACTTAAGAAAAACATAGAAGCAAACTAGGATCTGGTAAGTACTTTGAAACTATCCAGCCTTTGATACACTTCTAATAGAACACAGATTAAAAACGGAGGGAAACTTGAAGGCAACCTTTGGAGCAGAAACTAGTGGGCTGGGACTCACCCTGATCCTCTCCTAGTTCTTCTTTACTTAGTTACTTCCAAGACAATCACAAAGATAACACATAATGGCCTAAGATCTGATAAGTACTTCAACTAGCTGGCTTGACACATCCTGAGGGAAATGTGTATTGGGAGATGAGCAAACAAGAAAGGACTCAGTGGCTAACCTTGATTTTTTCAATTCATTCCTTACACAACATATATGAAAGTAACATTTAAAAATAACATTCAAGAACGTGCAAAGAGAGGGAATCGCCAAAAAACCAAGTGTTAGATCAATTAAATCATTTCTAAATAACAAATTAAGAAACATTGGGATAAAGATTTTTCACCGCAGAAGGTCACTCGATATGCAACAAACTCTAACACTAAGTAAACTGCTTCTTGCAGTGAAAATGAAACAAATTATACCAGAAATAAATGACAAGTTACAAAGAGAATAATATCAATTACCAAAGATAGGGCCTGTAAGATCCCATAAATCAGCTTAGATTGATTATTTCAACCGGTTACAATCTTCAAATCCAATGTTTTAATCCATCTCTCTTCACAACCTAACCTATCTGTTACAAGCAGAGCTCCAAGGGCCCATGAAACCACTATTTACAGTCAAGAATTCTCCACTCAGAAATAGCTACGACGCTTCAGCAATTACATTGACAACCAAATAATCCAACCCCTCACTCATCTTCTTCTGGAGTATTTATAGAAGGATGAGGAGGTGAGATATGATCAAAAAGATCTCAAACTCAATTAATGCAGAATTAATGTCTTCCTGACCCCGTGAGGCTCGATGAAGAAATTCTACAGGTGTTACATTGCATTAATGTGTTTACACCGATGAAGTAAGCGCAGAAGAGTAAGGGAGCTCAGAAGGACTTTCGAGGCTCAAGACACCGCTAGGGCACAGCTCTCGCAAACATTCACATTACATCTGGTGCAGTAATAACTTCTTGGATTGTTCCGAGGCATAATATCTGATCTTGTTCAATAAATTCATCCTCTGATTGAGCATTCTGAGGCAATAGGTGGCACTGTGGTGGTTGAGGAATCAATTCGCCTCAAAGTATGGCGGTGGAGGCAATCTGTCTAATGAACACTTTTAGGTTTTTCTATAATCTTTGTTCTAAGTCGGGGATTAGGCATTTTGATAACCGTCTTGGCCGTAATCCCCGTTAATCTATTCACAAAACTGTTGCTCTGGTTCATTCTGTCTTCAAAGCCCAATACTCTTCCTCTACGTTGTTTCTGCGGGTATTCTTCGCTGAGCAGGGCTGTGTAAGTAGAAAAAGGCATCAGTGTCGTTAGGAACACTGATGAAACGTGAAAAATGACCTTGCTGGTGATTTCTACAGAGAAATTTAGACATAGAGGATCGTCACCCTCTTGGTCTGAGAACCCTGTTTAAAACATGAACAAACGACTTTTCCCTGCAAAATACGAGAAAAATGAGAAAATCTTGCGTTATATGGATAGACTGCATCGGAAGGCGTGCGGGAAAATGGAGCGATCAGAGCCGTTGATCATATTACAATCAACGGTCGGGAGAGTTTTGAACAGTCAATAGAGAAAAAGGTGAACTGTGCGACGGAATCGGGAGAATGACTGAGAGCCGTCGATCTACAGAGATCGACGGTGGGGATCGGCTCTTGAATGCGCCGGGGAAGATTTAATCAACGGGTAAGTTCGTTAAAGATCGAGCGGAAATGGCGATTACCAACCGCCGGATGGGAGGGCCCAGATCCGACGGTGAGGGGGAATCCCGCTGCGAGGCCACCGGACGAGGATTAACGTGCGGGCGATGGGATTTGCACAATGGTTTTGGAGTGAGGTGGAGGACACGTGTCGGCCAGCGGGTGGAATCGCTGGCCGACGGGAGAAAACCTTTAAACGCGGAAAGCGGTGCGGGATACATACCACGGTTTTGAAAATGAGCGCGGGGGAAAAAGGGGGGGGGTCCACCAGGGTATGGGGTACACTCCGCACCGTTGATCCGTGGGACATATCGACGGTTGAGTTTTTAACGAAATCTCTTTGGCGGAAAAGTAAAATAAAACCCGATTTTGTGTTTTTATGAAGGTTTTTCAATGTTTTCGGGTAATAAATCAATCCCAAGAGTTAAGCGCCCAGCGGTCTTAGCATACGGTTCTGGCGTGGGGACATATGGATGGAGAGAAAGCAGGAGCTTAGCCTGAGGGGCTAAATCCTAACGCATAGAAACGTATGTTTTTCTATGGTTTTTAACTGATTTTTGAAAAAGGAGGAAAGGGGTTCCGATAGGCCAAAAGGTGGGTTTTTAGCCTTAGGAAATGAGGTTTATAGAGGGATAAGGGGTAATAGATGATTTAGTGGGGGGTTTTTATGAAGAAAAGGCAATTGGAGAATGAAGGTAGAACGGAGGAAAGGGAGGGGGAAAGAAAAAGGGATGCAACAGTTCTTGACTTGGATTTGCTTGGGGAATCAGAGGCTAGGGAGAAAGAAAAGTATGAAGAACCAACTAGCAGTTTGTGATCTTACCAACAGTCTTCAAGCACCAACAATTTTAGGCCTGAACTTGTTTCTTGAAGGCTGCCAAGAATATTTAGCCACCAGCTGATATAATAGAAAAATATAGGTGGCTAACAGGTTCAAGCCGATATGCCTCCCAATGTTCCGTCATCCTGAGCCATTACTGTTGGCCATAGATC